>JAPTYQ010000019.1:26752502-26766071 GCA_029814465.1 Ostorhinchus cyanosoma
AAGAGCATGTTTATATATACACTAGACACAGATAAAAACACACTTTTATATGAAGCATATCTTCTTTGAAATGGTGTTAATAAGCTCTGCTCCAGTTCTGAGAGATGACGCATCGCACTTCCCAAGGATATTCCCTCATTTGTCTGTGTGAGATAGGCCGATAGTTAATAGTCGGCTTATAAACTGGAAAAACTGGCTTTGAGGGTAAATAATCACTCAAAAAGATTAAAATCACTCCCACTTCCATGCACATTTATTGATTAATTACTTTTAATTTGTTGATCAGTGATTCCAATTGATTTATTTAAGCATTTACTTCTTTGGCTAAGACGTTCCACTCAACAGTTATACAGTTTTTAAGAGCTTTTCAGACATGCATAATACAATATCGAGTTTACATGTTCTCCCCGTGTCTGCGTGGGTTCTCTACGGGTACTCCAGCTTCCTTCCACCATCCAAGGACATGCACTGATAGGTTAATCTAAATTACCCATCAGTGTGAATGTGAAGGTGATTGGTTGTTCATCTCTATATGTCCGCCCTATGATGAAGTGGCGACATGTCCAGGGTGAACCCCGCCTTCGCCCAAATCTAGCTGGGATAGGCCCCAGCGACCTTAGTGAGGATAAAGCAGGTTCACTTGATGAATGAATAATGTAATGTCTTTGTAAAAATGTCTATGAAAAATTCTATCACCTGATCACATTGATGAAGGATGTCAAAGTCATTTGAGTTCAGGGGCCACATTCAGCCTAATATTATCTCAAGTGGGCGGGACCAGTAAAATAATAAAAGTGAAAAAAGTCAAATTACATTATGAAAACGTTTATGTCTACAAACTATCCTTTAAAAAATGTGAATAACTGAACTCCCTGAAATTTCTTAAGACAAATATGTACAATTTGAATAATATGCTTCTACTCATCATTTACACAAGCACATTACAACTTATATATCACACTTGATATATAAATGCACAAAAAATGTAAAGCAGGCAGAATATTGTTAAAATATCACTTACTTCTCTTAATACTTTTCAGGTTGTCCATATTTGTTCACGGTATTCACATTTTTTCTGAAGGTTAGTTCCTAAATGTATGCATTTTCATGCTATTTCACTAAAACAAAGAGAAAAAATTGGAGTTTTCATTCCTTATAGATTATTATGATTGTATTTTACTAGTCCAATCCTCTTTAGACCAAAGTTTGGCTTTATGCAGCTCCTAAAATAAGATGATTGATTGTTGATACCTTCAGTGTAATTTTTGCATTTCATAAATTCATGGGCTGGATTTGACCCTTTGGTGGGCTGGTTTTGGCTCCCGGGCTGTATTTTTGTCAGCCCTGTCATAGATGATAGATGGATGTTCATTTCAGTTCAGATCTGTTGACTGTGAAGGCCACAGATGCATAGGAGTCGCATCACTTTCTTCACCATGGCAGGTAATGGTCAAGTCAGCATGTTTATCCATCTGTCAGTCAGTCATGAGATCATTTCTGGAGCTTATCTAAGAACCCGTTGAGAATTTTCGTACTAGACTTGCTTCGATTTTTCTGTTATATGTTGAAGTTGCTCTCTTTGCTGTTTTTGTGTATGCTCCATCTGTCTTTTCTGTTTACCATCATCTGGTTTCCGCTTCACAGAGATTACATTTTCTATAGGTTGTTGACTCATTCATGGTCCCATTTTTGGAAACTACTCTTCACTTTTGTGGGACCACTGGCATATGTCATCCTCTGATGACATATGACGTACAAACATGTATCGCTTTAAATCGCATTTGTGCGTCAAGTATCCAGTCAGTCACATTTGCAGTAGTCCATTAGTGTAAGAACTAAACTACACTGTTGGTTGTAAATGTGTATATGTTTATGACTGTATGTTATAAATGAGGCAAAACAGATTTGACAGATTTGGGAGAGCGACTAGTTATGTAAGACAGTTAACAAATTTAACAATTGAAAAACATTTTATAATTAAATGACAGTTATGTAGTCAATATTTTGGTGATTTGAAAAGGGTTTTTGTCTGAATTTGTTATTTTGGACAAAAAGCTTCTATTATAGAATACGTTTATTATGTCGCACCTTCTTTTGGAGCATTTTTAAACATTCATCAGCAAAGCCATTGGATGGACATGGGGACTAAAAGTTCAGACCAGATGTAGACTAATGTTGTGAAGCAAGTTTTTCAAGCACTTTTGGTCTCTTTCAAAAATAAATATTTACTGAGATAAAAGAGAAGCAAATTTTCCAGATAAAACCCATTTTTATAGTTTTGTAAATTAATTGTATACAAAAATCCACATGTGAACAACACGAAAATTACGCGCTACAATTTTTTAAAATATCTTTTTGTTCTCTCACAGGTACATTTTGGGAATCAAACTAAGTATGCAAGGCAGAGTGTTTCACAAAAATTACCGCTGTTGCAAAATCACTGGCGATTTATTTGTGTTTAAATGGGCAGGTTCTGCGTGTAATGCAAGTGGACACGATGGGTTACTTGTCAAACCTGGAATGAGACTGTGGATTCACGAAAACCCACAAGTCTGGATTAGAAAAACCACTAGGATTGTCAAATTTGACACAGTGTCTTTATTTATAGTGGTATATAAAACCATTTCAAACCATGTTTTGCAGATCAAATGCACTGATACCTATAGGAAGCTCTTCATGTCCCAATTTTGGTCCTATTTTTGGCTCCAATATTTTATTAAAAATTCATTAACTTTTGGGATAGGTCAGAGCAAGAGTATAATTATTTTGCTTTTATCTGAGGTCATCATTAGGCAAATCCAGGATGGAAATATGCCTACATTTCTCTATTATTATTATTATTGGGTCTAAAAAACTGGAAAAGTGCCCGATACCAAAATTAACCCAGTTTCACAGAAGCACCCAAATAGCTGTGAATCAGTATGCTCTGCTTTAAAGCAATAAAAAGTGAATTACAACATTTAAAGTAATTTCAGTAAAATAGGTACAGTTATTTGTTAAATTTGCCTTGTAATCTGTAACCTATTACCGAGGGAACCTTCTCAACAATGATTACTATTAAATCTGTACATTCAAATATCACATCAGATTGCATTTAAAGGTGGGGTACGCGATCTTAGGAAAAACGTTTCGAGCAAGCTACATTTTGAAAATACACATTTCAAAAGTCCAAACCCCTTTCTTCAGACATCTCTCTGAAACCACGCCTCCAGAATACTGGCGTGTGCAATGCTTGTTCCCGAGGGTTCACGAGCACTGCAACAATTCGCCCAGCTCAGGCTCTTCCGCGGGCTCCGGTGAACTTTACATCCTAATATGGCAAGCCAAGCTCTGGCTTTTTTCCTTCACTAGTGCTCCAAGCCTCTGAGAACCCATAATTGGTGCAGGAGGGGTACGCACAGAAGGGGGAGGGACAAATGGCAGTTGAGTTTGATAGACATATTGCTGTTCAATCATTTCGAATGGGCACTCAAAATGATTGGATGGTGTTTTTTCAGTCCTGTCTGTTCCACAAGTGACTACATTTTTTTATTTTTGTGTTAGCGCATGTAATTAATTGGTTATAATCGGGGTGTGTAGGGGATTATGAGCAATATAGTAAAAAAAAAAAAAATGCTCCAGGAAAACATCTTGCACCCCACCTTTAATTTACACTTTATGTGATTTCAAGGACTGGAAGGATGTCTCATTTGTTTTGATCACCATACAGTGGGATCCATGAGAGTATTTTAGGTTCAGTCCACAACCTTGAATCTTTTAGTTTTGTCCTTGACAGGGTGAGTCCTTTTAGAAGAGTCCACCGGTGAATTAGGACATGGCCACAGTTTTTAATCAGCTCATGTAAAACAGACCACTCCTGCATCACAAGCCTGTCGTCAAGTGATGAGATATCATCACTTCTCTCAAGTCACTGCTGCTGGCGGCGTGATTAGCCGTCTAAGAGCGCTATCAGCCCGGTCTCATTGAACGCTGTCACACAAACCATACGCACACACACACACACACACACACATACACACAGAAAAACACACATGTACTCTCCTCCTGGACCTCGGGGATATCGCCCTATGCAGCTTGATCCAATAGCAGCACACGTGAGAGGGCAGTAGGGTCGGCGGTAGGTATCTGGTTGGTCCATCGATCACTGTAAGCTGATGCTCTTATGACATTGTTCTGCAGTGGTGTACTCCGACTCAGTCTGAGGCTAAGCAACCTTTTTTTTTTTTTCTGACCCTCTATTACCTCTTGTCCTCACTATCACCACTTTCTCTGTCACTCAATATGTTTGTTGTCTGGCTGTCTCTTTCCTCACTGTTTTTTTATGACCTAACTCTTGTACTCTAATATCACTCTTGCCTGTGAAGTCTCCCCTGCAGCATCCCAGGCCTCAGTGTACCAGTCTGTTCCTCTTTCGTCTTTCACACACATGCTCTTATCCCTTGAAGTTTTCCCTTTGTAAGTACTGTGTCCCCCAGAGCTCTGTCCTCTCCGGGGTGCAGCAGAGCAGTCACCAGGCTGATTATGCTCTATCTCTCAACCTCTTTGCCCTCTTTGTTCGTCTGGACCACACTGCCAGCGCCCAGACTAATCCTCTCTTTGTTCAAGGCTCTCTCATTTAACTCAGACTAAAATTGCACATTGCATCACATTCGACTCCAAGGCACGGCTGAAAATACTTCAAAATCAGATCTCTTTGGTTTTCTGCAGAAATATTTCCAAACATACGCTACACGACACATGCCAGAAAAACAATACAGCATCCCCACCATTATATTCATTCACTGTGCAGAACCCTGCTCGTGTCTGATTAGATTAGGTCTTTGGAAGTTGCTGAGCCAGGGTTTCCACCGAAATGTAATTAGCACGCTGTTATTTATAATTGTCTTGAGAAAAGGTGTGCAGAGTGAAGCGGAGCTCCCTCAACGCTCACTGTGTAATGACAAATTGGTTTCCTCGGCTTCCTTAGACGTGCAGCTCTGCTGTTAACCTCTAGGGAGCAGTGTAACCAAACATGGTCATCAGGCTATTCAGACTGATGAATAGGAGCATTTTACCTCCGAGTATGCAAGACATTAACAAGGTTTTACCCGGTAGAAGCACATTTATAATTACAATATACTAAGTACATAGAATACTGCATAGGATTTTAAGAAAATCAGTAAAGCTCAGTATTGGGGTTATATCAAAATTGCTATTATGGCTAACAACAAAAAGAGAAAATTAAAAAGTGCTAAAATATGCAGTTCCATTCATCCATTGCCTTCCACTTAATGTGCTCCAGTCTACGGCTCGCATTCCTCAGACGTAAAATGAACATGTTTGGTACAGAGTTGATCATAATTGTTATTTTAATATTATGTTTCAATGAAAATTAAATGAACAGTTACCATTCCAGCTAAACTCATGTCTTTCATCATCATTAGATTATGTTTTTTTTTCATATTGTTGTGCTCCACCCAGTGTTTTTCTGGGCCACTGAAAAGAAGACATGGTAATGTCAATATGTATGCATAATGAACAAACACAGCATTCCAAGCCAAAATGGATGAATACCAATACTTAACATTTTAGTTATTAGACCTCGTATTAAAAAAAAGAACACTACCAGCATGATCGTCATGTTCCCAGGTTTTGCAGGTGTCACATATCAAATTGAGTTATAAAATAATCGTGTTACCACACCTCTCATTTGTATTCCAGTGACTGGATTGCACATTATCTGTATTCTGCAGTCCAGTCATGAAGACAGTGCTCTGTCTAGGAGATTTCAACAAGATTTCTATTTAATAAATATTTTGTGGATGCTGTCATTGTCCGTGTGGCTACAGATCACACTTTCAGTCCATGTTGGAAAGGTCTGTCAGTGCAAATACTTGACATTGATATTCTGCAACTGTCGATGACTGTTGGGAAGACGTATACCAATTTCCCACATGCAGGGAGCTGTTTTTTTAACACTTGAATTAATCAGGGATCCAGCAAGTGATATGATTAACTGAGCCCCATTCACACATCATAAAGGAGGTCATAAGGTTGTGAACCCTGAACTTATACTCAGAACCCAAAGCCTGTTCCATCATATCGACTGTAATCTCCTATGCAAATGAAAATCGACTTTTAATGGTTTCATATTATGACCAATGCTAAGTGAATGCTAAATATAAAAATGCTTTTAGCTAACCCTTATGGGAAGAGGTACTACATCAATTTCTGGATCAGAGTTAGAAATAGGTTATGATTTCCTGCTTCTATTGACAGTGTATTTTAAAACTGAACAGCCTGGACATTGACAATAGCCTGTGTTCTTTTTTTTTTGTTCACCCCATACATTGCACTCATGGGTTCAACTAGTGTTTTTCTTTTTTTTTTTTCAAGGCCACGATAAGACTTAGAGCCAGTAACTGATTCCCATTTTGTAGTAAAAATGAAGGTCTTGTTTTGTGTAACCAATAGATAATCATAAGAAGGCACAGGTAATTATACAGGGCTATAAACATTTTACCTCCATCGCAGAATAATTATTTAGTTGTTAGTTTCTACAGTAATAAAGTGCCGTAACCTACAACATTATGGGTCAATAAAAACATGTTACACCTGTGTATGTCCCTGTACGTCCAGGTGCTTGAACCAGATGGAGGAGAACGGCCTGTCTGTGGAGGATCTGTTCAGCCAGTGTGTGTTCAGACAAGATGAGAGAGACATGGTGCTGAAGGCCATACGCAGCGTCCAAGCCAACTACCAGCCCCGCGTCAAGCTGGATACAAGTCAAAGCTTACCGTCTCTGGTTCAGGACTACTACACCAAGGTAACCTCTCTTACACATGAAAGAAGATGGGCTCTAAACCAAGTTTTATACACCTGAACATCTTTGAGAGTTGTTTTGAAAAATGACAGACTGTATTTACATATCAGAGAAGTAGACCTCCACCAAGGCCACGAGTCCACTCTTCTTGTTCCACAGTATTCCCTTTTTTCTGTGAGTGTGTCTAATGGTTTATTGGAATGGTTTCCATATTCTTTCAAAGGCATTGGTCTTGCGGTACATGAGATAGCTCAGAAAGTCCAGGAGTTTGTATTCCATTAACATCCAATGCCACCTTGCAACTGAGGGGGCTTTATCCAAAATCCAATGCTGTAGAATATTTTTTCTAGCACAAAATGCCATAACATTATACAGTTTTTTTTATATACATCAGGTACATGAACACTAGGAAGGCCCAGAAGCAGAGAAATTGGGTCAAGTTCAAGCTCCATTTTGAGACCTTTTTGATAGTATTCTCTTTTAATGGATCTGATACAGTACTTCATCCATAGAATTCATCCTTGGCTCTTATCCCTCTGTTCCAACAAGTCTGACTGTTGTTTGTTTGTTGTTTGATAGTAGAGGTGGGACTCTTCCCTGACCTTATGACTAGAGGTCACGGAGGGGACTGGACCTTCACTTGTTAATGATTCTTGATGCATCTCAAACTCCGTTTTCTGTATTATTAGACCTGGCATCAATTAATACAATCAACCAAGTAAACCCCCCTTTATGGATTTGATTACAATTGAGATGAGAAGTTTCCACATGTCTAACAGACAGGTAAAGGGTCTGATCACATAACATTCTTGGCAAAGGTAATACATGTTATTGCTAAGGCTGAGCCTTGTGTATGTTTTGTGAGTCAGAGCTCCAGAGAGCTGGGAAAGCTGTCAGAATGCTCCAGCGTGACTTCGAAAGATTTGATCACCCCTTCACAGCCAGACAGGCACTGGCCTATTTATAGTGAACCAACTCTGCTTTCTAATGGGTCCTCCGTTTGCCTTGTGTCTCCGTCTTTCACCTATCCTTGTTTTCTCCCACCTCCCATCCCCCTACTTCTCACATGATTCATTTACAACTTTTTTTACATTCTCAGTATTTTTAGCCCCAAACCTTACACCTTATTCACTTTTGTCTCATTTTTGTTTTTTAATCTGATTATTGGCCTGTATTTGTGATGTAAGCAGCAGGCTCTGTATTTGGTCAAAGTAGTGACATGTAAAAAGGGGTCAAATGTGATCGCTTCATTACTCATGCCTCTGATTAAAAGACTGACTAACTAGTCGGCTGATGATCAGACTATGACTATGACTGTGACATGTTGGCAGGCCCATTTACTGGTTGGAAGGCTGTCCAAATAACTGGTCCGCATGATAACGGAGTGGCAGACTGGATGGTCTCTGGAGGTTTTTAAATTACTGTTTGCAACAGACACACAATCTAATTAGAACACTGTTTGTTGTTGTGAGATGGAATTTGATTAAAACGTGGTTCGTACAAAATGCAGTTTGATCTAGCTTCAACTTGTCACTAGAGATTGCGTGGTTTTCTCTCATTTAACATTTTTTGTGCCAGGAAGGAAGGCTATATGTCTGTTTGTTACATCACAAATGTTTTCAACATCAGAAATCCTCCTGAGTAGTTGAAGGATGGTTTTGAGTCTTGGTCAAACTTATAAAAGTGAGATTGAACAAACATCTGTCTGACATCTGTATTACTTCTGCCTTTTAAACAGTTCTTCAAATATCCTTTTCTTTCTCTCACCAAAAGCTGTGTGTTTTTATGCATATTTTTTTTAAGATTCTGTCAGCATATTTTCATTGCTATCCATTGATTTTCCGACATCTGCTTACAATGACATGTTAAAAGTCAGCATTATTGTTCCTCCTCTGGCTGCTGTCCATGATATGAATGTGGTCTTTTCTGCTCTGTGTAAAATTTTTTGTTTTGCTGCTGTATTACACCCACCCCTCTTGATTCTACTGTGTGTACACAGTTATCCAGTTGATCCTTAGCAGAATTTAGCTTGTAGAGCAATTTTTAAATGATCTTATACAAGAAATGTGGCAATATTATCTGCTGCTGACTCGGCCACTTGGTCAGTCCAAACCACACTTAGATCTTACATCACCACTATTGTGATGAAAAGAATGATACTGAGACAAAGCTCATGGCTTTAAAGCTCAGTTTAACACTCCCTTGGCTGCAGTCTGAGATGGGAGTATGATTGGCCACTGCCCACTGGCCTGAAAGCCTATTTCTGTTTCTTGAATTGAACCCAAAAGACAGTATTGCAAGATGGTGTAGTCACCAGTGGAATGGTTGTATTTAGGTTTGAGGGGCTTTAGCTAAAACCAAGGTTAAGACAAGTTTATCGCAGGGTAGAGAAAGTCGTACTGTTATTCCACAGAAAGCAGTCATCATTTTTCTCTGTCTGTCCTGTGTGTGTCTGTGCGTTCATGCTTCAGAGGGCTGGACATCACTACCCCAAACTGGACTTTACTCAGGAGGAGGTCCAGGAGCGTTTCAGACAACAGCTCAGGATGGAACAGGCCTGCACCATCACCATCGACTCTGTGGAGGCTGCCAAACCCGTCACTGAAAACATGACCAAGATGGTAAACAACAGGAACTGTTGATTTATATTATAATGAGTTATAGAATAAACGACCAAACTGTCATCAGTGACCCAGATGTGCTCTAGGACCCACAGGTGGGTCACCCAAAACATTTGCATTTCAAAATAACTTTGAACAACAATGGTTTGGATATTAGCGAATGTTCCTGTTGTTCTGATAATTATACTTAAAAGGTTGAATCTACTATGAAAGGCTTGTTTTACTCATGAGAGGAAAAAAGAAATTGGGTTTGGCCCAACACTGAGTTTTATCAAATGTTCTTCACTTCACTGAAGCTGGTTTATAAATAAAAATGATTAGGAACATTTCCTTATGGCCAAATTCACTTGATTTCATAATTTATAGATTTATTAGAATTTGGGTTGTGTTGTGTTGTCACATCTAAAAAGTAGGTCTGCTGTACTAGAGCATATATACATAATTATACAAAATTATCCATGTGATAAAATGTGCTGTTGATTCTTGTTTAATCTGTGCTAGAGCGACACTAGCATGTTTCTAGTTTTGTGGTGTGAAGTAGTAACTCGCACCATTATACTTTTTTTATCCCTTTGGAAATGCTCAAATTGATTATAACATAAGAACATTACATACTGTAGGTAGTGAATGGAAGACTATTGTCTAGTGGCATAGCAATCAAAGTGCATCATTTATTGATATTGACAAAAATAAGCAAACTAACAGAGAGAGACTGAGTAGTTAGAGTAGAAGTATCAGATATCCTGCTAAAACCAATGCATAGGCACATTATGTAAACCACAGCAAGTGGAAGCTGCATCGTATGTGTTTTCACATTCCGTTTCAGCCTTTACCTATGTGATGATATTGTAAAATATTTCTCATAACCAAACATACCCTCTGTTATGTATTGGATTTTTTCCCCTCTAATGCAAACTTTGAAATGACACGCAGGATAAAGGCCTGACAGAACAGGAGAGGAGGAAACATTATATTCCCGCGGTGTGCCTCCTTTCTAACTCTGGCATTTACAGTCCGGCCTGGATCGTCTGCCTCTGCAGATGGGCTACGTGGGAAGCGAGCAGGCTGAGAGTCCCTGGTGGTCAGGAAGCATTTACAGACAGGCAGGCCAGAATAATAATGTATTGTAATGGAGGCCTCTGGAGAGAACGCAGAGTCACCTCTCCATCCACAATCCAGACTGTGTCTCTGCTTCAGTCAGACTAAAAACACATCTTCAACTAAAGAGAAAACATTAAAACAGGCACAGCCCACACAGAAACACAGGAGCTGCAGGTACATACGTCACCTGAGTATGAAGTCACTATGAAAAAAAAGCAAAAATCCATCCAGAATCTGACGCGTGAAGATTGTTTTGGGATTGTTATTTAATCTACTGTTGTTTTTGGATTTAATGTTGAGGTGGAATATTGACAGTACCGTTGTCCTTTCAGAGGGAGATGCTGGCTAAGCAGCGGGTTCATTGGAGAAAGACCCTCCTCCAGGCCCTAAGGGAGAGTAAGATGATCCTGGCTAACACCAACACCAAGAACTGCAGGGTTAACCTTTATCCTTACCTTTGTTTGCTGGAGGATAACGAGTATGTTGACATCATGATACAGGTAATACAACCCACCTGACCCAGGTCATGAGTCTGGGATATAACAACAAGGGCTTCAAAGTGTTTTAACTGATGGCAGCTTTATTTAACTAGGACATTAAAACGAACATATCTGGTAAGGCCTGTCTTATCTGCGTTTTGATTTCTCGACATTGCTGCAGTGTAATATGACCCAACCAATCTAAGAAATGACAAAGCAGAAGTATGACAATGGCACCAGCTGGAAAGTGTCAGAGTAGCAGCAACAAATAGAGCTTTGATCAGATTCATTTATATATTTATTTACTTACTTCATTATCTGACCCACTTTATCCTCACTAGGGTCGCTGGAGCCTATCCCAGCTACTTATGGGTGAAGGCGAGGTTCACCCTGGACATATCACCAGTTCATTGCAGGGCTGACATGTAGAGACAAACAATTTACTTACCTTTATTTAACCAGGAAGTCCCATTGAAATTAGAAATCTTTTTTGTTAGGGAGACTTGGCCAAAGTAGCAGCCATACAAAATCAAAACTGTTTATTTTCAATTTAAAACCAAAAAAGCCAGTTCCACAAAATAACTCGTATGTATTACACCTAGCAAAATCAACATCTGTCCATGCCTCCACAGGAAGCAAAACATTACACTTATCAAAAATAAACTCTATAAAACATATACACAATGAACAATAAAAGAAAATAATTATGATACTTTAAAAATCATGAAAAGAGATGAATGTTTGTAGTTTAAGAGTTTTTTTAAGACTATTCTGTGACCATGGTGCATGTTTGGAAAATGCTGTTTTGCCAACTTTAGTCAGAACTCAGGGAGCAATCAAGAGCAACCACTGGGAGGTACGTAAGTGGTAACGACTGACAGAAAGAGGTATTCTGGGAGTTTACCCAGCAGAGCTTTATAAATCAACATATACCAGTGTTGTCTACTAATAGTTAATGATGTCCAACCCACTAAATCATGGAGAATGCCTTGGTGAGTGAGGGATTTTGCTTTTGAAATGTATGTATTTATTTCATTCATTTATTTGTTTATTTAACAGGGACAGTGCACATTAATGAACATTTCTGTAAATGTGCCAGTTTTAGCAAAAAAGCTGTTTTTCAGCTGTTGTCCCTAAGTACCACTAGCATTCATAAAATTAGAAACATTAGTACAAACACCTGCAGAGACATTCGCACATGGGCAGGGGGTCATGAAACATAAAGAAGGATGATACACTGAATCAAAGCTCCTTAAAGCAGAGGCCACTGCATACCTGTGCAGTATATCACCCTAATCAATCACTGACAGAAAGGTGGCTTCCACAAGTTTTTTTCTTTTTGGAGAATGTCATACCTTTGATGCCTTTGGTTACAACATACTGAGGATATGTTACTAATTCTGAAGGAACTGTTTTTTTCTTTGATTCCTCCTGTGACTGAAGGATTGGGGTTTTCATTCAACTTAAACACATGTTTGATGCTTTTTGTTTTTGAAAATGTCACACATGTTTCGTTCTCCTCTTGTCCAGAGTGTTGCCAATCTAGCTCCCAGTGGAGAATCACTATTGCTTTTGGCCAGAGAACTGGGCAGCAGAGTCTTCACCAAGTACTTTGTACAACAGAAGTACCGCAATCAAATGGTGGAAAAGCTGAGCAACATTTACAACTCCTACTCTGACGTTTTGGCCAAAGACACAAAGGTAGAGTGAACATATTTGACCTGTTTGCCCATCTTAATAGTTTTTATTTTTAGACATATATGTATATTCAGTAGATAATTAAAGTGTCAAAATGTGAACCTAAACTACACATTTATATTCATATCTCCATTAAGCCCACTCTCAGATGGCTTACTCGAGATATGAATATAAATGTGTTGGTTAGAGTCCAGACATAGTGTTGGAGAAAATGCAGATATGCAGAATTAGAGCTAACCTGAAACCACTCAGGGAGCGCAGACCTCCACCAAAGCAGCTAAATTCCCCACATCAACATACCAACGCAAATATCACACTGACTTGATGGAAATAATGATTCACAACAGTCTCCATACACTACCCTACCACCAACCTATGGATCCAGAACTTACAAATGTGAGCAAATTTGAGCAAGAATTTAGTTTGCATTTTGGAATACAATGACCAAAGGTATGTCAGGTAAAAAAAATTATAAATTAAACTTAATTTTTATTTAGTTTTGCTCATACAAATAATAGAAGACATTTTAGATACTTGGACATAGCTAATCAAACATTCCCATATGGCATACATGGAAAAAATGGATATCTGCAGTAGATATTGACTGCAATTAATCATAAATGAAACATGATTGACAGCAACAACAAAAAAACATACACGTAGATGAACACTTCTGAATTCTTATTGCATTAAAAGGTTAATCATGGGACTCCATCTCTTTGTAAATAGATCTCCCTGAATTGTAAGTAAGTAATAAGTAATTTGCTCCATTTTTCCTCACTTTCTCCATCCAAATGCTATCTATCTATCTATCTATCTATCTATCTATCTATCTATCTATCTATCTATCTATCTATCTATCTATCTA
>JAPTYQ010000019.1:26766482-26780555 GCA_029814465.1 Ostorhinchus cyanosoma
CTATCTATCTATCTATCTATCTATCTATCTATCTATCTATCTATCTATCTATCTATCTATCTATCTATATATATATAAATATATATATATATGAAAGAAACTTTGAGGCAATTCAGTACAGTTCTCCAGATCGTTCAATTTCCACCAAAATGACGTTGGCTTGTAAAAGGTTTAGAGATGATACTTTTGCTCATACACTATATGGGCAAAAGTATTGAGACACATTGAATTCAGGTGTTTCATTGCTAACAGGGGTCTGGGCTCCTAAATAATAATGTATGTCTCATTATTATATAATTTTATATTGGGGACATTTTTTTATTTCATCTTCAAGTCTTCTTTTTACATTGTTATCTACACTTACAAAGGTTTCTGAGTATGTTAGTAATTAATTTTCCTCAATGTTATATTTATTCAGTATTCTTCAGTAATCATTGTCGACCGTTTCTCACTTGTGAGGAAACATCAGCCTTTAAGAAGAAAAAAGGGAGAAAAAAAAAATCTATAAAAAAAATACTGATTTGACATTTATCGTGATAATTATCAACAAAAATTGACATGAACATTTTTATCACGATAAAATTTTAAATCTATATAAATTTTCTACAAGCTGTAGGTGTGATATGTCCCTATATAATGTATGTGGTAAATTAGAAATCTGAATTTTCATTCATTGTATGATTTTTTTGTCTTAATTTGCCATATGTTAACTAATGTGAATTTTTGATATTGTGGGAATTTAACCTTTAGTCACTGTTATTAGGAACTCACAGAAAAATCAAAACAAAATGCAAAATCACCATCAATCAAAACCGAAATGCAGGATGAAAGACTAACGACAGACAAACACACAACTGTAAAAGCTACTCATGGTTGTGGTAATAAAAGTGAAAGATGAATATGGAATGTGGAATGTGGAGTGGACATTACACAGCCCACACACATTAACTACACTGCACTTCACTGCAGTGATGTGAACACACTAGAGAAGGTTGTACACAGTTAAACCATGCTTTGTTTTACCTCTATGTGCAAGTGCAGCTTGTGGCACTGAAAACCTGTTTTCAACTATTTGTCATCATGTAGTTGTTTTGTCCTAAATTACAAATGGTTTCTGTTTTGAGTACTTTACTGCACAGAAACCACAGTGAATGAGACATTGTTTTATTCTGAAGTGTTAAAATAAATACATTTTCTGTGGTCTAGAATGGAGGACAAAAACAAAAAAATAAAAATAACCCGAGAAGAAAACTTTACAACTTTAGTTTTCTGGTGTTTTCTCAGACAATCCCACAGACTCGGTGTTCTGCCAGTGTTTTTGATGCTTTGGTACACTGGGGAAACACTAATGTCATCAAGAATAATGAGCGAGACCTCATTATACTCAGTAGCTTTTCCTAGTAGAAGTTACTTAAGGTGTTTGTTTTTATGGTATTTTATGTGCCGCCTTTGTAGTTAAAAATTGAGCCTATTATCATGTTTTTCATTGCTGTCATTTACATGAAATATTCATTTTAGTTACCACAGACTTAACTGAGTTTTACACATTTTTGTGCCTCAGTTTTTTGAAGACTGCACATAATGGGCTAAAATATCACAGTTCTGCTCAGGTTTATGCTTCGAGAAGCTTCTGACTATCATCAGATTCTGCAAAGGGCAAACAAAGGATCTTAAAAGTGCTGTTTACTTATTGTGATGTTGAGCTTTATATAAAATAAGTTTATACAACAACACACATAAACGCATATCTTGAACAGAAATTCCTCTAAACCATTCAAATATCAAAATAATCCTTCTGTTTTCTTTTCTGTAGGCGTATGAAGTGCTGCCTAGAGAGCACTGGTGTAATCTGGAGAGCGAGCACACATCAGGGCCCACTCTGCAGGGGGGCGAGCACCACTGGCCGTACACTGTCACTTTGGAGCTGGGCACTTACCTGGTGGATATGATCGTCAAAAACCTCAAAATTAAGAGCAACATCCTGAACCCAGCCTACGACAAGAAGCTCATTCCGATCCTCTACCACATGTACACCTTTCGCAGCACCCGTCAGGTACAGCGGATGTGCAAATCCTTCAGGTTTTTTCATTCAGTCAGTTCCACAGGGATTTCAAAGGAGCACACGATTTGCAGACCCAGAGTTGGTAATGATCCTGCTGCACTGGGCTTCCCATACAGTGGGCTCTTTGCCCCCTAATAAAATTATTCGCATACAGGTATGAGAGAACTTGAATACCTTTGATCAGGTAACAGGATTCCTGAGCATTAATCCCCAGACCAAAGAAGATCATTTCAACTGAGAATTACATGGAAAAAATTGCCAGGGATTAGACTTGAAGGGGTTTCTTGGAATCAAACATGAAGAAAAAGCATTCAGTTGAATTAAAAATAAAACTCTCAGCTGTTCTTTTTGAGGATCTTCGCTGTAAAGAAATGGCTACTACAGTAAATATGGGGAAAAACTGTCAACAAAGTATTTTAAAACGGCTGAAGCATACTATAAAACTAATAACGCACTATAACAGGACATCTTTGAATGTTTTCGACAGATAAAAGTTAAAAGACATTGTCACAATGCAGATATAATGACCGTTATTGAGGCAAGTTTGTTGATGTAGTACTATTCAGGCTTAAGGGAAACAAAAGTCAAATCTGTTGTGCAATACTTAAAAATGGGTTAAAAACATGCAGAAATATATGAAGCACCTGAACACACTTGACCTTCACTGTGGACCCTGTCACTCATTGTAAAGCCCGAGCTCCCTCCGATCTAGTGCGAGGAGTGAGAATTATAAAACCATTTCCCTCCTCGTGAATTGCCAGGGGGGCCGGTCGAGTAAGATGAATAGGTTCTAGGCTAATCCCTCTTTTAGTGTCCCTTTAATTGGCTCACTGATTTACTGCCATGGGACTCTGTGGGAGAATGAGGGGACCATGTCAAGGGAGAAGGACAAAAAGACCGAGAAAGAAGTCTGGACTTTTTGATCTGATGCATTTTGACAGTAAGGTACTGAGTTGCTGCATTCAACAGTAGTGTATTTTATGTACACTACTGTATATAAAATATCCCTCTTTTCTTATTCTGTTTCTCTGAAGATTAGTCCAATGAGGGGTGCGTGCTAACGATTTTACAGCACAGCATGACAGTATGCCTCATAGATGCTTTGGGGAAGTGTTTTTATTTTTATGACAGGTTACTTAACCGTTTCCTCGAGCTGTACTTTATGTTGTGTTTTGCATCACATATGTGCCAAGATTGAGGTAGAACACATTACTCATCCACATCATAGCCATAATATTGAATGCACTGTATGTGTTTTCTTGATTGATTAGTAAACAGGCAGTTACTGTTCTTAGTCAGGCATTACATAAACCTCCCTCCATATAGATGAATTCCTGTCTTTTTTTCCATAACCAGCCTTTGGAAAGAGTTATCAACATTGAGCCCATTTACATGAACATTAATACTCTGATCATTATCCAATTTCTGGGGTTATCAAATTATTTTATCAGATTGTATATTATTATATTAAATAACAGTGGCAGTGATTTTGAGATATTGGTTTAACACACCTGGATTTCTCCCCAATACTCCGATGTCGTCCTGCATGTATACAGGTTTATCTGATTTATTTTGTTCTTTTAAATCTGCACTAGAAAATGGAAGTTACAGAGTCAAATATGAGTGGAAGACAATGCCAGGAAGTTTGAGTCTAAGATCACAATTATCACATTTCTTAAGTGCATGTAAACGTCTCAGATCTGATCATTATAATCATTTGATTACTCCCAGTTATCGGATTTTTATGGTCATGTAAACAGGCTCAGTGAAACTTTGTTCTATGAAGCATGAACCTTTCATAATCAGGTTTCCCATGGTTTCACCCTCAGGTGGGCTTCATCAAACCTCACCCGATCCTGACGCAGATGCAGCTGGAAGCAATGGAGACCAAACTGACTTTTGACTCCTATGTGTTCCCCATGCTGTGCCCTCCCATCCCCTGGACCACTGCCAAGTTTGGAGCCTACCTGCTGACGCCTGCCAAGCTGATGCGCTCATTAGATGGGGCCACCCAGCATGAGGAGTTATTGGAGAAAAGCCAGAACCTCTATGCAGTCTTGGATTCCCTCAACCAACTGGGGAACTGTGCCTGGAGGATCAACAAACCCCTGCTGGACATTATAATCTCCATCTTCAATGATCGGGGTAGTGATAAACTAGACATTCCTCCTCCCATGTCAGAAGCCCCCAAAATCCCTACTCCCAACCCCGAAGATCCGTCCTATACAGCGACTGAGAAGGCCCACATGAAAAGGGAGGTGACCAGTGCTAAAAAGAAATGCAGTGAGATGCACAGCTTGCGTATGTATGCTCTCTATAAACTGTCCATTGCCAACTATATGCGGGATGAAGTTTTCTGGTTTCCTCATAACATGGACTTCAGAGGACGTACGTACCCCTGCCCCCCGTACTTTAACCACCTAGGAAGCGACGTTTCACGGGCGATCCTTGTGTTCGCAGAGGGGAAGCCCCTCGGTCCAAGGGGCTTGGACTGGTTGAAGATCCATCTTGTCAACCTGACAGGACTGAAGAAGAGGAGCTCACTAGAGGGCCGGCTGGAGTATGCCAACTCCATCATGGACGACATATTGGATTCTGCCGACAACCCTCTGAATGTCAGTTTTTACCCCCCCAGCAAAGGGGCATTGCAATCATCTGTCCGTCCGTCTGTCTGTCTGTCCATTCAATTACATAATCTCATTATCTGAAGATTGCATTGACATATCTGCACCAAATTATCACTGTGGATGCATGTTGGCATGGAACAGAAGCCTATCGAAAATAGGTGACCTTGACCTACTTTTTCAAGGTCAAGTGACCTTGTGCCTTGTGCAGTTATAATATCTGAGTACTTTCAAATAAATATGTATGTAACAAGTTTTACACAAAGGCAGTCTATTCTAGATTATAGGGCAGTAACTCTTAACAGAATCTTACACTATATTAGGGGCATTAAAAGTGAGCAGCAAGTTATGTTTGTTTTGGTCTTTAGAGCCCATGGATAGATAGGGTTGAGTATGTTTTGGGCTTTTTCAGTTACTGAGGTTAAAAGTATCTGAATCGATCTGTAAAGAAACCAACAAAATGACCCAAAGTGAAGTTTTTTTTATCGCTAGGGCAAATTTATATTGTTAGCCTCATAGCGTAATTTCCTACATTGTATTTTTTTTTTTTTTTACGTCAAAGCCAATGATGAAAAATGTATTAGCAGAGTTAGTTTTCACAATTTGGCCAAAAATATGACTTAAGCAATCATGCTGCGAGGCTAACGACATATTAACTGTAGTCTGCTCTTAACAGTCTACAACTACTATTGTACTTTTACAGGCTATTCTTCAATCTGTTCCAACTTTACTGTATTACCCTATAACAGGCACAAGTGTCACATTAACTGGCACTGGCACACACAGTGATGTTTTCTTCTGCCTGTAACATTTGATTCAGAGCACCAGAAGGCAAATATTTCAATACCAGCTCAGAAATTCAGGTGGCGCTGAAATCTGTAATGCCATTTGGTTCAGTATTTACCAACTAAGGTCCGATGCCATGTTGACAATGGGTTTAGTGCCCTTCCCTACTGATTGCGTAGTCCAACCTTAGTGTCACAGCATCATATCACCCATCTTAGTTGTTGCTCATATTTTGTCAGAGTAAAGAACGCTGAAGCATGAACAATAACCTCCTAAAAATATAGACCCAGATGCTATATTAAAACAGAAAATAGACAAATACTGCCCTTCTCTGTAACAACTCAGTAACAGCAGCTAAATTGGATATGAATATTGGTCTAAGCAAAGTAAAAATGCTTCTCTGGCTGAGGTTTTGTATGTGAGTGTGTTATGTGGTTGTGTTTGTCTTTCTCAGGGCAAGAAGTGGTGGATGAATGCAGATGAGCCTTGGCAAGCTCTGGCCTGCTGCATGGAGATAGTCAATGCAGTGAGATCTCCTGATCCAACACAGTTCATTTCTCATTTTCCTGTGCACCAGGTAATATGACATTCTTCAATTACAGGTGTATTCACAGTGGTTTAGAAAGGTAAAATGGTAAAAAAAAAAAAAAAAAAGCAAAATCATAGTTGATCTAATAATTTGAAAATGGTCTCACAGTTTGAATGATGAAACACATTTTAGGGTGAAATTAAAAATGCCTAAATCAAGAAATTAATATGGGCACATTGTATTTTTAGTGTGTATTTATATGCGTGTCTGCACTTGTCTTAAAGCAACTATTGCTCTTGTTTTTAATCTCTTAAAATGGCACCACTCAGATTTTAATTTTACAGTGCTTACATCAAAGCTAATGAGAAAGCACCTCCTTAAGCTACAGGCCATTGTTGTTATCAGTCATAATCCTGTAGGCTTTAAGTTTCAATGCACTTGAGACTCTGGCATTTCTAAGCACTAAGTAAAACAAGAAACTAGCAAAACTTCTACAGTAGTGTTGCTTTTTAAGATTTAATATGGACCCTCCTATCAATGCTTGTGGTGATAAATTAAGCTTGAGGTAGAGAATAGTTCTTTTACATCTTTTAAAATAGAATTGAATTGAGTATTGAGGTTATATTAGAAGAAAACGTATTTTGCAAAAGTATGAATTAACTGGACCTTTTCCTCTGTCTTAAACATAGTGTAACTATATGTAAACACCCAAACACAACTAATCTCTTTCAAGATGTTAAACCTACATATGTGGCGAGGGAAACGGGATAATCATTTTTGATTCGTTGTGAATTATTTGAACTTTATGTTATTGTTCACACTGAAAACGCCTGTCCTTTGTCTGATACTAAATCCATTCTTGGTGCGGAGCAATTATGCACTTAATTCAAGATGCTCATAAATGGTTTAATTGTCTGACATTAAGTTTTCATCTGTGGCTTCCGGCTGTGGGACAAAGCAATATTTTGTTATGAGTTAGGATTAACTGCCTCAGTTATTTTATCTCTTCTGCTGAGCTAATTCGAAGGTGATTCATTCATCTTTCGTTCCCATATTATCTTTCTTTGTTGTACTTTCACACTCTTGAAGTCTGCTGCTCTGTTTTGTTCACCCCTCTCCATGTGCTGCCCTCTCACATTCTGCACTGATCCCCGGTCTTTTCTTCTCTCTGTTCACACTTCCTCCACATCACTTCTTTAATCTTTTCTTACCTTCTCTCCACCTCTCATCTAGGACGGCTCCTGTAATGGTCTGCAGCACTATGCCGCTCTAGGCAGAGACGTTATTGGTGGCACATCAGTCAACCTCATGCCCTGTGACGTGCCCCAGGACGTGTACAGTGGAGTCGCGGAGCAGGTCAGATCCAGTGGGCCGGTTTTGATTGTCACTCTTTTATTCTCTTTTATTTGACCTGCCTAGACTTCACATTGCAGTTGATATAATTCAGACGGCGTGCTGTTAATACTCAGCTGTTAATATTCAGATGACTCACCAGACGCAATAGTTACTGACAGACTAGACTTTTAAAATGCATTTGAAGTTTCTCAATGCAGTATGTCTTGCATTTAATAGTGCTTAGTTATTATGCCATGCATCAAAATTCAGTCTTCCATATCCAAAAGCTCAAAGGGCAAGTATACACACAGTGCAATCAAAGCAGTCGGCTTGCTGTGAACTAGCCTATTTATAGAGAGAGACAACGTGAAATTAATTGTGATGTACTGATATGTCAGCACTGGAGGAAATAAAGTGTGCCTCCTCTGTTGGAGACCAGAGCTTTCCAATGGCTGTAATGTAACTGTAAAATACCGTATACGTCAGAGACCTGGCTGGGGTAACATAATATAACATAATCTCATGTTTTGCCTTAGGGCAGTGCACTTATTGTTGAATGATACTGCAGATTGTATCAGGTTTGTAAAATGGTAAACTTCCTGGATAAATATAGCTTGTTTACTCACAGAGGTTAGCTGTACAAGTGGTAATAATCTACAGATCTGCTGCGGAAATGAAAACGGATTGTGCAGTGTGTTATTTGAGGCTGTTCTAGTGTTATAAAGTGTATACGTATGTGTGTCCATTTATTTAAGGTGGAGGAGCGCCGAGCACGGGATGCGGAGAAAGGACTGAAGACAGCCCAGGTCCTAGAAGGCTTCATCAATAGGAAGGTGGTCAAACAGACAGTGATGACTGTGGTTTATGGGGTCACACGCTACGGAGGGCGCCTCCAAATAGAGAAGAGACTGAAGGAGACTGATGAGTTCCCCAAGGTACAGCGGTGGTTGTGGTTATGGTTGTGGGTGGGGGGGTTTTCTCAGTAGGTGTTGTTTTATTTTTAGCATGGGGTGACAGTCGGCTTTAAGCATAGAACCTGCTATATGTAGGGTTCAGGTCTAGACGCCTTTTTTTTTTTTCTATTATTACCCCATTGTGTTTTGCATGTACATTCATTTATCATATTGCCAGTAGTGACGCCATACACACGAGTGGCAAACCCAATGGGACCTCAGTTACTCTGACCTTCATATTAAGTGTCCCACCCCCCACATCGTCTCCAAATCAGCTGCTCGGAGCAAGAACAGAGGCTTCTAAACTTTATTTCTAATCATATTACAGTGAAATAAAATATTACATTATGATATCAGGGAGGCAAGCGGTGTAAGACAACAATAGATGTATTTGATATCCTGCACACACTTTTAAGAGTGTATATGTAGCTCAGAACCACAGCACTCTTTTTGATGATTTGATGGACACACCCATCCTGTAGAATGACACCATGGCACAAATCAAAGCATTTAATCTTCCTGCAGCTCTGTAGTCTGTATTATCTGTCACATAGCTATATAGTTCCTTACAATAGCTGCTGGTAATTTCATTGTCTGTGTAGATGGGATCAGATGGATCCTGCTGTCAGTGCATCTACTATCTCACAGCCACAGGATTGAGCTAAATGACTTCTGCATAATGCCCATAATTGTTTAAACAGGGAATTAGGAGGGAGTGTAATTGTGACTGATTACAGTGGGATAGGCGGGGAATGAGGCGGCTTCTGCTGTGGAGATCATATCTGTGGACTAAATTAAGAATGCACCACTTACACTGCAAGCCTCTTTTTCTTTTACAAGTTTCATAATACGTAATGTAACTTAAAGGAGCGATATTTTTGCGTTTTTAAAATGGAATTATGCATTTTCAAACATTTCCCTGTGGTCTACATAAACTGTAAATGCTCTGCTTGGGTCTGAATTCTTCAGTAATTCAACTCCACAGGTCCATTTTCAATCCTATTTCTGAGTAATGACACCAGAAAGGTAATTTTGAGCGCTGGCCCTTTAAATGCAAATGAGCCACTTCATACCTCACCCCCTCCAGATTGTTGGCTGTGCTGCCTGAAGTTTGGACATATTTTCAGTTTTTACTACAACCGTTGCTGTCATACTCTGAGAAAAGTTTGTCAAAAGTCTTGATGTTATATGTGCAAATGTCGTGACGTAACTAGTTATAAAACGTAACAAATTAAGCAGGAATTAAAACAGGTTGTAGAAATCCACTCAATTTTTGCCTTAATGAATATAAAGATAGTTTTGCAGCAACTGGAGGGTTCAAATTCAAAGTTTTTGAACTATTAGGGTCCAAATACACAAATAAGTGAAGGAAAGACTAATAAAAGTGGGTTGGGCAAAATATGACCCCTTTAAAATACCCTTTTTTGAAGTAGTAAATGTATTAAATGTGTTTAAGGTCTAATATCTATTAGCAAAAATGGAATATAGTATTTATGACTAGATTTTTATTTGTGTTTTATCACAGATTGTCTTTTTGTTACCTTAAAATAAACTGTTTGTATCTGCAGAGGGGGCCAGTAACTCATAATGGAGCTCCCTCTTCATTTCTTCCACTTTATAGTCAGTGGCATCAAATGTTTAAGCTCCATTACTGTTTTATTCCATATCTGAGTGTGGGCCAAACTTAATATTCATATTTGCATTTTTAGCAGCCAGATGAAGGTGGAGGAAGGAGGACTGATTTGGTCGCAATCTGAAAACTCTACTCGACACCAAGAAGAGTTTCACACTGTGCCTATGAAGAAATATGCAAATACAGAAGTCTAATACTGTATTTATTGTGTATATTTCCAGGAGTATGTGTGGGATGCCTCCCATTACCTGGTGCGTCTGGTATTTAGTGGCTTACAGGAGATGTTTACGGGGACCAGAGAGATCCAGGTGGGTTGGTTACATAATTCATAATACAGTACATACATACATGCAGTTATGACATCCAGTAATGGAATATACCGACCTTTGTTACTGTTGCATAATCGGAATGATCTTTGATAATAGTATTGTTTCAGTTACAGTTGTTTGCCAATAACCATGTGAATACTTTTAAACATACTTTAAACATTTACCTCATACAGTGACAGGCAGTATAGGCTCACGTCAGTTTCTGCATCCTGACCTACTACTGAATGTAGGATACGATTTTATTTTTATTAATGACTAGTTTACTTCACTATTACCCTGACAGCGGTACCCATTCATCACATAGAGTCCATTTATAGATTTGGGATGTGCACCTGGTAGGGGATTGTACATTATCTCCCCAGACAGAGTAGAAACGGGCTAGCTAATTGAACCACCACCCACTGTCGGTGCGCACCCTTTGGGGACTGTGTGGGGACAGCCCAGTCTAAAATGAAAAATCCCCTTCCCAGCATACCAGCCTGTGCTCCTGTTCGTGTGTGTGTGTGTGTGTGTGTGTGTGTGTGTGTGTGCAATCACCTGCTGCTTTGAAATAGGTCACATCCTGTCTGCGTCTCAACAGTGAGTTGAAGTATGAGCGAGATAGAGAACTCTGATGCACCCCCCCCCCAGTGCTGTCATACCTGACCTCTGCTACGTTCTCTATACATTTACCTTTCACTCTGTCAAAGCTTCTACTCATTCAGCGCTCACACTCTCTGTCCACCCCTCACTCTTCTTCTCTGTCTGCTTCTTATCAACCTGCTGATTGATTTGTCAGTCTGCTCTAGCTATCTATCTAGTTAATCACTCACTCCCGTTTCTTTGATTTCAAGCTATCTTTATCTCATTGTGCCTGGGACTGGACGGTAGGAGACGAGTAATGATGAATGGAGCAGCTTTGAGCTAGGCTGGTACCTCGGCTCACTAGAACATGCGTATTTATCTTTGCAGCAGCTCTCTGTGCGCTTTTGTGTATGTAAGAAGATGCTTGTGGGACATTAACAATTCTTGTAGATAAACTGTGCCGGTCATTTATGCAAACAGCAGGGTTTTGTTTGGAATTTATAAAGTAAGCAACAATTTCTCACCTGTTCCTAAGGAAGTTCGCAACAATTGTTTGCTGCGCCATGAAGTAGAACAGCAGACCTAAATACATACACTATATGGACAAAAGTATTGGGATTCGTTGGATTCAGGTGTTTCTTTTCTAACAGGGGTCTGGGATACAAAACAATAATGACAGATGTCATAATATTGCATTGACTAGTAATATTATAGTTGTTATATTTGCTTCCAAAATGCCAAATGGTTTTTACTTAATTTCCCTCAAAATTGATTTGGTTTGTTTTTTTATCCATGAATATGATTTTAAATGTTCTACCTCTGAAATTCAAAAAAATTTTTCATGCCCTGACTGTAAATAATAATTTTCTACCATGACTAAGCATCTACTTTTTTCCCATCTCACTTACGGAGAAAAATTTCCCATTAAACTTTAAGTAAATATTGATGTTTTTATCTCAAATCAGCATGAACAGGACATCTTACAGCTGTAGCCATGATGAGTCCCAATATTTTTGTCCATATAGTTTAGAAACATCTATATTTCCTTAAAGCAGTGTATACTCCATCACAAGCCGTCTGTTTGTTTACATACTAACCAAAACCAGCCATACTGCGGCTGCGTGGAATTCGCATTCCTACAAGGCACTACGCAGCAAAAGGTCCGAGTGACATATCAGTTTGGTATGTAAACAAACGGACGGCTTGTGATGGAGTACACTTCGAAGTTGTTCACCATGAGGGAAGGGACTCAGGTGCGTAATCATGGAAAGACTAACAGATTTGTGATACTTAGGCTTTGAGTCCGGTTTTACAGATTTAATGAAAAATTGGTTGCAAACATGCTACGCTGCTTTAAAGTCTAATGGGAGATTTTTCTTAGCCCAGACCCCCAAACTCAAATACTTTTGTCCATATAATGTAGATCATCTGTCCATGTCTTTTGCAGAGAAACCATTTGCAGTTTTCCAAATGCACCACAGTGCCTTTTTATTTATAGAGTAATTTACGGAATGTTCCAAATGATCATAAGCCAATAGAATGAGCTCAGTTGTTTGAAATTCATAGCAGTTCTGGTCAAATACACACTCGCTCACATGTACTAAACAAGATACGCATATAAACAAGTAGAAAGCTACTCAAACATGCACGGTAAGTGTGCTCTCGAATCCATTGTGCACTCATGTTACCTCTCCTGGTATCCTCCCTTTACAGGACTGGCTGACAGAGAGCGCCAGGCTCATCTCCAAGTCTGGCCACACTGTAGAGTGGGTGACGCCCCTGGGATTACCCATTATTCAACCCTATCATCGCAAACGCAACCAATTGGTAAGTCTTGCTCCCAAAAAAAAAACATAACAGGGTGAATGATTTCAATTTTTTTTTGTTTTATCCCCTAAAGATGTATTTTTCTGTGACTAAACAGGTACCGTTCATGTTAAAATTAATCTTTTCTGGGCTGTCAAAAAGTCACATCCTGACCTTTCAGATGTTCTTCACCTGGATGTTTTGTTCCCCTTTGCCTCATCTTTTAAAAGCATGCTCAGAAATATCCACAACTGACCTTTACAGCACCCAAAATAAACAATTAATGTTAACTCACACAGTGCAAGCACACAAGTCCGAATATGACAGAAATACAAACCTTTCCCTCTGCTAACTCAGCGCTGTCACGTTTGAGATTTTCTTGTTGTGAATAAGATTTTCATAAAATAGGACATTATCTTGGCTCATCACTTTTACTATAATCATTGTTTAACTGTTTTATTTCCATTCATTATATTTCATTGGCTTTTGATAGAACTTCTGATGAAGATGATAATAATGTGATAATAAATCAGAGTGGTTGGTTTGGTGTTTAGAGGGAGGATGGTTTGTATCTATGGGCACACAGTAGCATGACCCGCAACAGCATTTAGACATGAATACTATAAATAAATACAAAGAATAGCATATCCAAATAGTTGTGAGTTTATCAATGCATTTATTAGCTGTACAGTGCATGTACAATGTAAAGTCATCTTGCACTGTCAGTTCCTCAGTACAATCAACTATCAAGTTCAGCCATTCAACTTCCAGGGCTGTCCAGAAAAGCTTACAAGACCTCTCATTTATTATGAATTTGATATTTGGATTTCTGATTGCATATTGGGCCTCATTCACTAATACGTGCATGGAAATGTTCTTACTTTGCACACAAAATAAGCGCGTATGCAAAATCACCATGGGATTCATGACACCTGCACACCGGCCAATTTTGTTTTCACCACCTTGTATATATGTGTGAATCAGAATCATTGTACACTGACAGGCATGTGCTCGCAATTTGTGTTTAGCATACCACCACGCCCCCCATTTCTCCATATAAGGAAGCCACTTGCTAAGAATTGATTTGTGAATGAAGGAAGCAGTTACATGAGGAAAGAAGTAGTAAATTTAAGTTTGCTAGAAGCAATGGTGTCAAAAGGCTAAAAACTGCAGAACTTTATAACCACAGAAATTAAAACAATTGTGTTTGAGGTGGAAGCTAGAACAGGAATACTTTTCAACAGTGTCTCCTTTTGAGCGACAATAGTAAAAAGAAATGATGCTTGGACCACAATAACCGAGGCTGTCAACTCAGTACGTTTACATGCACATCTAAATCGAGCTATTGGCAATAATCGAGCTAAGGACTTAACTTGAGTTTCGGAGAAATCCGAGTATACATGCACTGCGAGAAAATCGAATTATTGACGTTCAACTCCCAGACACAAGGTG
>JAPTYQ010000019.1:26780655-26790936 GCA_029814465.1 Ostorhinchus cyanosoma
TTACATGGCTTATAGAACTTCGATATTAGTCGGACTAAGGCAATAAGTCGATTTTCTCTAAGTGCATGTAAACGCACATAACGTAGTATTCCGGGCAAAGCGCACTGTGGCCCAGGTGAAAAAAAGTGGTTCAACATAAATATTGATGCCAAAAAACACATTATGGGCCAGAAGAAGAAAAAGGAGACTGGTGGAGGATAGGGTCCACCTGATCGAACTCCACAGGATGAGGGAATAGCAGGAATAACATCCATTCATGGAATATGTCTACAATATGCCCTACATGCCCTTTAATGTGCTACCAATTAGCTAATTGCCTTTGGTCACAGATGCGTAATTTCATGGTACAAGATATTGTTGGGAGTGGGTGATCATTATAAGCCAAAACAATTAAATGAAAGCCAAAACTGTTTGGCCTAAAATGTTGACTGTTGTTAACGTTGAATATTTTAATTGTCACGATGAGGATGGTAATGTGTCAATTTTATGATTGTTCAATACATTTGGTTAATATATTAGTGAATTAATGATTTTTTTAAAAAGTTGATTAAATCTTTTTTTAATTAATGCGGTTTTATATGCCCTACATGTACTTAAAAGGTATGTGTTTGGTAATTTCCAAGTCAGTTTGGCTTTCCTCAGTTGTGCGTACACATGGTCTGAGGCAGTTCTAATTGTATTCGCAGAGTAAGAACAAATTCGGGTAAGAAACAGATTTGTGCACAGATTTGTGCGTACACACGGTTTGTGAATGAGGGTGATTGAGTCTAAATGATTAACATTCAGAATTGGTCATTTACAAACTTGTAAATAATACACCACTTAAAAACAAGACAAAAGTCGCAACTTATATTTTGCACCTCCTGAATCTTCAATATCCTCATACACTGCTTTAAATGACACCCTTTTTGCACTTATGTACCTGCACAGGTTGATCCTGAAGCTAAAAGACATCAAGTGCGTAAGCAGGGGTGTATATATAGGACAAACAAAGGTTCAGATTGTTTCTGAATTGTCTTCAAAAAGCCTTTTGTTGTCATGTTCTGTTTTTAAAAATATGTGTACCCTCCCCTCCTGACAGACACTGATGCATATACCGATCCTCCTTTTATTCTGACATATTCAGCAGTTTGACAGTTCTAATGTCAGCTATGAATTATTACATGCATTATGCACTTGGTGGATGGGTCTGTGTTGGAGTCGGTTTTGTGCATGGTTCCAGCCGTTTGTTGATGTTACCTAACTCTGTATCTAAGCTACCGACTGTCTCAGTTTCCTACATCCATAGTAACAGCCTGTGCACTGACACTGAGTCCTATATTAAAAAAACAAAACATCTGGTTGGCTTTTTTCTTCCAAAATCTTTATTCTCGCTCCTGAGTTCTGCATTGCATCTCCTTCAATTCCTGGCAATGTTAATAAAAAGTGGCTCACAGTACGACACAAACTTCACATTAGCACACAAACAGAAAAGCATTATTAAAGATGAAACAAAATTTAGTTCAAACAATAAACACTGCTTCTTTTTATTCCGTCTCTTTTTTCTTTTACTTTTTCTCCATGTGAAATAATATTTGGATAAGATTTGTCTCATCTTCTCATATGAAGGACCACCATCATATCTCAAAGCTGGATGCCTTGTAAGTGGAATGTCCCAGCTGGGCTTTCCAAGTCGTGATAGGTTTGGTGTGTGTGTGTGTGTGTGGGGGGGCGCTGATGGTGTATTGTGATTGCTGTGAGTGGCTGAACTGTAATGGAGCTTAACAACATCACTAGAGTTCTCAGAGTTCTCCAGTCACTCTGGACATTGCGATAGTGGCATGTCTTAGAGATAACATGTCTGTGTACCAGCACGTCTACGGATAACGCACCTTTGTTTGCGTGTGCACATAGGAAGATAAAGCCTTCATATGTGCATGTGTGTGATTATATAAAACCTGTTTGGACCTCTGACATTCAGAAGCTCATGGACTAAATGAAAAGAGGAGTCAGATGTAAAGCCACAGGCACTGATAGATACTGAACCCATAGCCTGGCCTGGCATGTGGCCTGCTCTTTTGGTATGACATCAAGCAGAAGGTTGGCTTAGAGGGGGAGTGACACCTCATAAGCAGGTGCAAAAGAGCGAGGGTGACAGATGGTAGGTCCCCTGTGGATATTGTAGGCTATGTCCCTTGATTTGATCTGCTTCTTTTAATGTACAGAGACAAGGGAGCTGATTAGCCGTGCCTTTCTCAAGGCCCTTCGATGAGTAAATAAATGAATGAAACGGTGACTTCATGGATCAGTTGCAGAGGTTTTAGCTCATGTTTCACAGATAACTTCATCCCCTGCTATAATTCTCTAATCCAGTTGCATCATTGGGCAACAAAAATTAAACTAACTTGCAGAAAGGTCACCTTTTCACTGTATGGTTGGATTAAATTCAATCTCCCAGTCTCCTCTCTGCCTCTTAAATCCAAGGCCACCGGATTTCTGGGGGTCGTTAGTAATTATACTCCAGAATGAACAGCGGGATGAAGTGTGTGGGGGAAAAAAAACCAATAGGTGAGGAGAAAGTTGCTGAAGTGTCAGGTACAGTATCGGGTACAAATGTGCACCCGGGAGCATTTTCATGTTTTGTTTGGTGTTGGCTCTTTTCAGTTCCAGTAGAAGGAAGAGTACGAGTGTCATGCTGTGTAATGGAGTATTTTCCACATCCGACGGGAGCAGTGAGAATTAGAGTAGGATCGAGGAGCTGAAAGGAGCATAAACATACATCAGGGAGGCCGCCTAACAGGATTGGCAGATGCTAATCGGATCAGAGGTCACTCCAGCTCCCATTTCTTGTTTATTTTCATCCTCCTCCATTGCAAGGTTACAGGGAGATCTCAGCGGACAGTGACACAAGGGAGTTATCAGTTGGATTGGCTGGATTTGAATGGATTTGCGAGTTTATAGTGTGACTAAAAGCTTGTGATATAATGTCCTCTGTGGGCTAAGAATCTGTTGGGTTATTTCAGGTTTTTAGTGGCAAGTACTTATTTCCTTATCGTTGCAGGGTTTTACATTATTACCAATAGTGTAGAAATCACAATTTAGTATGTCACTATTTCTGAATAAAGTTTAGTGTTATGTATAACTGTGTATTACATTTATGAGAAAAAAAAACACACAAATTTAAAGGGAAAAGACAATCAAATAAGTTATAAAATTGCAAAACAAAAACTGAAAAAATATAGATTTTGAAGAAGTGAGAGCTTTTGTTCACTCCACCCCTTGGCTGTATTTTTTTCCTTCAATGGCCTTAATATGTTGTTGTAGTTTCAAGCCATAAATTTAAAAAACATGCAGTACATCCTAACAACGACAAACTGGGTCAGTTTTCGTTCCTCTTTGGAGTTCTGCGTCCCACCTCGCCAAACAAATGACACACTCGTCGCCTTTGTGCAGAGGCAGGATTAGAACAGAGTTAGTGAAAGTCTCACAGAGTCTGTAAGATCACAATGAGTCGGCTTTTCAGTCTAATTTTAGGGGAACTACATATCTCTAAATGTCGGCGTGATGCCCTCCATGCTTCCTTTTTGCCTGGGAACAAAAGCAGGCCGTTCCCAGGGGTAGCGTGATGATTCGTTGATCTTGCAGAATCTTGTGGCATTTTGGGGTAAAATAATAAATGCAGTTTGAGTTTCAAGGACAACCCCCGAAAGGTAGAGAAAGAAAGTTTAGGAGAAAGAAGGCTTGGAAAAGGTCAGTGGAAGTGTGGAAAAGACTCCAGGGGCGAGTGTGTATGTGACGGACCATGAGTGTGCAGCTGTCCTCATCTTTCTTCGGTGGGAGGAGGCGAGGTGACCCGGAACGCCAGAGGAGGGAGGCGTTGGGGTGTAACCGCTACCGCTTCAATGGGTGAGACGAGCGCCGTTAACCGCTATGTGATGAATGGGGATTCCCCTCTTGGCAGTGGAGTTTCCTTCTATGGGGTTACTGATGGCTGTTGTATCTGCGGCCATCTGTACCGTAGCTCTCAGGTGTTCCACTCTGCAGGTTCCTATTCCCCACAGGTCCTCCGTGGGGTCAGCCAAGGTCTCATTCATCACTGCCTCAGGGTGTGAGTCAGGTATTGTACACAGATCAGGCACGCATGAATTATAATGAACACGTTAGCATGAGCACATTGCACATCACTGACCTCATTTACAGTGTGGCAGTGTATTAATCACAACAAAGGTAACCTCCATTTCTATGACCTTCGACCCCTATTACATCACAGCTTCTGCTCTCCCTCTTTAGAACGTGTCCACTGGTGCACAAAGAGCGGATTTAAAAAGCAGATTGATGGACAGACTTGGGCCCAAAGTGCTCCTCCAGCAGTGATGGATGAGATAGAAACTGTGGCAGAAACTAATGGGGTTTTACCACCGTACACTTATATTTTAAATCCATTTCTCTATAAGCGTATGATTCTGTCATTAATCACACACTGACCTTCGAGCGGAACCACCAACCTGAAGATCGCTGACTCCTTGATATACTTCCATCCTTGTGAAGTCACATCATTTAGCCCTTTTTCACTGTCAGGGCATATATTTTCTGTGAAAATACCACCCAGTAGAAAATATTAATTAGCAGGAAGGTGATATACAGTATAATCAGTGAAGCTTTTTGTTCTTTTTTTGTACTATAGCAAGTGCACAGATGCACTGAAAGCATAGTTTGGCATAAAACTGTATCTGAACTTAATGTGATGTGAGTAAGAGAGAGGGGTTTGTTTGGTACTTAAAAACATTTAAAAGAAAATGAGCAAAATTTTAGCAAAATCTATATTAATCACACTGTAACAAAACCAAACCAATATTGGACCACTTCCGACAAATGCAAACTGTGCAGCCACAGTCGTTCCCTACTTTCAGCTCCTTTTATCGATAATAAGTTTGGAGTGTTTCTGTTAAGATTAGTTGTATCTGATATAGATAGATGAAAATTCAACAAGGTCAGGATGGAGAACATTAAACTTTTATTAGTCTTTGGTTCATTTATTTGTGTATTTGGACCCTAATAGTTCATAAAGTTTGAATTTGAACCCTCCTGGTGCTGCAAAATTATCTGTATATTCATTTTGGCATACATTGAGTGCATTTCTATAACCTGTTTTAATTCCTGCCCTAAAATCACGACATTTGCACATTTAAGGTCAAGACTTCCGACTATCAGCAGCGGTGCTTGTAGTAAAAACTGAAAATATGTCCAAACTTCAAGCTGATCACCTAAAATGTTCAGTTGTTGGTTGAACTGGACAGAGCAGCACAGCCAACAACCTGCAAGGGGCGGGGAGTGAAGTGGCTCATTTGCATTTAAAGGGCCAGCGCTCAAAATGACCTTTCTGGTGTCATTATTCAGAAATAGTGTTGAAGATGGACCTGTGGAGTTGAATTAATGAAATATTCAGACTCAAGCAGAGCATTTACAGTTTATGTAGACCACAGGGAAATGTTTGAAAATGCATAATTCCATTTTAAAAAAGCAAAATATCACTCTTTTAATAGATCTTAACCCTTTTAAGACTGCCATTATAACAGGCCACCTAGGTGTCTTCGTGTTTTCTGTGCAATGAAAGTGTCTTTTTTGCACCTTTGTTTTCTGGAAGAACTTAACTTTCAATATTTGGCCATTGATTATCAGTATTATAAATAATAAATGCTTTAAACAGTGTGTTTTAGTTTGAAAAAAGGGCATATTTATTATCAGAAACAACTGTAAATGTCCATAATGAAACTTTTTGAGATTACAAAAACAAACTTTCAACTTTTTTACATCTGCTCAAACATGCTGTTTGGTCTTTAACATTCAGGATCCATATTGTAGCTCCATATTTTTTTGCTATTTCCAAACAGGTCCTTTTGTACTTGTAATTCAAACCGACATTGCTGCTGTAAAGTGTTGTATAATGTAGGAAAGCTCAGGATTTCAGTTTTCCGACGCCATTTGAATTTTGTGGATAGCACAAATGGTCCAGGACTTACAGTCATTTCATTGCTGTAAAGTGCGAAATGCAGCACCGGAGAGACTGCTGTTGTTAAAGGGTTAAGTTGTTTGAGGAAAATTTAGGATCTAACTGCAGAAATGAATATAACATTAGAATTGTGTTTTCATTAGTGTATAATCACATAAAAATGAGATTTGCTGTGTTTTTGTTACCTTAGAATGAGCTTTTTATATCTACAGAGGGAGTGGGTTGCTATTAATAGAGTCTGCTGTGTTGCTTTGCTATTTCTGAAGTTATAAGAACAGACTTCTTCATTTTTTTGTGTTTTATGGTGTGTTAGAGCCTATGTTTAAGTGCATTAGTATCACCTACGATATTTGAGAGAGAATTTTGGTCCCATTACCTAAAAAGCCCACAATGGACAAAAAGAACCCCGACTCTGACAAAGCCCCACATGTCACTAAAAATAACCCACCAAACCTTTAAATAGTCCTACAGAAAGTATGGGCTAAAATCTCCTGAAATAAATCATAGGCTTTGAAAAAGTAGAATTTATGCTATTTTTACACCGTTGTACAGGTATGTTTTGTTTTTCGGTCCTCACGTCCTCCAAGTTTTTCTGTGTTTTTGTGCAAGAAAAAAAGATGACATTATGAAAATACTTACATATAGAAATATTTTCACTAAAAATACGTGATTAATCTGAAAAGCTAAATAAGTGCGATTTTAACAATATCCTTCAGTGTATCTTTTATACATGTGCATTACACACAATGTTACACAAAATATTTAGCAACAGGCAGAATATAGTTAAAATTCACTTATTCTTATTCTCATCTACTTACTTTTTATTCAAATTTTATTGTTAAAGGATAGTTTATAAATGTAAATATTTTCATAATATAATTAAAATTTTCCCACATTAAACCAAGAAGAAAATTTGAGTCAGGTTATTATGCTACTATTTTACTTGAGATCACATTGGTCTGTACATGGAACCTGAACTAAAACCAGTTCAACACCCTTGTTAATATCTTCAGGCTAATTTTTTCTTATTATAAATTCATCCCACGGGCCGCGTTGGACCCTTTGGCGGGTCGGTTTTGACCCATGGGCCATTTATTTGACGCCCCTGATCTAAGCTTTGAGTAGTGAGTTCATCTTTTAGTCCTTCTTTAAAACTGAACAAATATTATCAGTCATATGGAAAGAGTTTCCCAGAGCTTCTTTGTGAAAACTAAACAATGGATCATCATCACACTCTGTAATTTTGCAGGGATATAAAGGGCTGCATTCACAGCCGAGGACTTGACATCAATTAAAAGTCACTCGGATATAATTTCTCAAACAAAGCATTAATTAACCCACAGTCTCTGTCAATATATCAGTGGACCAATTCCAGTGAGTGCCACCTAACACTGTTATAAATGAAAGGCCCGATGCCCCGATTTCAAGCTCCAGTATGTGTGTGGTTGTTTTATTTATTTATTTATTTTTTTCCGTGCAGACTTTACTCAAATCAATAAAATCATCGAAATAAGATAGTGATTCTCTCAAGGGTGCTTTTTTTCCCCCTTCGAGCATGTGAAAATATAGCGACCACAATATATTTCACTCTTCCTAAAACCTCTACAGCACCCAAGAGAGAAAAAGCCCAGTGAACTGTTTGGTTTCCATCTTTCCAGGAGGTCATTATAGACCCGTAAGGAGCATGAGGCTGAGTGGGGAGTAGTTAGAATTGTGGAGGGATGAACGCTTCAAAGAGTCTCTGTGTCCTCAGTGTTCATCCCGCAGAGAGGCGAGCAAGATCAAATAAAAGAGCTGTACATTAGCACCAAACACATGGTTATTAAAGCCTCCAAAGGCTGTCAGGATGACAGTGGTCATGCTGTGAGTCAGTTGTACTCCTCCTGATGGGCAAAAAGGCCTGAACTGCAAAGGCACTATCCACCAACCAAATTAGAAAATTTGTCAGATTTTAGAGTCAGTCAGGAGTAATTTAAAGTCAATGGAATGAGTGCGGTATTATCAAAACAAAACAAAATGTGCAGGATGCAGCTTAGAGATGGTGCTAGTAGGCCTGTCAAAATTATTACATAATTGCCTTGTCATAAATATTGGATTAAACCATGATTATTTTGCATAATCATGATAAAACTCTCCATTCATCTTTCTAAAATAGCTGGATGAATATAACTGAAATGCTATATTTAACCATTTCAACATCATCTTCCACTGTTTGAGATTTGACAGGCGCTCTCTTAATCCTCTCATATAAACTTCTTTTGTGTTGAGCTGCTTAACTTTGACTGAAATGACACATATCATTAAGACTTTTTTTGTATATTTCAGTAACAGGCTTTGTATGTCTAAGTCACTACCATTTGCGTGTTTCATTAATAATCCCTAAAAGGTAGATAGACTAGACTCAGACAGTGTTATGAGCAGAAAAAGATGAGTAAATCACTATTATATGTTTGACAGTCACCAAAAATCACTGAAATCTCAAATCTCTTTACATTGTCACAGTCTTAGTTGCTAGTCTATAGTATCATGGTGAATGCAAATAGCAACCAAGTGACCTACAAAGCCCACACTGGAGGCTCCAATCTAACTACTGATTAACTCTGGGCTCCAATATGAACTGATTTGTTTTTTTTATTTTTGCTGTTTATGATGCAATCCTGTGGATTTGACCTAAAAACCAGAAAATGAATGTAAATTTATTCCCGTGCAGGCCCGCTAATAAGTAGGAATAGACAAATCAACAAACACTTTTTACTCATTTATATTATTGTGGTTAATTCTTGTTCTGAACGACCAGTAATGATGTCTTAATGATCGTTGTGACTCCAGACAGACTTAAGTGTTTGCAAACCTCTGAATATAAAGTAGAATCAGAAGTGCTTTCCATCAACACAAATAAGTTAACGTTTTAGGTTTAGACGCGTGTCGAGGCAGACTGATGGACTGATGGTGACGCTCTGATGCTTTAGAGAAGCCTGAGCGTAAGGTAAACAGACTAATGCAATGCGCTCGTGTTGTCAAGGAGCCGGATGCCTGATGCCATTCATATCTCTTGCTCGATAGCAGCCTGTCGTTCCCACCCAGGCACGGTTCCAAAGGTCAGGGAAACACTGCCCTGTCACAGATGCCCGGCCTTGGCTGAGTGAACAGACCCTGCAGGCCCAGGAGATTAGAGCTCTAAGGCTTCCCTGCACGGTGACAAACTCTCAGTAAAGGCTTTAGTCTGAATATGAAAAAGAAATGAACTGAGATCATCAGTAGGCATGTTCAGGCAGGAAGCTTATTATGGTGATCTGTCTCTTTTTCTGCTGATGTTTTGTTATTAGCTTTAACTCTTTAGCCCAGTGTTTTTCAACCGTGGGGTTGGGACCCCACATGGGGTCTCTTGGAATTCAAATGGGGTCGACTGAAATTTCTAGTAATTGATGAAAATAAGATTAAAAACACTTTCTAAAAAATATATATGGTGAGTTTAGGGAGACAATCACAATACATAAAAAACATGACAAACTGTGAGTCTGAAACTGAAGCACTGTGGTTCTGTTCATCTGTCAAATGTTCACTGTGGTCGGTTTCAGATGCTGCAGCTCTTTTATAATTCATAGGGAAAATCAAATTCTCCCTTTGTTCAGTAATCTACACCTGGCTTTTCTGCCTCTGTCCATAATAATATACATTATATAGACTAAATGCCATCTAAAATTAACATTTATTTGCAACATAGTATATCAAACTACTACATGATCAAAAACAAATACATTTTAGCCAAAAAAAATTTCTCCATTTCGAATTTCTGAAGTCGCCATTAAAATGCAGTCACGAGTCAAACAAGGTTGGGAACCACGGCTTTAACCCCTGAAACATTATTTCAATAAAAGTGCTGCTGTGAATTATTGTCTGTTTCAGTGTCATACAAGCTGCCATATGTGTTTGTGTTCCTTTTCTTCAGTGGTTTAGATTTACTGTGTGTTTTAGGTCAAAACAGGTGGAATAACAGAAAAAGACAAAGAGAGGAACTGAAGTTTGGCGGGTTTTTACTAAATAATGCACTCAGAATGTGCATCACTAATAGATGTAGGATGGTGAACATGAACTGTGAACTGGAACAAACTGAACAAGTTTTGGAATTTTGGCTCAGTAGTTTTTGTTTTGGGGCTCATTTTTTCTAAATCAGTCCCGCTGCTTTTTTGCACCTGGTTGAACTTCAAAAAGCAGTTATATGGTCAAAACTCAGCAAAAACAGTAATATATATATATATATATATATATATATATATATATATATAAATTTT
>JAPTYQ010000019.1:26791036-26807156 GCA_029814465.1 Ostorhinchus cyanosoma
CTCTCAAAAAAACTTTTTTCATTTTGTCATTATGGGGTGTTATGTGTAGAATTTTAAGGGAAAAAATGAATTGAATCTGATTTGGAATAAGGCTGTAACATAACAAAATATGGAAAAAGTGAAACGCTGTGAATACTTTCTGGATGCACTGTATGTTATTTACGGCCAACAGGGGCTGCTCCCCATAGGTTCTGCCCACACATTTTTACTGAATTTGCGCTGCTCTTGCATATGAGTGACGCATAAAGCAGAGTTAATGTCATAAGCATGACCACTACAGGTACACTTTGAGTCGAGAGCTGACCTCTACTTGTTTTGGGACGTTTTTATGAAAATAACGCAGCACTGTGATATTGGCAGGTGGAGCCGAAATCAGGGGAAATATACCAGAATTTGTCTCTTCCCAAACCATAAGACTAAATATAAATATAGATGACCTGATGCTGTTTCACACCGCTGTGAGGAAGTTAAGACACAGTTTTAAGCTTCATTGTTGAACTGTAGTCGAGCAGCAGAGTCACGGTTGACCCAGTCTGAACAGCAATCAGTAATTACACCTGTCAATCACATATTTAACCCCCCCCCCCCCTACTTCCCTGAAAACACATGAGCAGATGAACTATGTCATGGGGTAGAATTTCTCCAGCCTGAAAAAACCCAACCAGGAGTAGATACAGAGGTCTCATTTCCTCTCAGACCACTTCAGTTACAGTATGCTCAAAGGTAATTATGTCATTTTTAGCCTAGTGACACAAAAAAAAAAAAAAAACATGTTCAGTTTGACACAGTAGCTCCTATTGTAAACTCTAACAGATCTTGAGATGATCATGAATCGCTGTTTTTATACCGTCCAGATATTCCTCAGGTGTCATTTTGACATATGCAGTGACTGTTGTGTGGGTTTGGTGTCATTTTCCTGTGCAGTATTACCCTGTCCCCTGTCACGTTCACCCTCCTCTTGAGTGTGAATATCTACACAAACCTCCTGTCCAAGATGACAGTTCTTCACAATACACTAACTCTACATCTTGCTCTTCCTGTGTGTGAGCGTGTCATGTATTTTGAGCGAGTGTTTGTGTGTGACTGCCTACGTTTTTGTCTGTAAGAGTAAAGCAAGAAAAGGTGACACCACAAAGAAATGGCTTCACTTCCTCTAAGTCAGGGGTGTTAAACATATGGCCCGTGATCCAAAACTGGCCAGCCAAGGGTTATAATCTGACCTTTGGGAGGAATTTGTGACATGCAAAAATTATACTAAAGATATTAACAATGAAGGATGTTAAAATCATTTTAGTTCAGAACATATAAATGGGATCTCAAGTGGGTCAGACCAGTAAAATACTGTCCTAAAAACCTAGAAATAATGACAACTACACAAAAAAAGAAACCTAAAGGACAATGTTTACATTCACCAACTATCCTTTCACTATAAAATGTGAAAAACATGAACAAATATGAAGCTGAAATGAAAACAAGTGAGAGCAATTTTAATATCATATTGTTAATGTTTCTCAAGTTTTTGTCCTTTTTGTTCATGTTATTGCTTAATTTGACCATATTTGTTGTTTTTTTCTGGTAGTTGTCTTCAAATTTCTCAAAATTGCCAAATGTTTTGTGTCTTTTTGGATCACCTGTGATTTGTAAGTTGTAGTGTACATGTGTAAATGATAAACTGAGGCATAATATTGTTAAAATTGCACTTTTCTCATTGTACATGTTTCTCATATTTCTTGAAAAGATAGTTTATGGATGTTTTCATAATGGAATTTTACTTCTTTCACTGTAAACCACAGAGAAAAGGTTGGAGTTGACATTATTTATAGGTTATGTTACTGGCCTGGCCCACTGGTCTGAATGTGGCCACTGAACTAAAATGAGTTTGACACCCCCTTTCCTAAGGGGTCTGATGTATTATTAAAAAGGTTTGTTGGGGAATGACTCGGAGTAACAGAATGACTATTGTCCCGAAGTGAAAACCAATATCATCAGTGGAGCAGAGACGGAAGATGAGGTGGTATTTGTTTAAAAGCCGTCATTGACCTGTTGGTAGGTGTTCTGTTTACACTTACTTCTGCAGGATGAGGTCAGCATTAAAGATTCATCATTTTCTTGTGTGACAGTTTTCCTCAAAGTGAGCTTGCTCCCGATTTCGCAGACTCTATAAAGAAACTGGTGAAGTGACGAGGCCCTTGAAGTGCACACACACATTTGTCACTGACCAAACAGAATCCTCTATAGACGTGCTCCTTTAAACCCTTTATCGGGCAAGTGACTATTTTTGGTCATTTCTGCATACATTACAAGACAGTGACAGCAACAGTTACAGTGAGGCAACAATCTCAAAGTGCTCTAAAAGTGATGTTCTTATTAGGGTCCTTGCGCAGGTTTCGAAAGTCTTGAAAAAGTATGACAATTTGTAACTGTTTTCGAGACCTTGAAAGGCCTGGAATTTAAATCAACGTCTTCATAAAGTGTGGGAAAATGTTCTTTTATTGTCAAATTTTAGAGTATGCTCAAAGGCACATAGTCTTTTAAGATAAGAAATGCATGAGGAAAGCATATTAATTAGTTAGTTTCAAATATGTAACAAAACAAAGTCATCCTACCTTAGTCCTTAGATAGAAAACAGATTCCAAGAAAACTCGAAAAACATAAATATTTACATGAAAGTAAAATCTGACTTCATTTGCATATTCGAAAAGGAGTGTGAGGAAGTATATTTTATAACACTTATAAAACATCCAAAACTGGATGTGATTTCATTAACCAGTTAGAGCTGGAATGATTTTAGTGAGACTTGTTTGTGTGATGTCCATGTACTTTTGTGTTTTTCATATGTTTTGAAAACCTTTCTGTCAGTAAAACCTAATTTACTGCGAATTATACATTCATTCATTCATACATACATACATTCATTTATTAAAATGAACTTTTCTACTACACACAACAGCTGCAAAAAAGTAGGGACACTCGCATTGAAGTACATGAAGTCAAGGTATTTGGGAAAAAAATTGCAGTTTTGAAAAAGTTTAGAATTTTTATTTGAATAAAGAGCAAGCATCCTGTCTAATGTCCTAAAATACACATTCCTTTCATCTTACATGTGTTTTTCTTGTATTTTTTATATTTAATTCTTATATTTTTTTGTTTTTTTATTTAGTCTTTTCCCACTTACAGATAAGGAACCAAATATGGTAACTTTACTGACCTTAATTTTCTACATAATAATACAACATTTTGGAAAAAATTGTCCAAAAGTAATTAAGTCTTGTTAGGTCCTCCAGTAACACACTAAGGTTGAAATGTTGAATTTCAGAGTATTTCGGTGAGTGACCTATAAAAGGTTAATGTGAGATGCCAGATGAACAGGCAGCGACACACTGCACACACTGCACCTCATTTAAGCTGTTTTTGAGCTGAGATCTGTGTCTACTTCTGATGCTGAAATGTGCAGAATGTTAGGTGCTGTGAAAACTATTGGGGTCGTCAGGAAAAAGTAGATTTAATACCGCAGCGTTAATCCCTTTGTGAAATGTACAGGGTCTATCAGGTCCTGTGTTAAATCTCTTCAACACATCCTAAAAAAGATGACATGAACAGTTATTTTACAGCTGAACCTTTGAAGCACAGTCAAGTGGCCTGCATTGGGTTTCCGTGTTGTCATCTGTGACCTGGAGCTGGTGGAGAAGGTTTACATACTTGGATGGTAAATAGAATGTCCGGAATTTGTGTCACTCTGCATAGAAGTGACAGAGGCTGAAGATCCACCATGAACAACTGTAGACCAGAACGAAGCATGAAGTAACACTGGATTTGATTTGACTTTGCTTGTATTCCGTAAAAACTTAAACAGTCACCATCAGCCAAAAGCATCTACTGGTCTAGAATGTTTAATAAGATAAGATTTTACATTATTTTCCATCTTGTAGAATCTTCAAATGCCATAGTGCTGTTGTTCATGTCAACTGATTTTGCTTATTTTGCTTAAGTTTAACCCGTAAAGACCCAAACAACCAAAATCATTTATTGATATGAAAAGTTAAATTCCTGTTGATCCACTAATCCTATCAATACATGTAAATAATTCAGGTAAAATGCAGTTTATCAGCATTTCATGGTCATCAGATTTGACTCTGTTGGACGTTCAGAGACTCCAAAGTGGAAACACTCTCATCATCTGAAATACTGACTCACCACTCAAACCCATGTAGTGGTTGTAGACATTTGTTTTTATGTTCGATTCATTTCCTAGTTCATATTTTGCTGGAAAAGTCAGTTTCTCCTCAGTTTTCTCTGTAAACCTTTGAATGTACTTTGAGCTTTTATGAACATCTAAATCATTAGTAAGTTAAAATTGGAAAATAGCAGATTTTTTGTGAAAATTGCAGGATGAAGATGATAGTGTTCTAGTTAATGGTGATAAATCACTTAGGATTAAATGTAGAGAATCACCACAAAAACCCTCTACTTTCTGTGTCTGTAAAGGGTTAAAGTGAATGAAGTAACTTGTAGTGAGACTTGAAGTAATAGTTTGTAATTTCTGCTAATTATATTTAGATCTGACAAATGACATTAATATGCTGATTGTCCTTTACCTTTACCTTTACTGTCCTATCCTTTGCAAACTTCTACTTTAAAAATAAATATAAACCTTGTCTTGTGTGTAACTCGTGTCTTAAATAGGTTACATTCTCCATTTCCAGCCCCCCATAGTTTCTTTTAGCCTCTTCAGACCCAGCTATGGGTTTTCACAGCTTTATCCAAAAAAACAAAACAAAAACCTGCCCACCACAAATGACATTTGATTAAAAAAAAAAAAAAATGCATCTAGAAAAAACTGTTGAATCATGATGTTTCGAATATAGGCATTTATTTAATTAAAAAAGCCAAAACTTATACTTTCCTGGGCCTCAGGAGGTTAAAAAAAAAAACATCTTTTCTTTGTTTCTTCTTATGTTGATGTATGAACGGTACATTATAGAATACAGAATATTTTCCTCCCACTCTGTCACATTTATTTCTTGACATCATCGGACCTTTTTACCAATGCCAAAGATGCATGAACTGTCTTTTCTTTTTTTGCTTTTCTTTCTTTTTATAACATGAACTGTCAATTCAATGCTTTGTTTTTCATAAACGCTGTATCAATACATGACATAAAGCGTAGTCACGTCATTTCACAGTTCATGTCTTTGTAGTTAACCTCCTTTCCGTATGGCATGTGTCTTACCCTTTCTGACTTTGTATTCTCAACTAAAATCTGAAAGTTCAGCAGGTTTGTGTTTTTGATATTTACACAGTAGTGACAGCTTGTACTTGACTTGTCTTTTTCTTTGTCTTTGTGTTTTGCAGCTGAAGAGTACCATGCAAACCATCACCGTTAATATCAGCCATGACATCAAAGAGTGAGTCCTCGTACAATTGGCATGTGTTTCTGTGGGTTTCCCTTGACTTACAGCAGATGTAATGATGCCACATTATTCTCTCACGCTGCTCATTGACATTCTGTGTGGAAATGTCATAGTTACTTTATAGTAGTGACCTGGAACAAGAGCAGAGGAGCTGGTGAAAAAAAAAAAAAAGAGAGAATAAGCCACTTTTTAGGAGAGCTTGGCAAGTTTGAAAATGAATTTGAGACTTATTCGATAACTTTGTGTTGCTTAAAGAGGTGAATGAGAGCAGACAGTAGTACCCCCTCCAAGCAATTAGCTCCTATTTCCGCCAGCGGCAGATGCACAAAGGCGCTGTCCCCTGTGGATATTTTCACTAATTGCCCACTCAAAAGTGAACATAACTTTCATGTGTCAAAAAGTAAGAAATCCAATATTTAGGTTTGAAAGTGAGCTTTTGTGTTTCTACTTTAAATTGGAAGCAGCCGACATGGGATTTGATGATGGATATTAAAAAAAAAAAAAAAAACTCTTTATAATTATTGATCTGTAATGCAATGAAAACTCCGATTAATGCTGACAAAACCTCCTAATGAACAGGAGAGAGGATGGATTTGGAGGCCTCAGCAGCCAGAGGATGAATGAAAACAGTATCACACCAACCTCCAAACTGATTTTAAGAGTTCTTACATTAGTGATGTCCAGCAGACACAAGCAAGGTTTCATTAACCCTAAACATCTACTGACAACCAAAAGCATCTACTGATCTACAATTCTTCACCATAACACTGGATGGTCTCAGAGCATCTGTCTGTGTATCTGCTCTGTTCTGAGAAATTAAGATGTTTTTAATTGGCCAGTTTGGTACTTACAGTTAAGGAATTGTCCCATCTCCACATTAAAGATCTTTTTTCTTTAAAATTCCCTTTTTTAAACTCAGGAGAGACTGATTTAATTCACGTTGCTAAGCAGTTGCCAGGGGGAGGGACAGGAAGCTGCCTTGAACATCAGGAGACAGTGGGCACGATGCACGGTGATACCACACTGTATGATGAGAAGTGAAATTAAAAACAGGAACGACGCATTTACTAACTTCAGTCCTTAGATATCAGTATTAACATATTAATTGTCCTTTAAATATTTAAAGGAAGAGACTACTAAAAACAGCAAGTTGATAGGACCAATATTTTGGGACATATTAGTAATTATATCCCCGAACTGAGTGTCAGGAATATTATGTTTTTGGTCCAACCACTGCCACCGGATGTCCTTTGGATATCCTAACGCAATAACTTGAAATATATTCGGTTTAGAAATTCCATGTTTTCCATATCAATGAATATCATGGAGAGAAAGAACTGATTCGATTTTGTACGATTTACCATTTCTAGCTTTCCCACAAGTGGTCGCTCAAAAGTTTAAAATCCCTAAACACTCTTGTTCATATCTCTGGAACTATTTGTCTGATTTGTTTGGGGATATACCTCTAGCCATCACTGCCGACGGTGTAAGCCTCGTTTTGGAATACAATACAGTCACGTTGCTGTGCCGATGACAGTGAATGGGAAGCGCAGTACAATGCTGCATGATGGGAAATGAAGTTAAAAACAGGAACGACGCTTTTACCAACTTCAGTCCCTAGATATCAGTATTAATATATTAATTGTCGTTTAAATTTTGAAACATGATTTACCAAACAATTTTAATGTCAGTACAACCACTTATCCTATCAATGCAGTTAAATAATTCAGGTAAAGTGCAGTCTCTGAGGTTTTCACCAGCATCAGATTTTTCTTTTTTGTATGTTCAGAGACAATAGTGAACAGAAAACACTGTAACATGGATTTATCCAATAATAGTTCTGTAGTTCGACAAATGAGAGCTGTTATAGCTTGTTTTTATGTTCAGTTAATGATATATTTTGTTGAAAAAGTCACTTTTTCTTCAGTGCTCTGTGTTTTCATATAATAACTTAACATTTACTCTGAACTTTTAGAAACACCTACATTATTAGTAAATTAATTGAGTGAAAATAGCATGACACAACAATTTTTCCACATTTACATTTTTTATGGACGTGTATTTTTGGAATGAAAAAAAAAAACATCATAGTTGGGGCTCAGGAGGGGAAATAAGAAAAAAACACAATGAATAGTGTCATAATAATAATTAATATTCTAATAAATGTTGATCACTTGCTTAGGAAAGTTAGCTAAATGCAGACATCATTTGAAGCTTGGTAGAAAAGTAGTTCTAGGTCTCAAAGGATTAGAAACCTAGTCTCACGCCTGCTAAATAGAGTTAAACTAAATTCAAATAAATAATAGAACGGTCTCTAAAAGAAGCTTTTGGTAAAGTGTGCACGACCGCTACGGTGGTGAGGCAAGACATGGAAATGTGTGGATGCAGAAAGAGGGCAGAGGAGGGGCAACGGAGGTCAGCGGAGGACGAAAAGAGTCAGGATGAGAGACAGAGGGAGAGAGTCGAGGGAAGACTGACTGAGAGCACTGGAGACAAAGATGACAAAGACTGACAGCCGTCGTCCTCAATCTGACATCCACAGCACAGCACGGATCCAACTATGTGAATACTGAAACATCAGCCAAAAGTTAAAGGAGAGAGAGATAGATAGAAGGGGGGGGGCTGCTCAGAAAGGCCATTTCACCCAAAACTTGAAATTTGCTGTCAGAGCATGCATCAATGTTTAAGAGGCTGACATCCTGAGCCAAACATGACACAAGCGCCCAGGCCGAGTCTCCTCTGCTTTTCCTCACAGTACGCTGATGTGCACAAACACACACAAACACACAAAACAGGGACACACCATCGCACTTGCAGCAATTAAAGATCCTGAAAAAAAGCTTGTTCAGCATTAAAGTATGTAAATAGAGGCACAGGCGGAGTTTTTCTTCCCCTTTCAAAGTGACAGCCTTCAAGCCCTGCTTCTGCTTCCTTGCTTATTTGTTTGTCCCTCTCATTCCTAGACTTGACGCTGATTATCCAAGTCTGTGGGGGAAATATGAACCCTTTATAGTTCACTCATAGAAATACTCTGAAATTCAAATTTTCAACCATAGTGTGTTATTGGAGAATATAAGACTTTATTACTTTGGTGGAATTTTTCTACATTTTTTTTTATTATGCAGAAAATCAAGGTCTATGAAGTTACCATATTTGGTTCCTTACCTGTAAGTGGCAAAAAAAAAAAAACCAAAAATATTCAAAAGGTATATATGTTAAAAATGCAAGAAAAACACATGTGTGAAAAGAACATGTATTTTAGAACATCAGTCTTTACAACATCAGTGCTGATCCAGACCCCTGTCCACATCCACATGATCCCTTTGAATATCATTCCTTACATTAGTACCATTATTTCCTGGTACCAAACAAAGCAGTTCCACTCACTGTTCAGGCAGACGTGGACCTTACAGAGCCTGGAGACCACATTGGACCTGAGATTATTACCTCACTGTCCTCACTGGAACTGGTGCTGTCACTCCATTGGACAAATGCGCAAAACTTTACTGATATTTACTAAATGTAAAATAAACAGCAGTGCGTAATAGGGCTCCACGTTATTGGAAAAAAACTGACATTACAATTTTTTTAACCCTGCGATGTATATTGCGATATGAAAAAATACTCAGGAGAATGTAATAGCTGTGTGATGCTGACGTAAATGGCCAAACAAGTTAGTTGTTTCCTCGTTGCATCGACAGGTGGAAGGCACTATCGACACAGAACACGTGTTTGAGTTTCATCCTTCTTGTACCCGAAATAATTCCAGATAACTGACTTTGCTTTTCTTTTTGGCACCAAGTCTTCGTTTTCAGTGATTTTCTCTTGTTTGTTGCTTATTTTTCAATGTTGTTACCAGTGACTCACTCCAAACTGATTGAGAATAATTGTGATTGGTGGATCGCTACATGCAATGTGTGTCACATACCAATGAAGTTAGATGAGAACATGTCGAGTTCATCTGCTTCCTACATTGCAGGACCTGCGATGTGACTATTGCACACATGTACATCGCGATGACGACGCTCAAGTGATATACTGTGCAGCTCTAGTGTGTAATGTTGGTTTTTCCATTTAATCACAGTTGTGATGAGTTGGAATTATTGCGAGATGTCACGAGAAGTCATTCCATAAACATGACCACGAACATAAATATCTGTTGTTTGAACCTAGAATGCTTGTTACCCCTCTATTCCACACAAAACTCAAGAATGATTAGGGTTCTTTGTGTGCCCACACATACCATGCCATGTTTGTTTTAAAACTGTTCTTTTTCGTTCATTGTAACATCCATCAACATTTTTTTTTTTTTTTGTTCAGGTGACTCTAGTTGCACAAAAGGGTCTTTCCATTGCAGTTTTGAGCAATATTCCAATTTTGCTACGCCCGAAAAACTACCTCTTGCGGGCACAAAAACTTGTCATTTTGGCGAAATTTTTCCAATAGAAAAATTTTTATGCGCAAGTTATATTTGTGCAGTTTGAGGGTCAGTAGAAAAGCAACTATACTGTCTTGTAACGTACAGTATGCAGAAATGACTAAAAATAGTCACTTGCCCATTAAAGGGTAAATGCTAAGCCCATGCCAACTTTTGGCTTCTACTGTGAACCCTCCGGCTGCTTGTGCTGCTCTATAAGGGAAGCAGTTCCACTTCAGAGAGCTGTGGGTTTAACCCATAGGACTCTGCGCCTTTCTAGTGAGCCTAGCCTGTGGGACATCAGGTGACATGTTTATCTGAGTGTGAAAGGAAGTGTTGTTCTAAACATAGATAGCCGAGTGTGCTTACAAAATATGCTGCGGGAGTCTCGAGTTATGTACAACTCAAACCCAAAAACAGTAGGACTGGAAGTCCAAAAATAAAGCGGACAGAAGGAAAAGAAAACTGACAGACAGAAATGGTGTGTGTCTGTGTGTTTCAGCTTTGAGTCTGGTCCAGACTCTCTGCGCTCCATCTCGACTCCCATTAGAAAAGCGTTCTGCTCCTTGGCAGCACAGAGGATTTCAGTGGCACAGGCTCAGTGGAATGGGAGCACAGGGATATAGATTGCTTTTGCAGTTGCAGCAACATTGCATTTATATTACCTTGACTACTTTAATACTATCCTCTAAAACTGACAGTTAGCATTTTCCAATCAGGGTCGTCTGTGGAAAATAGTGTATCATATCTGTGTATATCTGACGTCTGTGAAGCTAATCTAATGAATTCACATCAGTGGAATAAATGGATTATTGATTACATCTGGACTTTTCCTGCTAGTGTCATCACATCCATGGTTATATCAGAGTATCAGCAATAAAACTATAAGGAATTAATACGACAGTAATACCTTTTTCTGTCTAATACAAGGCTGCTCATAATGGTTTAATGGTCTAAACCAGGCTTGGCCCTATCGCCACACTTCATTACCTCTGTGTCAGTGCTGCAGATCAGTCTGGCAGCCTCCGCAGTCGTCGTGGAAAAGGGGTGACAGTTATCTGGGTGGTTTGGCTCGTTCTCAGGCATCACTAAGCGCACGATGGATGCTGCAACAGCGCATTTGCAAAACAGTGTCAGGAGAGAAGTTGTTTCAGTGGAGCATATGTGCGCAGAGAAGCATGTCGTATTATGAAAATGATTAAACCCCTCAAAAAAACTTTGTCAAAACTTTTTGCCACTTTCAGGGTGCAGTTGGAACTCAGAGCTTGTTCGTTCTTGTAGATTTGGTATAAACACGCTGGACTGAATTGGTTCATATGTAGAATTGTACTGCACAACTGCAGGTCATTGAGACTATAGCACCTCCAGCCCTCTTGTTGGCAGTAAATACACCTCTGACCTAATTTGGTGACCACTAATTTAGACAAAAGAGAAGAGGCACAGCTGGATGTTTGCTCATCCATGTTTGTATACATTTTGTACATAGATATACCAGGAATTCCATCTGTCAGTCTGAGGTTTTTCAGGGTTTCTGCTGGTCATTAAAAAGCACTAAATAGATTTTGTGAAAATTAAGGGCTTAAATGACATTAAAAAGCATTAAACACCATGCTCAGAGGCATTAAAAATTAAATACACTTGATGGGAAAAATGCATTGTTATTCATGATTAATTTCAATCATATAAACATTTAATAATTGTAATCAGATGTATAGTGTGATGATTGACAGACGGAGCTCTTTAATTATATCCCCGAATGGAGTTTCAGGGATATTATGCTTTGGGCCGACCGCCACCGCCAGCTCCATTGCCAGATATCCTTCATGTTAATGCGATAACTTGAAAGATACTCATCCAAAACGAAGTTGGTATCTTCTATACATTGATTTGTTTATTGGCTTTATTATATAGCTGAGGATTGGGGGGATTTCGGGCACATACCCTTGCTGTCGGCCCCCAACAGTGTAAGCGTCATTGCAGCATGGTTGCACATGATGTTGGTGTTGGTGTGATATTTGGAGATCTAGTGCCATGACAACATCAATATTCGTTGCTGATGTAAGACCCATTTTGAGTGAACCCAACCTGTCGTAATAATGTTTGTTCGGGCCATTTTCAACAAATCAAACACCAACAAAACCAGAAATTGACCGACTTTACTTACAGACTGAATCAGTCTTCAGTAGGCTGTATGAATAATAATCTTTCAGTATGCTTTCATTCATATGGTCTGAATGAAAACAAGAGGTTTGTACTTCCCCATGGCTCTGTTTTCATGCTTTCAGATAATGAAGCCCGGTGGCAGATTTTGTACAATCACATCTTTTCACAAAGCTGACACAGTGGCTCTTTAAAGAACCCTGCCCCCCAACCATCATAATCTGGTTACTCTGTTTTGTAGCCACAGGAATCACCATCAATTTGTTCATCTTTTATTATTATCTTATTATTAAGGCTGAGGGGAAGGAGCAGCAGGAGGCACGTGGGTATTTTCAGTTTCAGCGTTGTCTTTTTCTGATTCCTTCCAACTACAGTCGTAAGTAAAAGAAGTGTAAAGTGAGAGTTCCTGTGTGATTACTATGGAAATTACATTTATTCCCAAACAAATCTCCTGGGCTGTAATTTATGTGCATATAGATGCCATTGACATGCATTGTTTTCTTGTTTTGTTTTTTTTTTTACTTACATATGCACCGTCTCCCAAGTAGTGTACAGACTTGAAAAGTAATCAAAGTATGGTATCGTTAACTGTCTCTGGGAATTATCAGCACAGTTTATAATGAGACCGCTTAAATAACTTTCCTGAAACATCCCATTATTTTAGAAAGCGTCAAATGACAAGAAACATTGCAGAAAGAATGGAGCTGTTTTCTAACGTATCTGCTCGTCTTTAGGAAGCCAGACACAATGAAACAGAAGAACGCCTTTCCACCGAACTTCATCCACTCCCTGGACTCTACACACATGATGCTGACGGCTCTGCACTGCTACAGGTACTGCTTTAACTGCAACTGCTTATCTCAAAAATACACACTTTATTCCCCTCAGGGTGACAAGAGTCATGATTTTCATCTTTTATCACCTTTGACTCTTTACTATTACTGTTTTTATCCAAACCTGACCTCGCTTAGGGAAAGATTTATGGTTGCATTTCAGCCATGTTTAAACTGATTTAATTTAGGTTGTGCTTCAAGTACATGTTAAATACAGGAGTATATGATGTTTCCTTTCAAATGAAGTTTAATGCATGCATAGTGTATTTACAACCAAAGACAGTCTTTATACAAAATGATGCAAAATATGCTTCATGAATCGTATAAAATAGTTCAATTCCTGTTTTTAAAGTGTGTGCAGTGACATTGTTCTGTGGATGGATAAAAGTAGATGAATAAGTTGTAAATAAAACAATAAGATGGATACACTATTATGGTATTATTGTTACCTAAAAATGTTTTAATCATAATTATCAGATACTTTATTTTCCTGCTCATTTGTTTTTACCTCCTGCAGATGATATTTGTGTCGCCACATCTTGATGTTGCTGAACCACAGACTTGTCATTTATGAGTGCGTCTGTAAAATAACAGCATATATGTCAACATAACGTGATTTTCAAGTGTTCCGAAGATATGCGGCTCATGAAAAATGCATCTAGTGTTTACTGCGTGAGACACGTATTATTTAAAACCTGTAAATCGCATTCACTTCTCCAAATAGAATGAATGTTTATCATCAGCTCAGACGGGCCTTGGTTGTTTTTACTAAATGTGGCTCTTTGACAGGTGCTGTAAGTCACTGTGGAAGGGACACAGCCTTTGAATAACAATTATAGCCTCCACTAGAGTTTTCGTAATCATTTTCTGTATAAATTACTGTTCTCTAGGCTTATTTGTTTATGTTGTGTTTTCATTGTCTGCCCTTCTCCTGTACTTTAGTGCTGGTCTAACGTTCGTCTCAGTTCATGATTGTTTCTGGACCCATGCTCTAACCGTGGACATCATGAACAAGGTAAAGTTTCTTCCTCATATTATCACATATTCCTCCAAAAGTGTTAGTTTGACTGTTTGATTATCATCTTGGGTAGGAATTGTCTTCTTCATGCTAATTATTTAAAAGTGATACTGCACATAGAGGAGTCACCTTTCTTCACTACTCATCATCTCTTTGCTTTGTTTTGGTCTTTTTTTTTCTCCGCTCTATGATTAAGTTGTTTTTTGTTTTTTTACCTTTCTGAGCTTTTCTTAGTGCTCTCATTGTGATTACTGTGATCAATAAAATGTGGAACATTAGAGGCATTTTTAATGAATGATTTTGTGCAACTTGTAGCATCTGCTTAGTAATGCCTGTTTAAAAAAAAAAAAAAAAAAAAAACATCTTCACTGCTTCATACATTTACAGGCAGCTAGTGAGCTGCAGGTAGCACCATTAAAGCGACCCTGTTGTGCAGAATAAATGACTGCTCCTGCCCGGTGAAACTAGCTTGTCAACACGCGCAGAATGAGACACTGTAGAATGAAATGGACCAAATTACCATATAGCCCCAATTTTCAGTCAGCATAGCTTTCACTGCACCGTCACAGTTTTATGTCTTCACCCAATCTCAGAGGAGTTACAACCAGCCAAGCAGTTCCCCCCCAGTGCATTTATTCTCCTTAATATTCTCCGTTTCCTGATGAGTGTATGCCTTCCTCATTACACAGGTAATTGAACACAGCAGCAAACGGTGCTAAATATCTTAATCAACACCAAAGCACATGAAGTAGGACCTTATTTAATCCAAACGGATTCTTCCCTCCCCTCTTCCCTCTTACATCTATTTTTGAAACACTCTATCCTGTTTAGGAGTATGGGATTGGACCCTGTCCCCTCAGGCTGTACAACCAAGGGGGGGCAGTTGAAAATGAAGCCAAAGCAGAAGTGTCTTAACCATACTGATGGGCTCTAACTGCTGGTTTAAAAAAAACCCAAAAAAAAAACAGGTCCACTGTTTTCCACCATACTGATGTTTTCAAAGCATTTTATTGTCATGTGTGCAGTAAAACAGGTTTCCCCGTACAGTGAAACTCTTCCTTGGTCATCCACACTGATTGCCAAGAGAATCCAACATGTATTAACAATGAAATAGAATAATTTGACAAAGAAATTAAAACAAGCAAAATCAAGTGGCATTTAAGAGTAGCATGCAAACAAAGAGCATGACAATATAAAAAAAATCTAAACCACTATTACTAGGAGAAAATAAATGTGCAGTATCTGGGTAATTGTGCAAACTGTCAGAGGTAAATGGTCTCATTTGTGTTATCTGGTCCTTAAATATACCTGAGTTGGTGTGAACTCACTGGAGGACAATATGTCATTAGTCCTATTAACATCATCCAAAATAGCCCTGTATCTTCACTGGTTTATTGGGGTTTTGACGGTGGGGTTTGACCATAAAAAGGGTAGAAAGAGGTGTTCAACATGTGCAAGATGTATTCATCTTCTGTAAAGAGCATCTATAGTTGTATATTTGCCAAATTGTATCTGAAAACTGTACCAAAAAAAAAAAAAAGTGCTCAGTTATTTCAACTTGGTGTATCTTCACAATGTAGCACATCAATCTGTCAGATTTGAATCATTTCCAACATTGGAAAACTAATGTGATGACACAGTAGTTTTCTAAAATAAATTAAATGATCTAATTTACATGCCATTAAAAACGATCATTTTAAACCAATATTTCAAATGCAAAATGTGAAGTTGGCATCTTTAACCAACGAGTCCTTTAAGCATTGACCTTGACCTTCATTTTCAAGGTCAAATTTTGAATTGACATGTCAAATTTGGACGACACTGTTTACTTACATTTTTCAGGTGAGGAAAAGCTAACACAGATGATGTGAGGGGATGGTGATACTAGTAGAGTAGAGGGAGCGTTTCATTGGTTAAAGATCCACTGGAGTTGTGGATTATAAATGACACTAACACACAGAGATTTCATGAAATGTACTGTTTTATCATGTCTTTGTCCCGTGGTCTATTCTTGTTCCACAAAGTCACAATGGCGGTGATCAAAACTCCAAACTGTAGTCCAAAAACGAGTTACCCCGCCCCCCGCCAAAGGGGAGGCGAGGGTATTGTTTTTGGTTCGTTTTTTTGGTTTGTCTGTTTATTTGTCAGTAACTTTACACAAAAATGACTGCACCAATTTCCATCAAATTTTCAGGAAAGATGCGAAGTGGTCCAGAATAGATCCCATTAAATTTTGGTGAATGTAGGTCAAAGGTTAAGGTCACCAAAAATGTGTTTTTGC
>JAPTYQ010000019.1:26936031-26951833 GCA_029814465.1 Ostorhinchus cyanosoma
GGGGTGATCCGGAAGAAATCCTGGATTCTGGATCACTTTGAAATTTTCGTTAACATTGTGGTAAATGGGGCCAAAAACTGTCTTAATTGTTGCGCTTGGTGGAGGTCTGCGCTGAGTGGTTTTCTAGTTATAATTGTTTTTATTTTGGCCACTTTACAGAGCATAAAACCAAGTTTTGCTGCACTGTACAATGGTATTTTGACAAAGTTTATTCTATATCTAGTTGAAAGAACGCTGAACAACAAACAGTATAAAATCCAATACCTTTATTCAGTTTGTGCAAGTTGTACAACTGATGGTTTTTCAGAGTCCTTTTGGAAGATACAACAATTTACACAAATCTGGTCAGGTCTTTTTATTCGTGTAACTCTGTAATGGTAACATCCAATCACAACACTACTCAGGTTAAATGGAACATATGGCTTCTGAATCATCTACACAGTGTACAGAGACAAAGCTCCAACAATCACACACAAATGTTGTATCTCAGACCATTAGGTGATCAAGAAAAATAACATTAACCTTCTTTTTAAGTTAAAGTGTAGCCTTAGATTTAAACATCAGTGCGTAATATTTAGATTGCCTTCAACAAAGGCAAAAGATTTATGTCTTTTGCACTTGGTCCTTAACAATAGCGGAGCTGAGAAAGTGATAAGAAAAACGTGTTTAAAAAAGGAAATAAAAGCATGATTCACAGAGCAAAAGAAAAAATACTGCGTAGCTCCTAAAACAGGTTATTTCTTATGGCAAAAATGTTGCAGACATCTATCTTCAGCCATTTGTGCATTCAATATTAGTGTCAAAATGGCGTTAACAGGTAAAAAAAAAAAAAAAACAGACAAGAGAAATGGTGCAGATAAGGCCAAGTATAAAACTGCTGATGCAGGTCTGTGTAGGTGTAGGAACAGATCAAGACGTGTGATTAAAATGCACTCGTCGCTTCAGAATGGCAGTGATGTATCAGGACTGAAAAAGGCTTCAGATCCTGTAAAGACTGACTTGTGCTGCTTTACAAGTAGCTGTGCCAGATTTAAGAATATTAAAGCAAAGTCTACCAGGTGTGAGGTCAGAGTAGGATGCATCAGCATTGACAAGGGAAAAAAACAACTAAATAAAAGAATAAAAAAAAAAAACCCTATGCATTCCCCACATGAACATTCTAATGATTTCACAACGAACACACATTTTTGCAAGAACATCAGTTAAACTCATGCAATATTTGCCCCATGGCCTCAAGCTGAAAGAAATTCACACTATGTCCTCTGGCTGCACAATGTGGAGAAGATTATAGAAGAAAACAAAGCAAGAGGATTTTTTTTTTTCCATCAGATTCTTTAAAACATTAACACCCAAGCACAAAAAAGGTATTTAAAATTGCAGGGTGCACAATATTATGTGCCACACAGATGAATCCTAGACTGGCATCTAGACATCCACCTACAGAAAACAAAAGGACAATAGTGAGGAAGATTTTTTTTTTTTTTTAACAAATACTTGATATCACACGGTTCTCACTCTCATACACACACCTCTTCCAGTGTCTAGTTGGAGTTCCTTTGCCTCACGTTCTTGTCTTTGTGGTTTGCATTAGAATTGCTCTTCCTGAAACACATTATGGAGGAAACACACGTTTGCAAAAACACAAAAAACCAAAGTGACAAATAGAGTGTGAAATAGATGTTGAGTGTACTTACAGAGGAGCGGATCCTGAGTCGTCATCTGAACAGCGGCAAACAGTCAAGGAAAGGAGGCAAAAAGAAAGGGGAGAAAAATCAGTTGGTTGCGAGAAATTAGCTTGCGCCGTTATGACAGGTGAGAAAAACATGCCCCCACAGATGACGGTAGCAAATGTTATAACATGACATCCTCTGCAACACGAGTAAAAAGAGGTTATGATAAAAATCCAACTTAACATGAGCTGAAGCATGCTCACCTGTCGCATTTTTAACTCCATAACAAAAGTCTTACAAAATTAGTCAAACAATCCTAGACTTGAATCCCGTTATAAAAATGCTTATGACCCTTTAACAAATCTCTAAACAGTGTGATTCCTTAGCGTTATAAAAGGCTCATGCAATACAAGCAAATGCAAATGACACCAAAAAAAACAAAAACACTGCAGTGGCCAGATTTAAATAGTATCCATTTGTAAAATCAGCATAAGTAACAAACATGTATAGAGGTGGAGTTCACACTGGAGCAAGAGCACGTACTGACAGGGTAAAGAACAAGGGCAAAGAGTCAGCTGTGTCTCCTTGACCGAATGGTGAATGAGGAATGGTAAACAATGTACTGGTCTTGATATTATGGTCGCCTTTGTTTTTTTTTTTTTTTTTTTTTTAAATCATGCATAATGTACAAGATGCAGAAGGCATGCAGACAAATCGTAAACCTCTCACTTTCCAACCTACAGTTTCCATTTCAAACCATTACACAGTCGCGTGTCTCATTTGACTCTTTCATTGGCTCAGTAAAATGTGTTCAGGGCCAATATATAAAGTCTGTGTTCTGAATGCAGGGCCAGTGAAAGAGTGACCAAATCTCTGAGCACATTCCTTTTAGAAGTGGTGACTATGAAAGCAGTTCATTCAGACTCCCATAGCTTTTTCCACGCGGTCATTTCAGCTCAACCACTTCAGTCTGACATGCAGTTTTATTTCACTTACCAAAATGCAAAATCAGCAGCAAACAGAGAAGTAAAAATGTAAATAATAAAAATAAAAGTTCCTAACACAAATAATTTACACAGAGGCTGAAGCTAACTCCTGATTTTTTTTTTTTTTTAAATAAAGAAAGTAAATAATAAAAACAGTGACCATAAGGGTTCATATCAAATGCATGCAGATACATCCTGTATTACACACATCTGCCTCAAGAGCAACGCTTGGCCTCTGTAGCTTCTGACTCGCCACAGTACATTTTTATTACAACTCATGTCCAAAGTTTTGAGCAGTATTTCTTGTCATCAATCTCACAAGTGAAAGAAGTGTCCGCATTCGTTTGCATTTTTTAATTCTGAAATTCAAAAATTGTGGGGTAAGCAGAAATAAAAATTCTAATATACATTTACATACCAATACAATGCGAAGTTGTACTGTATAAGTGAAATGGTCAAAGCGGTATATACTGGATAGTGATGAAACCCACTTCTGAAATATTTCAGCTACGTTGAAGGTCTTAGTCAGATAACCTTGCCGTTTTCTCGCTGCAGCCCTCTGCTTTAACATACAGTGTGCTCATTAAAGTTAATATGAGCCTTGCATTTTTAGACATTGCTGAAGTTGATCTGAACACAGCCTAGAAGTCGATTATGTTGTGTTAAACAGAGCATGGCATACGTACCGTCATTGATCTCATCGGGCTTTCTCCTCTTCTCGTAGATGAAGATGATAGTCACCAGAATGATGACCTCAGCCACGATACCGAGGAATGGCCACAGGGCAGCCAAGCGGCTGCGAACACGCAGGTGGATCTTGTTGAAGTTTGTGCCGATGTCATTGGTCCCTGAGCAGATATAGTTTCCGATGTCGTTCTGGATGTTCAGGTCATTAATGGTCAGAGTGGTCTTGTCGGGGGTGCTCTTGATCTCATATTTGTCACTAGTGCCATTGGTGATAGCCTGAAAGTTTTGTGTAAATAAAAGAATAGATATCACTGACAAGATGAGCTCATACAGGTTGGCATATTTTTCATCTCAATTTACAATTTCCAAAACACCCCAATATTAGTGTAGCTTGGCCAGCCATCCGTCTTTCTGAATAAGAAATCCGTCTGGAATCTCAGGGCTTTAAATCCAAATATGAAGGCGGGACTAACAGGCGCAGAGTAAACCAATCACAGATAAGACGGACGTGACGCTTGTGTCAGAGAAACTTAATTTAATCCTTATTTTTTAATCAAACAACTGACAACAGTTGTACAAAGATTTGTGGACTGAGAACTGTGTTCGACAAAATGAAGTCTGACCCATTATGAAACACCCGCCCCCAAGACTTGTGATTGGTCCGGTATAAAATAGATCAGGCATAATTCACAGCGAATGGACCCGTTCTGGACTATTTTCTTAGTACCGAATACACTGAGAAGACCGGATGGCTGGCCAGGCTAATATTAGTGGTGATGAGCGATGACAATCCAAATGGACAAGAACATCTGAATGAGGAACTTACCGTATGTGAACCATCATCTCCCTCTTTCGCCCAAGTCCAATCAGTGGGGAGTGGGTGACCGTGGCTCACACAGACCAAGGCAGCTTTGTCCCTCTCATTGCCGTGCTCAGAGTGCTTGGGGGCATAGACGTGGGGAAGAGCTAGAGTCAGAGGAAACACAAATATTAATGTTATATTAAAAAAAAAAAAAAAAAATCACAACAGATGGGTATGGTATGCATTTCTTATCATAGCACTGGAAATAAACCACAAATGACAATGTTTCTATTGCTACACGTGTAATAATGTACATCTGCCCTCATGTACACCCCCCACCCCCCCATTTGTAAAGACCGCAGTTCCTGAACTTTACACTTATCTAAGTTGGTTCCTCATCTGCCACATCTAAGCTGTGTGACTGTGTTGAGCTCCTTTGTGGATACGTGACCCTTTATGCAATGAATAAGAACACATTCAAATCCTACAGACAGAAAAAGCATCCTCTAAATTACCTCTGGCAGGAAACTTATGTAATCACTCCCATTTGTCTGTCTGTGTACTGAACTGGCTTTCATGAAATTTGGTGCAAGGTTAGTCAGGAAGATAAAGGTTAAAAATTGCAGTCCAATAACAATAATAATAATAAATTTGATTTCTATAGTGCTTTTCAAGGCACCCAAAGCACTTTACATTATTGATCCATTATTCATTCACTCTAACATTCTCACTCCAGTGGTGGTAGGAGCATAGCTGCCAATTCGCACCAAACGGCCCGTCAGACCACCACCAAACATTCACACGCATTTCTACACCGGTGTGAGTGGCACTGGAGGCAAGGTGGAGGTAATAGTCAGAAAAAGAATGTCTTGTGCTTTCTAAATGCCCATATAATTAGTTTATATTGCAAGTAAGCTTTAACATATCATTTGATGATTCCAGGAAAATGGCTCAATTCCAGTTCTCTTCACGTGACATGTCTGTGAAATTATGTGTTAACATCCAGGAAAACTGTATTCATAACAATAATTCCTTTACTTACTTTTGACTTCAATTGTCTGCTGCACCACTGGATCAGTCTCGAACACACACTGATACTTTCCACTGGAAGAGTGGGTGATCTTCTCCAAACTATAAATAGTAAAATAGATAAGAATTATAAATACAGTGATAGATGATAGAAGTACTTTTCAGGAGTGCTAAAGGCAAGTTATAAATTCTAAAACCCTGTTAATAACTGATTACTTTTCACTTAGCTGACTAGAAAATCCACACTAGAATTCTCTTTATGCTAAAGAGCTGGGGATGAAAGATTAAGCTGCCTGTCCATGCAACAATATTTGAAATTTCCCCCAGTGATCACAATCCCACTTTTGTGTGGTGCTGCCGTCCCATACAGCGCTGCCTCTAATGGGGAATTAAGGTCAGGGCAAGTGAGCATGCTGCTAGGGGCGCTTATCCCTGCTGCCAAGACTACTGGCAAAGCTGCACGTCTGCACGGTCCATCTCTCTGCTAATCAAGGGCAGAGAACGCCTGAATGATGCCCCTAGCTCTGCTGCTAATGGATGCATGAAGGGAGACAGTGAGGAAAAAGAGAGAGGGGGAGGGATGAAAAGGCAAAAGTGAAAGGAAGAAAACAGAGGATACAGATGGCAATATTCTCCAATAACAGTCAAAAGACACTAGAGGAAGACCTGCAATGGGAAAAAGTATGATCTTTGAGGGCCTGGATGTTTAACAATATTATAGGCAACTTTAACTACTTTTCTTGTGTAGTTCATGCATTAATCCAAATTCTATAACACTGACAGAGCTTTCAGATTCAAAGGAAATTTTCATCCAACTAGGATGAGCGTCCTTCTTGTGCCATGGTAACCGCAAGGCACATGAGCCCATATGGCACACAGGGGTGGATGGAGCTACTCACCGCAGGACTGTATATGGGCTGGAAGAAGTGGTCTTGGAATTTTCAATGACTTCATCATTGTATATCCAGTGGGAACCCTTGATGGGAAGGGTGGACTCAGTCAAATTGCAGCTGAGCACAGCGGAGGTCTGATTGACAACCTCAGAAGGTTCAGTAATGATGTTTGGAGCTTAAAATAAAAACAGAAAGGAAAAATTTGTTAAGTCTTCAACCATACATTGTATAACAGCATAGCGATTTTTTTAAACTCGACTGTTTTTTTCAGAATAAGACTTCAATCATGTCCTTACGCTCATTAACTGTACTTTGGCTATGGCCTAAAAGGTCATATCGTGATCATACAGTGATTTAATGTAATTTACTTATGATTTGGGTTATTACAAAATGACAGTCAAGACTGACTAACTTGATAGAGCAAAAAAAAAAACAATATCAAGAGGCACAGCACAAAACCTAGAATATCTTCTCACTACATGAAGTTGACTGCAAAGGCATTACTCCATTTACACACCTTACCGTTATTTTTTTTTTTTTTGACACATTTGTTGCAGTGTTGGTTGGTCAAGCACACATTACAACTTACGAAGTTTGAGGGAAACAGATCCATTGTCACAACAAGGTAACATGGTATGTGTACTAGACGAAAGGTGGAAAGGCCTCCTCAAAATGGGGAGGCCTGTCCCATACATAGAAGAACAGGAAGAATAGGAGCTGGAGTTGAAAGCTAACTGATAGCAATCTACAACAAGGTAACAGGGAAAGGAAAATTCATGCAGAAGAAACAACAAGGGGATGAAAATTTATAGGCAAAGTCCCTGCCAATTTGAGGACGTATGATAAAATGTGTCATCAAAAAACTGGGGAAAAAAAACAACCAATTTTTTGCATTAAAAATACTGGACCACAAGACAGAAAGATGCCCCATGGCTAAAAAATTTTTTTCTAAAATATTTTCTAAAATCACTCTTTAATGACAGCCATCTTCTCTGTCTACAGTTATATCAGCTCTAAAAGCTGAAACTTAGGGGTATTGAAGGACTGGCTAGTAACATGGAAAATGGAAGCAATATTAACATCTACCAGCAAACATTAGAAATGAATTAATTTGACCCCTCTTTTCTGTAGATTTTTAGAATTTGGAAATACTTTCTTCATATACAATATTTTTCTGCAGGAGTCATTAGCAAACTTTCAAGCTTATGACCAGTATTATATGCAAATCAGCATAATAGTACCATTCCAAAGCCTGACAGGAGAGAGAAAAAAAAGGCATCAGATTGAAGACATTTTCTAGGTCAGGTAATACAGGGGTAGGGAGGAGCCCAGCCACACTTATGACCAGGTTTGTGATCTACTACAGGGATGTCAGAGTTTTTGTAGAGGGGAGAGGATGGACTGGGTGAAACAGGATAGAGGGGGTACTGGGCCAGGAAGCATGGGAGTCTGTAATGGGGTGTTGAGGGCTTCACTAATGAGGAGCTAAGCAAATTTCAACTGACACTCCTCATGCTTCCTCTGCCACTCACTTTCAATCACAATAATGTTTGCCTGTGAGCGGATCCACTTGATTTTAGGCGTCTTCTTCAGTTCATTGCGGTCAGGGTCGTTGGAAGCACGGCACTCGTAGGTGCCTGAGTCCTTGAGGGTGAGGCTAGTGAGGTGAATGGTGCTAGTGGCATGTGAAATATATGTGGCATTTATGTGCACATGGTCATCCCGTGCCCCGTCAAAAAGCTGTGTGGAGGTCTCGTTGGACTCTTCGCCCTCTATAAACCACCACTGCACCTCAGGAATAGGGTTTCCTATCACTTCACAATGCAGCTCTGCACTGTCATCGATTAACTTCATCCGAGACAGGGGAGACCTGATAAAACCCGCTGAGCACCATTTACAGGCAGCCCAACCAAGACAGATTATGATATTTTGGATTTGGTGGGTTCAAAGCAAGCCAGGTGATTTCATGGATTGGTGATAAAAGACAGTTTATGACAGAAAGACAGGCAAGCAGAAAAGAGAAAGAAAAACACAAGTTAATAAATCACAAATGAGACAAAAATATGAAAATAAGCACAAAGAAAACAGCATGGAAACCATACTCTGATCCATTGAGACAAAACATAAGAAATGCAACAGAAAAGGCAATTAGGGATGACTTGAGCCAAAAAAAAGCATACACTACGTTGCCCATATGTGATATTGTGTGGATATTTATATCATTTACGTATGCATTTAGTAAAAAACCGCAGCCTTAATATAGTTCATATCAAATTTCAGAGAGCTGCTGGTGTTTTCTGACCTTTTGATAGTGGCACTTGGTGGTACACTTGTGTTGTGATGTATCGAGTTACAGTTTAATGCCACCAACCACATTTATCTAACCCAGTTTCTACAAGAAGAGTAAACAAAGATGTGACGCGATAAATACGCTGCTTCACTGAGACATGCTGATCAGTCTGTTGTTCATTAGTGGACACTTACATCAATCCCACAGTAAATCTAGTCCACATGATACAGGTGTATGCTCATTTTAACATCTATAAATAATTGGTGGATTCATAGGAAAATAATTTGCTCAAGACATCCCCAAATACAATAACAAAAAGCAGAAATATTGCATGCATCAGAAATAGCATTCAAATGAATTTAAAACAATGTGTGATGAATGAAGAAAAATATGAGAAGCAAAGCAGATGAGACTGAAATTTTAAAGGAAACAAAACAACTTCTTGACTTAATTAAGTGTAGACAGAATCCATGAAAGCCTTGGGAGATGCCTCTAACATTTTAGACCAATGGCCTCTTCTCTGGTGCAGCTTGTGACTTTGATTATGGCGTCAAATTCTTCCTGAATGAGCATGGCTGGATGAAGAAATAAACCCATTTTATTACCATGTCTGAATGTTCTCAATTAAATGATAGTTAACTGTGATGTGCAAATCGCTTTAACTTTAAATGTTTGTTGCTTTCTTATGTATTTATTTTTCTCTCAGCATTGAAGCTCTCTACATTCATAAAAAGAAAGGTTGGGTTTGTTTAGACACTCAGTGGTGGTCGGGTGGAACATATTGTACTTGGGTGGGTCTAGAGGAAAAACAACATTCTCACACTACAGGTCAAAGCACAGTGAACTTGTCCCCCTCCTCACACAATGCTCAACTGACAAAAAGCAAGAAGCAACCTTGAACTGCCAACTGTACCAAAACAAGCTGACTTGACTTCTACATATTATTTTATACATGTACAAACTAAAAATCAACAAAAAATATATAATGGGCAAACCTACATCTCTGTGTGTCATGTTAAATTTTAGCCAGATGCAGCGTCAGTATCATTATCAAAGGTCAGACTCATAGCACACACAGTTAAAGTTCAGTATTAATTATAGTCTGGGCCATAGTCCCACATGTAAACCAGATGAATCCTGACAATGTAATTTAATGCTTATAACAGCTTACATAAGAATAAGAGAAGAAGCAGCATGCCTTTACAACCCTTTCAGAGAATGAACTCCACGGAGCCCCTTTCTTATTCAAGCTGACACAACTTGCACAATACATGTTAAGTACGGACAAGCAATAAGGTTACAAATATTAACAAATATTTTATGAGAAAGACAAGTCCTCAGATTTGTTTAAAAAAATGTGAGGGGCAACAAACCCCCAACTAGCTAAATGGGAAGCATGCTTTATCATCATAACCAGCTGGTTAAAAATTAACACCAAATGAAGGTGTTGAAACCAACAAACATTTTGACACATCTGAATCTCAGGTCACTTTCAACACTTGGGGGAAAAAAGCATGGTGAAATCTAACCAATGAACAGGAAAATCTTGTAAAACACAACGCTGCTCTCAAGAAAAAAAATATCTCAGTAGTTCCACTCTTTCTCATAAAGCATCACAGAAAGAAAGAATCTATTTAAGGAAAAAAATATATATTTGGAAATAAGAAATAAATCCATTAGATGTGGTGGTCCAGCACAGAATTGACAACACAATTATAATGATGTCAACTCTCTGAAGCCACCTGAAAAAAAAGAACCCTCTCTCTGAGCTACACAACTGTAGGCTTTTATCATAAAAGGGCAATTTAGATGAGAGCAGGTTAAGCAGCTGGAGTCTAAAAATTGTAGTTAATACCAAAATGAAAATGTATTTAACGCCACTTAACAAATTACTAGGATGACAAAGTACTTGAGTATTTTCCTCAATCGCTTGAATAAACATAGCCTTACCTACACGTCTGGCTCATAACCCACTTTCACACCAAAGATAAACTAAGGATGAAGCTGAAACTCAAGGGATATCTAATTTTACTTTTAAGCTACCCCACAGCTTGCCTAACCAAATCAGGAAAGACAGAGACATCAGAACGACTGCATGAGTTAACATTACTGTAAACATGAACACAGTACGACCTGTGCGATTTAACAACGACAAACACTCAAAGCAAACAGATGAGCATTCTGACTAAAGTCCATATATATATAAATATATGTATGTGTATGTATGTATGTATGTATGTATATATTTATTTTTTACATATCTACTATATTGTCACTTCATGTATTTTCCCATTTCTCATAATTGTCCTGTGGTGAAATCAGTCAGGAAAATGACTCAAATATGAAGAGGAAGTCTACTATCATTCCATTACAAATCCGATCATTTCACCAGAAACGGATGTTAATAGAATCGATAGACGATCCTTTCAAATAGGACAAGAAAGTGGGACCTTGAAAATGAGGCTACATGCAACTAATGCTAGTTGTAGAAGATTGTAAGTAACTACACCACTAACAATTTCCTATTAATATCACATACCTTTTTCTGAGTGGCATTTACGTTTGGACCTTGACATTTCACTAAAGTAATACACGTCCTTGCGTGTGTTATTTGATATATTAGGACTCGTGAAAACGTGGACATGTCACGTGAACACAGCCAACACATCATTATCACGAGTGTAAGCAAAACCCTTGAATGGATGTAATTTTAGTTCTGCCTTATTTGTTTCTTACCCAACACACAAACAGACTAGGATAAGACGGCTGACATCTCGTAGGGTGGGCCTACGATCTTACGGAAACAAAAACAGCTGATTCCAGTTTCAGCAAAACAAACAACCGACTGTTCTGTTGAAATGACATCTTTCCATTCTGCACGACAGGGCTGTGGTTCACACAAGCCTTTAATGATGTGGTGATGGACCCACCGGTAAACACCATTTACCCCTATCTCACGATGTTGTATGAATACGGGGCCTGTGGTTAGTGGAAACGACACAACACAACTACGAGCCTGGTAACGTTATGCAACTGTTAATCCAGTTAAAACTACCACAGCAAAGATTTCTAAACCACAGTACATTGTAAATTAGCGACCATCTCACGTGACCGCTTACATCTGCTAACATTTTGCAACGACTATTCATTTGCATCATGGCAGACGGACAGGTTTTCGACATTAAGCCAGCTATTTTCGACGTTTCTGTTGAATAGGCGTAACGTCAATCACAAAAAGGTCAACTAATCGACCGGCAATGTTTTGTGCCAGCACATTTATCAATGAGAGCGATAGCCTTATCGAACTATGTGCTATGGCTAGAACGACTTAGCTAACGTGTGGCTGTTTCAACATAATATCAGACACGAAACATTCCATTTGTAAATTATGAAGAGGACTAAAAGGGTCTTGAACATCGAAAAACACAAGTGTCCTCATGTTAGCACAACAGTCCCAATGTAATTTTCCATGTTCGTAGTCAGGGCAAAGTCTGCTTCTTCAAACAACATGGCTGACACAAATTTCTTACCTGTAGAGGCACTGGCTCTCCAACAGCTCAACAGCAGGGCACTAAGAGCCCACAGTAACTTCATGGTTAATAATTTAATGGCTTCTAAATCGCCAAGTAAAACCAACGTTAACGACGAAAGTCTGGATGTTCCTCTCCTTCTTCTGATGAACTTCTACCGGAATGTAAGCACTCAGCCTTCAACTGCAGCTGATGTAGTTGACCGTCCTCTAGTTTGCACCTCACGCACACGCCTAGATCAGCACGTACGCATGACGTCATTAGAGGCGTGGTCACGCGGAAAAAGCGACATTATGCTTCACTTGAAATATTAAATGTTCTTCAAAAATCTGTTTTGTGTATGTGACAAGACTTCAATTTATATGATAAACATGAAAATGAAATAGTAATAAATGAAATAATTATGTGCTAGGTTTTCAAGTTGTATTTTCAAGAAACAGCAAAAAACGAAAACATACATCAAATGAGCATTGGATATAATCTCTGCTCTTAAATATGTGTACAAATGAGGAGAATACCTCTGAAAATATGGAGATCTCAAATGAAATTTCAAACAAATCCACATAAGTCCTTACATCCAAATAATACTATCTTAGTTGATGTCACATTAGGGACCATTATCTTATTACTTTTCTTATTGTGTATTTTCGTCATCTTATTGTAAATTATCAAATATGTTTCAGACACTAGCAGTACTGTTCAATTTGTACACACTTAAGGAAAAAGTATCAAGTGAAGGTATTGTATATGTAGATTTATATATAGATCTGGATGTATAGATTTCCTAAACATAACCCTGTTCTTAAAATTTGAACACTAAAATCACCTGCAACAAACCATTATCACAAGCTATGATACAAAATCAAAGACATACTTTAGAGTCTATAAAGTATTTCAGTATTGAATTATTCACTACCAGGCAGAAAGTTAAAGGCACAGAAATTCCATTTCATGTTAACCACAATTCTTCAGGAAAACTGTAAGAATAAATTAGAATTTTTTCATTGTTTAGTCAAACCTAGAAGCATAAGCGTATCCATTTGTCTTTTGGCTGAACCAATGTCCTGTCCATAACAACAATCCCCTGAAATTTAATGGCTTTGAACCTCAACCCAAGAGGACAAGAGAGGTACAATGTGGAGGAAATACACCCATATGGTTGAACAATAAGAGGAAGCAGAATTTATTGGCTTATTGATAACATTTAGCAGGCAAATATGCAACTGAAGGATCTAATATAGACGCCTTTAGACAAGGCCTTACTTTGAAAGTGCAAAACTTCGTAAACCTTATTATGCATTGAAATTGTATATTATTGTTCTCTGGTTGATGTGGAATTGTTCTAAAAGCCTTCCAGACACCATCAGAGGAACAAATCATTTACATGAGGAAACAGCACAGTTCATAACCCCTGTTTGCAAAAAAGTTATTATAAAAGACCATTTTCTTTAAGCAAGTCACTTTTTCTCCAAATAAAATGTTTGCTTCACCAATAAACAGATTTTTTGATTACTGCCAACACTTCAGTGAGGGCAATGGGATGTGGATGTTCACTTGAAATTACATCACATAAGTTATTTTCATGTCTTAAAAAACTCAGCATTATTACAAAATATAATTGCAGTTATGCATATTGTTGATATTTAACACATGATTATACTTTAGATTACACACATGAAATGAGAAGAATGTCCAATTTTGAGTGGTACCACCCAAACATCTTTATTTTAATACCAATTCATTTTGTCATACATGAACATACTGCAAATAATAGTTTTTCCATCTGGCAACTTGAAAAGTTTAACTTACCCTTAACTTAAAATGCACTGAAATGTGTATTATGTGAAAAGCTGATTTGAATTTTAGACTTTCAGATAAAATGAAAAGAAATCCTGGATTAAATTAGAAATAATTATTCACATCATTATCCAAACAGCACAAAATTACTGCAATTTGACACATAATTTCAAGTGCAAACAATGATTATATGTCCCATGTCATGTCATCTCAGGTAAAAGGATTCATTTTAGAGTATAGTCATTTTCTTTGGAGAAGTAAAGGAATCAGATGTAGCATATTTCCAAACCATGGAGCAGTACACACTTAAACACTGCACTACAGTGCACTTTAAGTCATTTTATCTGTGAGATATTAATTAATCCTACTTATAAAAGAAATTACTACACATTTCTTTTTGCGTTATTAGCAAAAATTTGTCATTTTAAATCATTCTGGAGATTTTAAAAAACAAAAACAACTGCTGTCCCAAGTCGTCTACCTTTGGATTCCTTTGTTTTCTCTTCCTGTATGAGGTAACCGAGGGACATCAAACCTCACTGAAGTTTCAATGTGTGTTCACATCCTTCAAGAGAGAAGCGGCTCTACAGGACTCCACCCTTCCTTTGTTCAGATTCCTGGCGATGGTGGGAGAAACAGGATGGGCAGAAATACATGGACCTCATGTATCCCATTACCCCTGAATCAGGCTTGAGTGCTCCTGGCGAGATGCTCTCAGGTCCCTACCAAGAGACTGGAGGCCACCGCTCTGAAGTACAGCTGCCTAGGAGCCACTGACAGCTCATAGGGTGAAATGGACCACTGTTTTTTGTTTGTTTGTTTTTAAGAGTTATCAGTGGAGTTCTCATTGCTGGTTGAATTTGAAGACTGGGGGGTTGAGGAAGATGAAGAGGATGAGGAGGTGGAGGTGGAGGAAGAGGAGGAGGTAAAGTTCATCCCTGATAGTTCTGGAGGGTTTGTTGCTGTGTTCTGGCCACTCAAGCTTTTCCTGCACACTGGACATGTATCATGCTGCAGATAAAGAATAGTCAAAAACATGTTTTAGCCCTTTTATTTACATGTTCCTGCAACTCATTTGTTTTCAGTTATCAGTATTTAAGTTGAAAGAGAATTAAGTAAGTAGTGTTCTGTACCTGTTCCAGCCAGGGTACTATGCAGTCATTGTGGAACATGTGATTGCATGGGAGCTGCCGTACGTTTTCTCCAACACTGTAATCTTCTTTACATACTGGGCATTCCAGTCCTGAGGCTGAAAATAAAGAGAGCACATGTTAAGTGTTAATGGTCATTAGGAGTGCAACAACAATAAAGTTAACCCCAATTAACCTGTTTTGTCAACAAGATATTCATAAAGGTGTAATGGCTACAAAGCCTGACTTAAAAAAAAAAAAAATCAGTTGACCCAATTAATTAATTATCAAAACAACTGACAACTAACTGATAACTCAAATATTTTTTGTAGCTGTGATCTAAATGTGGGCAGTCAAGGGGTGTGGAAAATAGAAAACTGTGGTACAAAAAAATGTATAGCTTCATAAAGTGTCAAAGGTTTGTAAAATTTAAAATGAACTGAGTCCGAATCTACAAAAAGTGTTTTACACTTTAAGTTTTAAATTGTGACTGATTAAGCTCTTGTGCTTCATTTTTGTCTTTTACATGCTTGCTCTACTTACATTTACTGCTCAAGTCCATGTAACACATTTAAGCTTAATTTTGTAAAATGTAGTGACATCTAGTGGTGAAGTCAGAGACTACGACTTACAAAATACCACCCTCACCACTCTGGCTGCTAAAAAATATCCAAGTCCCTCAATACAGTGTTTAGTTCTTCCATTCTGGGCTATTTGGTTAGAGACACCATCTCTTGTCAATATTCGTGGTGGGTGATAGTAATGCACTTTAAGGACGGCCCCCACCATAAAACAAAAGAACTAAACAAGAAGATTAAATCCATTTAGTACTTTTTGAGTTACTACAAAAACAAAATGTCTCAACTCGATGGAAAATCCAGAGAAATCATTAATATTCCATTACACTTGTAGAATTAGATCCCCCTAAATCCCTCAAAACCTTATACAGAACCTTTAAAAAGGAAATGCACAGAGGACAATGAAAGAA
>JAPTYQ010000019.1:27005533-27016350 GCA_029814465.1 Ostorhinchus cyanosoma
AAAGGAAGGAAGGGAGGGAGGGAGGGAGGGAGGGAGGGATGGAGAACCAGGCAGAGCAGAATCCTGAACAAGGAGGAGGAAGAAGAGGAGGAGGAGGAGGAGAAAGGAGAGAGCGTAGGCAGAGTGCGTGGGAAGGAGATGCTGCATATTCAGCTTTCCAGGGTTTTCTCCTGCTCTGTTTCTTTTTACTTTTGTCACTGTCTTTTTTTTTTATCCCCCATTCATCTCGTTCTGCCCAATCTATGTCTGTCTCACTCATCTTCTTGTTGTCCTTCCTCTCCTTTCTCCTCAGCCACCAGTCTTCCCTTCTTTTCAGATGATTTAACATAGGCCTGTCCTGTCAGGTCTTTATTTGTTTTTTCCACCTCATATCACTTTGTCGTCCTTTTTTACCCACAGGCACACTGTTCCTTAAGTGATGTTGTATTACCTATTACTTCTACTGCTTATGGCCTGCATTCCAAGAAGACAAATGGCAAAAATACAATAACTCGTGTGACTGTTTTGGTCTTTAATTTGTGTGCTCCCTCTTCACTTCATGAGCTAAAGCCTGCTCAGTCAATATAATTTCCCACTTATGAGCTTTTGGCATCACATTTATTTAGCCTCATGAAAACGTGAGAAATGGAACAGCCGTCTAATCGTGAGCAAAGAGGAACCCGGTGAGTCATCGGCATCTCTTGCACATTTTAACGACGCCTGGAGCTGCTCTGCTAAAAGGCGAGGTGGTAAGAGAGAAGAGAGAGGCGGCGGGTGAGGAGGGGAATGCGTAGGTGGAGGGGGAGCAGAGGAGCAGGTGGTGGTGAAGGGAAGGAGGGAAGGAGGGGGGAGGGGGTTTCCTCTCAGAAACATCCCTGAATACTGAGTATCTCTCTCTCTCTCTCTCTCTCTCTCTCTCTCTCCGACAGGCATCTTATGTTGGAAGGTGGGGGCTGGAGGGGATGTGGAGGCAAATACGCGTTCATTCATGTGTGTAAAGCAGACCTTAAATGTGAAATGTGGGTGGGTGTTTGAAGCAAGGGCATAAAACAGGGAACACCGTCGCCATCACTATTTGTGGTTCTAGAAGGAATGAGTAACAGTTTTGTTGTGAATGGAGCAGCTTGAATATGTTTACTTAGCAGATTATGTTAAGTATTTTTACCAAACGCCAACAAATGACGACTGTGGGATCATCCCACTATAGAGAAATCCCAACATCTGTATTAATGGGCTCTTATTTTTTTGTCATATATCCTCTAGTGGTTATCAACATCAGTCCTTCTGTTCTTGTAAAACACTTTCAGAGTGTGTGGTTGTTGAATAAATGAGACTTTTCTGTGTCTACAAGGTCACAAATGTAATCCCTGCACCAGATGTTTTATCCATCAGTAGCCCTTAGAGAACCACTGACCAACCATCTGGTCATTATTTTTTTTTTATTACTGCAAAATGTAAATAACCAATTTCTTTAATATACCCGAGGGATGCGTGGGATTTCCTTTACCTGTAGGTCAGAGATGTGAGCTGGATATGTGAACCGCCTCAAAGGATATTTTGCTGGGTCTTGCTCAGAGAATGACGTAGATACACTTACAAAAGGAAACCCCTCTGCAAGGTCCCAATTGGCTGACGGCTCATGTGTCCATCCCAGTGATTGGCTGGCGGATAATGAGAGCAGTGATGAAGAGCCGGGGTGATGCAAAAGAGTGAAACACAGAGGAAAAGGCAAGCAGGGAGACCATAGCTGTCCCCATTCTTTCACAAAGCCACAGTACTGAATGAATGTATGCTGTTTTTCACTGCAGTGCTCATTCTGCAAGTGATGTGTATTAAATCAGGAATCTGACAGTTATCACAGTGAGGCTAATAATTTATCGGTTATGAAAAGTGTATTTTCTGGAGTGAGTGAATGAATGATATGAAATGATAAACCTTGAGGCTGGGAAGCATTGACTATTGAACATAAAATTCTTCTGTTATTCGGTTTAACACCAATGATCGGAGGTTTTTATGTGTTTCAGAGACATTTCAGCTTTAATTACAATATACTGGCTAGATTATCATTTAGCTCTGGCTGATATATGTAAATGTGCATTCCGACACTAGATCAAATGTTGAAGGTGCATGTGAATGTTTTTTCTGCGTCTGTCCTCTTTCCTGCAGTCTCCTCATATAGCAACACTGCAGCTGACTTCACCTTGACTTTAATATAGTGTTTTGATTGGAGGGCTGGCTCGGTGCGGATTCTGATAAGGTGATCTTGTCGCTTCTGCTGTGTCAATAAAGAGTCTGGCTTTGTATCAGTCGAGATCAGTCTGTTCTCACTGCTTACCATTCATCTCAGCTCCATGGAAGGGTGTGCTTTTTTTATGCAAAGATACCTGCTTTTACAGAGCACCCACACATTCGACACAGCTGTGTAACAAGCAGTCTTTGCACCTTTCTTCTAAGTGTTATAGCTAATTTAAAATGTAGAATTGAGTTACCTGCAGCAGGTAAGTAAGCAAATATGCTGTTTTAACCTTAGACTGACTTAGGGCAGTTGTGCTCACAGCCGTCATCTTTGTTTTTGGTGGAGTTTAGAACTATGAATCTATATTCAACATTTATAATCAAGGCCCATGGTGATACATAACAAAACATCTTGCAGGTTTAAGTTTTGTGTACTTTAGTTTGTATTGGATCCTTCTGGTTGAATGCATAAAACAGAGGACTGGATTATATGGTGTGACATGGAAGGCAAACATCTAAGAATTTTTCCTTTGTAGATCACAGGCTGGATTTGATTTTTCTCTCCAATTAATTTGGAGGAGGTGATAAGGAGAGGCAAGAAATCAATATGAGCCTGAACAAGAGAAAAATGAAATGAGATTCATGAGAGGGAACCTTATCTACGATCTGTTCCCACGCCTTCATTTACAACCAGACCTTTGAAATAAGGCAACGTGGAATCAGTTTTGCTTCATTCATTTATTCACAGATTTGAAAACAATCCTAAAATAACACTTTTTTTTAATGATTTGGTCCCTCAAGGCTCATTAGATTTGGATCAACAAAAGCAAAGTTGTTTAGAAAGCTCATCTTTTTTTTTCTTTGAGAAATGAAGCAATTTACTAACAAGCAAGGAATACAGAAATACTTCTACTTCCAAAGAGATAAACCTCACAAAATCTCATCATTTACAGCATCCTAGCATGACTCTTAAAAGTGGATTCCATAAAATACAAAATCTCTAGTTATACCAATGTTTCAGCTTCTGTCTTTAACAAATGAGCATTAACTATGGACATGACCATTTTGGAGCATTAGTCTGAGAAAACATGAAGATTTGTACTAAAATGTTTACTCTCATGCAGACCTACACACAGCTATGCATCAATGCATTTGACAGGCTACTGGTTAGTACACAAACACTGATTACCACAGTGTCCCCAGTTGCACAGCATCTGTCTAAACCTAATAGGGGACATTGATTTAGTCTAGCCCCTGTGACACTGTCCTTGTATACACAGCAATGCTTTAGCTTTGTACAATGTATGCACTGATTTCTAATTCACCCATATGGGTTTAGCTATGAGACATTTTGGTTCCTAATTTTTTCAAAATGCATGTGTCTTTGTGATAAGAGCTGTCAGATTTGCTAAGTAATTGCGATCAAGGACGCATCAATTCCATTGTAACTGAGAGGGGTATTACTGATATTTTGTTTCATTTCTGCTGATTACCACCGGCATATAACGGAGCGCCACTTCATTGCAAATTGTGCCAGTTAAAGAGAGCACATTGTGTTGTTTCATGGTGAGATAATGAATCAAGCTCTAGATGTGAGTGCTGCATGAAAGGAGAGGGGAAAAACTCATTGTCCTGCCTGTTCCATAGATGAATCTGTGTTCACCTCCATTCAACTTTAGTCATTGTTCTCTTGATGAGCGTCTATCTCAGATTCCACTTAGCCAGAGGAGGAGACCTCTGTCGCTCTGCAGAGAAAGATCTAATCTAGGCAGGCTGCATAAGAGCAACATGATCACAAATAAAAGAGAAAAAAGAAAGAAAGAAAAAGAGGAAGGTTGTAACTTTCTATTCAGTTCTTTAACTCAGAGCAATGTAACATCCTCAAAGACTGAGAGAGAAGAGACAGAGGAGGACTTCCCTTCTATTGTTCCGATTAATATTCAACACCACCTTCTGCGGAGGCTTTCCTTACTGCCAAACAGCCCCTCTGAGAATGAGACTTAAAGCAAAATTGGGTTACAATCAACTTGCTGTACTGCTGAGCATGTAAAATCAGAATTATAGGAGCAAAATAACTCTCCAACAGGCTGGTCATTACTGGCATTCTTTACCAATTGGGTACAATCTGCTGATGTGGTTTAATTTGAATGGCAGCTCTGGTTTGTTTTAACTGCACAAATGAAGCCAACTTAGATGAAAATTAAAAAGTTGACTTAACAATAAGTAACTTTGTTCAGCCGAGTTTTATAAGCTGGCAGGAAATGAAGTCCTTGGCGTGTGAGGAAGGAATCTAGTGCACTGTCAACTTTCTCATGAGGAGAAGAGGAAGAGAAGAGAAAACAAGAATGTCAGATACAGACAAACAAAAGCCTGTTCTGTGAGCCCCATGCACAAAAAAGCATGCCTTTCCTGTAAATTCAACACACACCAAATGTCTGTGCAGGCAGCCATCTTGTCTAATAGTTTTAATGTGACTGCCCACCTCATGGCTGTAAACCTGTGCACTGAAACTGAACAAACAACAGTTTGTTCTCCCTGTTAGAGCAGAGGTCATATCAGTGATGCCCACAATACTAAGAGTCATAGCTTATGGAGTCATAAATTATTGTCATACTAGGCATTTTACAAGAATAATATAGTGTCTGTCTGGCTAGTTCAGACTGTTGTCCTGTAAGCTGCTTCAAACCTGAAACACTGTCACTTGTCATTGTCATTTAAGCAATGCAGATGTACAAAAAATATATTACCACTCATTGAACTAAAAAATAAACAACCCAAAACATTTGTCACATAGCTAAAAGGTGCTATTAATCCAAAACAACAAAGATCATGAGCAGTCATACATTCAGTGAGTAGGATATCTTCCATTTTAAATAAAAAGACTGCTTTGTCAAATGATAATGATAAAATTCTACTCAACTTTTAGCTCACAGATTGTGATAAAATTACTTATTTTCCACTAACGTCTGGTGGTTCACTGTTGTGTAAGATCTGAAGCTTTCTACTTGTCTTTTAGCACCTGGTTTCACAGTGGATCTAAGAGTGCAGAGGCCACGCCTCAACTTCACTTATTCTAACTGGCGAGCAGAAACAAGAGGAGTGAAAGGTGAAGACATAAAAATAGACTACAGACACTCAAACAAGCAATACGGAAAAACAAAACATGACTACAACCTTACGCCCGATATTTTCAGTTATATCTTCAGTAAAGGGCAAAATTATGAAACTGGAACTTTTTTTAATGCTAACACATATTAGACGAGACTGGTTGCACTGCTAGTGAGTCAACTGTAGCTCACAAATACTTAGTGGGATTGTGTCTGTTTATCTAGAAAGCTAAATTTTAGTAGGGGACTGATTCAAGGCATATATTGAGGTGTTTATGGGTTTGAGTCACACCATTCAAGTTGTATACAGAGACATCTAGACAAAGGAAGTGTGTGTCAGCAGGAGTGACATTGACGAGGAGGATGACTAGAGCGTTGCTACACTGGGCTGTGGTCCGGAGAAGCATGTGTGGCCGTCACTGTCACACACTCAGCAGCTGTGTCCTTGGTCCTGCGAAGGCCCATGTACAGCCTCTCATCCAGGTTAGCAGTCAGTTTGTCGGTGAGCTCTGCTGTGATGGTTTGAGGGCCGTAGCCTGAGGAGTCAGGCAGCTGAGGGGGCGAGCGCTCTTCTTGAGGGTCGGTGGGGAGCCCGGACTGTTTGCTTTCTTCTTGAGGGTCAGGATGCTCAACCAGCCCTCCATCTTTCTCTGAAATGGAAGGATGAAGAGGTGGGGGAGAACAGGAAGTGTGATCCTCTGGGTCCCTGACAGTGCCCCCTTCCTCAGTAGTTGTGGCGTCTATCTTTGGAGTTTCAGGAGTGCTGCTGGTCCCGTCGCTGGTCTCCTCATCCGGCGCACTGACGATACGTGGTAGTGTACTATGGTAGCTTGTGTCCAGTGGGTAATTTACACTCTCACCCCTCCTTAGTGGAGTTCTTTGTCTCTCAAAAGAAGACTGGAAATGCCTCACACCAGGGTCACTCCACTGCTTGTGCCGCTGCCACTGCTTACGAAGGTGGATCCGGGACCGGTGCTTTCGTAACGGTGACTCCTGCAGGTCAAACTGAGGATCGTGCCGGAGAAACTCATGGAAGAGCGCGTCTGTTTTTTCATCTATACTGTAGTCTCGCCGATGTAGACTTGGTAGCTGAGGTGACGGCTGTGCAGCTTCACGAGGTGTGAACATCTGACCATATGGAAACCAACTTAGTGACCCAGTGCCTGTTTCTATGGAAACTCCTCCACTGGCGCCCAACAAGAGGTCATCTTCAGGCTCCTCTTCAAAAAGATGAGACTCAAAGCTTTCTCCGATTGTGCCAGTCCGCCCTGCGTTGGTGAAGTGGTGCCTTTTTTCATGAGCTGTTCTGTCCTTAGGGCTGCTGCTGCCACTCCCGAAAAGTCGTAGGTCTTCTGGACCTCGACATGGAGCCTCTATTGATGCATACCCACTGTCCATCTGCAGCAATTTACGAGTTCCTGTTTCTCCATCACCAGCCCCTCGCTCGGAGTCTGTGCTTTCCTGTTTTCGTTTCCTTACCTCCTTCATCCCAAACCTCTCATCTGTATGCATCAAAAAGTCCTTGCTATCCTCTCCTTCTGCCTCATCCCCTAAATCTTGGGATGGATAACTTGGGAGCCCTCCTCTTTCTGTCTCTGTGCGTCCTCCCAGCGAACACACACTATCAGCATCACTGCAAACAGAGTTCCTGTCATTGTTGCTGCTTTGGTCAGAGGCAGCGTACTGCTCCAGTGATGCACGTAGGGTCCAGATGTCTCTGTAAAGTGATTGGGGGTCCTGGGAATCTAGGGTGTCCATAGGGTCGGCACACTCCCTTCTTGCCAGGGATAGTGCTTCATCTTGGGGATCAGGGGATAGGCCAATGACCCCTGGTCCACCATGGCTGCAGCTGGGCTCCACCATCACTTCTACCTCTACCCTGTAGTGTGCAAACAGGAGTGGAGAGACAAGATAAAATTCAAGAAACAGGGAGGGGTGGAAGGAGAGAAACGACATGCAAAATAAAAGTCAGTGTCAGGGAATATATCAAACTAAGTCTTTTGTCTAGGTCATGGCAGTGTTCACAGTGCACAGAATGATTTCATGACTTGCAATGGCTGCTGTTGCATGTCTGTAAACTCAACCTTGCTGAATAGTGATGCCATGTGGTCTAAGAAATGAATGAGGACAACAGCATTAAAAAATATATTCTTTATGGGACTTGACCTAAATAACATCAGTAACTGTAAACTATGCATACGTATAAGCTTCCTCTGTTATCCTAGATAAGATCTTGCAGGAAATCACTTTACTTTTCACAAACATGTGGAAATATACACAGGAAACACTGACTGTATTTAATCTAATATTCCGCAAAGGAAAATAAATAGTTACATAAGAAAGAGGGAAACTTGCATTACATAACATGATATTAAAAAAGTGACTATCACCCTGCTTCCACTTTGGTGGATAACATGACATTCTCAGACCATGTCAGCGATGGAATGGTTTTGTGAGCCAAATATAAAACCCTGCATCCCAATTCTCCTCTCCACTCTCAGAAAAGTGCACTCTGGAAATCCCCAACATCTGGATGGGGTCATGAAGTGGGCTTTGACTGACTTTAAGGATCTCATTACATACACACCAGTCTGTGGAAAAGTAAAGGGGCTTTTTTGTAAATGATTCAGTATCGTGTGTCGTAATTTTCTCAATTGCCATGAAAAACAATTAAGAAACAAATAACATCTTCCTGAATCTTTCTGAATCCTTATTCATCTGATCTAACAAAAATGGAGTGCTTCAAATAAGAAAAGCACACTTTTAAAGGCGGAGAATTGGGTTTTAGAGCTGTATCCTACTCTACACCGTCATCATAGGAGTTTCTAGCGACTGTCAAGAAATGAGTGCAAGGCAGCAAAGCAGTGAACAGGATGAATGGCAAGGGAATTAAAGATACCTGCCGAGGGAGGGGGGTGGTGTGGAAGGAGGTGAGAGGAGGCGTTTGGTCTGGCTCGGACAGTAGGTGACATCGTGGGTGCGGGCGATGTACTGGATAAGGTCTATGTGGTGGGCATCGTTGTCATCCTGGTCCATGCTCTCGCTGGCGGCTCGCTGACGCTGGAACTGCCTCCTCTTTGGGGAGCCTGGGGAAAGAGGTATAGGTCATCATACAAGATAAAAAAAAAAAACTTCCATCAGCTGTTGAGGGTTTTGAGTGGGATTTTGTGATCTTTTGTTGCCCACTGATGTAACAAACTAGGATGGAGAAGATCAGGAAATAATGTTTGTGTGTAAGATGAAGGGGATCAGCAGGAGGGATTCGCTCTGGAGCTCAAACTGACTTGGAACGACAAAACTTTACGTCACGGAGCCATCTGTCTAGTGTGTGTGCATGTGTGTACAGTATTTCCAACACAGCGCAGCCAAGAGGTACCTCACAGTTGGTTACTGCAGCCCCCTGCTTAACCACTGTCTGTTTACAATCCGAAAATACTATAGACGTGAAGCAAACAGGAAAGGGACAGCTAAGAAAGTGATAACAGAATGACTTTATTTTCCTATAACGATTCGACTGAAGACACACAAAGAACTGTACTTTTAAGTCTATCCTGTTAATTGTCTGTCTTGCCTAATAACCTGTGGTAATTGAGCTTTGAGGTTGCAGAACTGGACCTGGAATACTCTGCCTGCTCCCTTAAGGTCTGTAGACTTAGTAGATTGTTTTAAAGGGCAGTTAACAACAAATAGTCTGCCTTTTATATGTGCTGAGTGTCTTTTAGTTCCAGCTTGTGTGCTTCTATTTTCAATTTTTATGCTCTTTTGACTCATGAGAAGCACTTGTGACTTTTTGTCAGTGAAAAGCACTATATAAATACATTTTTACTTGCTTTCTGTTTCGCTTACAGTCTCTAAAAATAATATTGCTGAAAAAGTCTTTGCACCATCACAGATCTTTACCTCTGGTGTCCAGACTTGAGGCTCTCTGGCTGCTGTCCAGCTTCCATTTCTTGATCTTGAAGTAAGGACTGGCTCCCTCCAGACTAGCATGGCGCCGCAGTTTAGTGAAGAACTGCAGCACTGGCCCCTGGCTTCCCACACCGCTGCCAGCAGGAGGGGCACCGGTCCCCATTGTGGCCCCCTCCCCAACACTGATGCTGCTGCCTCTGCCCCTGGGCCCTGCTCCCATCATTTCAATCTGAGCAGAAAGAAATTTGGTCAGGAAAAAAAGCTACCAAGACTAGTGTTCTGTGTATAATCCCCAGTGACAATAATGCTCCACATAGGGCATCTTTGTTTAGCCATCGCTCTTGATGTTCCTCCCTCAGGCTTCGTGGCCCTCTAATGTCCGTATGGATGACTCGCTGCTTGACTGACAGTAGAAAAACTGTCCAGTGTGCCGGAAAACTGACTTCAGAAATGTATCACTTAACAAATTTCTAGCTTCACAGTGTTCTGTAAGTTCAGTCAGTCACTTTGTTTTACTCACCCTCAAAACATTTTACAGGTCATTGGATGCACCACCAAAAGATCTGAAATGTTTGCATCTGTGTTTGTTTTACTATTTTGATTATCAGGAAAAAGACTCATTTCTTTGTCAGGATTATCACTGGATGCATGACAAGGCTCATCAAAGTAACAAGAAATAGATCTTAAAAATATCCTTGAAAAACTGAAACAAGAAACTATGATTTACAATTTTTTTTTTTACCAAACTTAGAAATCTAATGTATATAACCTAAAATAACAATAATCATAAAGACAGAGACTTTGGGTTGTATCTTTTTGTCTAATCTTAGCGATGCACAGTCACTTAACTTTTAAAGGTGGTTTTTTGGGGGATGGTTGGCTGTTTCTCCTTAGTGGATGCTTTTTTTATTATATGTATTTATGTAATGTTATGAGGTTTGATTGAGTTTTTGTAATTTTTGTGACTTTTCTGATTCTTACCTCTCAAAAATACCAAAGCGACAAACATTTTAAATCCTAGTTAAAACTGAACTAACAATGAAAGAAAAAGTCAAAAACAAAACTTATACTCTTGATGTGAAATAGTGCTTAATTGTGACTTACTGAGCTGGAGCTGGGTTCCTTGGTGCTGAGAGTCATGGTGTTTTCACTGAAGCTGGTGTCCACCACAGAGTTGAGGGTGTCTCCAGGAAGAGCTCCACTGGGACTGATGCTCAGGCTGGTCAGTGCGGTTTGCGGGAGGGGACACAGCATCGGCTGAAGGTGAAACAAAGACTCACAGTTAGACTTTGTCCCCTTGATTTAGTCAGATTTATTGGACTATATGTTTTCTTCATGTCTGTAGCAATGGAGTCAACACTGGAATAAACGAGAAAAAAAATGGAAATAAGAAAATAAATCTCCTCCATTTTAAAGTATTTAAAAAATCTACCCACTCATTAACTTTTGAGGTTAAAACATCTGCTAAAACTATCAAACTGACGCCATACAGTTTGATACTTATTCATAAAATCTGCTAGTATGCTATGCTAGCTCGGCCCATCAGTTGGCATAACACTTGCGAAGCTAATTTCTGAACATGCTAAT
>JAPTYQ010000019.1:27025823-27046965 GCA_029814465.1 Ostorhinchus cyanosoma
CACACACACACACACACACACACACACACACACACACACACACACACACACACACACACACACACACACACTTTTACAGTACCAGAGAGAGAAACACCAGCTCCTACAAAACGCTGGCTCTGGCAGCTGAGTTCCACTACTGCTGCTGCTGTTGCTGCTATGCGTTCGCTCTTACAGATCATAGCCATTAATACTGCTACTGCTGCACCAAACGCCCACATACACACACACACACTGGATAGATCTACTCACCCAGTAGGGGAGAAGCAACATGCCAGCAGCACTCAGCACTCCTTCCTTGCCTGCCAGTCACTGCACCACTCAACTTCAGCACCACAACGTGTTAGCTATTGCCGAGCTCTTTGCAGCCAGCCTGTCTAATTCTCTCTACATCTACCGTCCAAGCATGAAAACTGTTACTGGAACACATCAGGCTGTGACCAGAATGCTTTCCCTTGCAGCACTATACCACATCCTGCTTTCTAGCAGCCCAGTATCTTACCCTGATGGTGGGCAGTGCGCAGCAGCTCTGGATGTGTGTGTCAGGCTGTGGCTCAGGAGTCTCCTCCTCAGCTCCCTTGCTGCATCCTCAGCCCACCCAGCTGACTGAGCCTGAGCAGCAGTGTTCCCCTCAGGGCTGGCCCAACGGCCTTGGGGCAACAGGACGGCAGCACCACATGCCTGACAAAAAAACAAAACAAAAAAAAACAGCACAATTATTGATTATTTACTTGAATAAGTTCTTAATAGGTGATGTCATACAACAAATATACATCAAATCACTGAGGAGCTCCACTCAAGAGCCTGTTTCTGTAGGGATGCTTATACCTCACACCACCAAACATGGGGTTCTAACAATATTAGAAGCAAATCATCAAATGCAAACATATTTTGTAGCCTACCAAATACCAAGTAGTGTGTTACACATTCCTATCTTTATTCGGCTATAGAGGAAATATTGTGAAAAATAACAATTGATCAATTTATCCTTATATATTATTTATTTCAGAGCTGTTACTACTGTGTTGTTGCAAACCTAGAGGACTGTTATATTGATTGGACTGAGCAGATGGTAAGACATGGGTGTCCCAGCAATGGCATAGCCTATCCCATCATGCCAAGATTTCAGTCTGTCAGCGGCATTAGTTGCATCATAAAAGCAAAAGCCATTTGGGGTTCGCTTTCATTCCACCCCATGCCTCTAATTAAACCATTATCATTCATTCAACCCGATACCTCATTGTAATCGTTCATTTAGATCCTGGTAACAGTAGCCTATTGTGAGAAAGCCTCCCGTTCTTTACAAGCGGGTTCTGCAAATGAGCATCGACCTACAGTGGCTTCTTTAGAAATATGATGCAACAGAATGAAGCAAAACTTTAAATAAATAAATAAAAAAATAAACATAAAAAAATAAATAAACAAAAAAGCTTAAAACTCGACTGCGAACGTGTTAAGTATAAAAATTCCTATGTGTTTTTTTTCACCGGCGCTTCTTCTTTTCATCAGTCCGGTGTCAGAGAATGAGGGAGAAGTGGATACACGGACAGAGAAGCAGAGCGCGTGGAGCGTGGAATGAAGATACCACTCACCTCTTCAATGAGCCTGGTCCATGCAGGGGTGGACGGCCAAAGTCAATAGCACCAAACTCACCGTGGACACTTTAATGTGGATTTTAAGGCTAAAAGTATTTATGAATGAAACCCCGCTGTTTAAGACACGCCCACCACCCAGTCAGAGACGCGCCACGTGACGCAAGAGTGAGGTAAAGGGTGAAGCCCAGTGACTGACTGGAGGATCTCTCACTAATGTGTTCTGTCACACACAGACATCTCACTGGCCCACTCAACTCAAATTAGAACATGTTTAGTCTGTGATTTAATTACAAATAAGGCCGTTTAATGCTGTCTTTCTCTTTCATATAATATATATGGCTGTCAGGGATGGGGAATGTGGGAGATGTAGTCTGTGTCATGGTGATACTTGTGGTCCTCAATAATAACAGAACAGGAACAGCAAAAAGTTAGTTGTAGTCCCAGTGTCTAATGAAGTCCGTAGATGCTCTATAGTGCTCTGCTGTGTAGTCCAGTTTAAGGATGAGGTTTTGGCGCCACCTACCGTTGACTAGTAACTGAGTAACTCCCATTCATGTCTCATCTTCCCTCGAAAAAGTGCATACAATTGTATGTATGTATATGACACAAGAGATTTCTATTATACTAAGCAATAAAGGTAGGAATGATATATAAATATATAGTATCAACCGAGCTTCCCAAAGGTTCTTATGCAAACGCAGATTTTTTTTTTTTGCCTCAAAATAAAATATAGAAGAACTCTATCTAGCACCCGGTTTTCATAAAATACAGGCCGGACTCTACAGATTAATTCTTCTACCAAAATGACAAATTGCCGCCAATTTTCACAACAAAAAAGACTGCTTCGTTTCAGATCGAAAGTTAGAGACTACACTACCCTGCATGCCTTGCGTGACCGTAAAGCCTTATGGGCAGGTTCCCAACGTCCTTGTACTACCAAGCGCACACCGACTGCCTTCACGCGAGGGTTTGGGGAGTACTGTCATTCACTTGTACTTGAACTAAAATCACATTTTTAGACATGATGGCAGCACGGTTTCTCCGTCGTTCTCTCCCTCTGCTGAGGCAAACTCGCTCCTACGCTGAGGCGGCTTCTGGAGGCCCGCAGATGTCCTTCACATTTGCTTCCCCGACACAGGTATCAAGCTAACATTAACGTTATCTGGGAGGCTTCTTGGGCCCAGCTAGCAGATCGGCTAACGTGTGTTGAAATGCATGGTGCAGTTTGCAAGAAAAGTTATTCTTTGAAACATCTCAGCAGTTTTCCATTAAAACAGTGTCTCGTTCTATTAAACAGTGTGTTATCGTCATTAATGCTTGCATAGTGTGCAGACATAAAGCCTTCAGTGTTAGCTAAAGGGCTAGGCTAGCTAGTGTTAGCTAACTTCGCTGTCATTCACTGTCTTTGGCTAGCTCTTTGACAAATTATGTGAATAATGTCATCTGCTGAAGCATTTCTCTTTTCTCTCACTTTGAACGAGTGTTGTGTACTACATCATTTTTTCAATTGTGTGAAGTTAAACTCCGATGTAGAACATTATTGTATCCAAGCATGTCGGTCTCAGAAATGCACTTCTAACCTTGACGATAATAATAGTAATTTACTTATGTTTGATTAAGTTGTTGCAAGTCTTTCCACCGTACAGCGTTTACTTTGTCACTATATGACTTACTATGCACAGTTTTGAACTGCAGAATATCTGAATAGAGGCGTAGATATTGAGGATAGACTGTTAACCGTTAAATGGGCAGAAGTGTAAGCTGGCAGGCCATTTACACAAGGTTTATTGTAATAAGATTATTGTAATCAATAAAATTGTGTTCTAAGTCAGTTATTACAGCCTGCACATTTGCATATACATTTTTATCGAGTCACCATTAAAGAGCTCTTCATATGTCATCAAGTGTATTGTGGTATTTATTTTGTTCATTGAACAAGGATCCCCATTAGTTATTACTGCAGTAACACCTGTTCCTTCAGGGGTTCACACTAAAACAAGGAAGACATTTAAACATCATTGATGACAACTGAAAAAAATTCAATTTTCCATAATTAGCTCATGCACCAATTAATATCACAAAAACCAACAAAGCAAAGTGTTTAAATTTTTCACTATTGACTTTAACCAGTAATAGGTGAACTCATCTGACTAGTAGTTCACAATTTACACAGTTTAGCATCACAGCAAAGCCCCAACCGCATCATTAAAATGTCATACTTAGAATACTGATACTAGTTTGGTGTTTACTTAATAAAATCCCTTTTACGTTATGATTATATGTAACCTTAACTGATTTCTTACTGTCTCATATCTCACATCTTCAGGTGTTTTTCAACGGGGCCAGTGTGAAACAGGTCGATGTGCCCACACTTACCGGTGCATTCGGTATCCTTCCTGCTCATGTACCAACCTTGCAGGTACTCAGGCCCGGTGTTGTAACAGTCTTCAATGACGATGGCTCCTCTGCCAAATACTTTGGTAAGATTGTATATAACCAATATTCATAAATGTTTTGAGTACAGACCAACCCTCAAAGATTGAAATTATCAATCAAATCATGTTACACATTGAATCTTTAGAGTATTCAGTGCTCATTCTATAAAACCAAGTCAGTCATTTGTGTAAGACAAGTAAATGTATGTGAATTGCAGCAGTTTTGTTTTTCCTCTCTGAAGGAGATTTAGTGGTATTTAGCAGTGAGATTACAGATTGCAACCAACAGAATACCATTGTTTCACCATTATTCATTTTGCTCCACCATACTTGTAGATTATTGTGCACAGGTTCAAACATAATAATGGCTATAATGCTCCATTTCTACAATTAGATCCCCCTAAATCCTACACATTTGATATTTTCAAAATGTATATCTTTTTTTCAAGCCATTACAAGGAAATTTCCTCCTTTCGCTTCCAAAGCAAGTATTTGTCTGTAATCTCTCTGATGTTTACAGAATATTAGTTTCATTTAAGAAAATTGTCTCTTTAAGCTTGCAAATAGTTGACAAATAATTAGACAAGAATCTGGACAATAAGCAGATTTCTTTGAAAGCTCAGTTTGTTAGATATTGGGGGATCAAATTTCAGTAAGAGGATATAATATGCATGTTGATGTTTTATGAAACATGAATTGCTGTGGTGCTTTTTTCTAGTCATTCACCCTCATGGAGTCTGATGTGTTTCTACAGCAGCCCATGATAAAGTTTTTCCCCTTTTTTTCTGGTCAATAGCATGGAGCAGCCAACATGAAGACACAATGAACACTTGCTCTAGAGAGGGTCTTGCGCTGTCACATTTGTGAAGTCCAGGGGGGTTCAGTTGGTTGCAATCTGCAGCTTGACCACTAGATGCCATTAGAACAATGAAACAATAAAACAGAAGCTACTTGAATGACATCAGTCTATGTTGCTCAAAACTAAATTGTCAAGTTGTGTCTTTTTGTGTATCCAGTGAGCAGTGGGTCAGTAACAGTCAACGCTGATTCTTCAGTGCAGCTCTTAGCAGAGGAGGCCGTGCCCCTGGACCAGCTGGACGTTGCAGTGAGTATTATGTACACATCGTAACACTTGCATAAGTTCTAGAGCTGTGTGCATCGTTAATTGGAAATGCAGACGTGTATCTTTCACTATATAGGATGTGGCTCTGGGTGAATTATGATGGTATGGACATTGTTGTCAGATACTGGATTTACTCAGTTTCATAAATTATTCATTCATTTTCCAAACCACTAATTCCTCGAGAGAGTCAAGGAGTGCTGTAGCCTATTCCAGCTACCATTGGGCAGAGATGGGGTACATTCTGGATGTGGGAAGAACATAGAAAGTCCACACAGAGGCCCACACCAACAGGTGCTGGAATTGAACCCAGAAACTCTGTGAGGCAACTGTTTTAACCACTGCACCCCTGTGCTGCCATCAAATATTCAATTTCTTCCAGTTGTTAGAAGAAAAAAAACATACTTAATTTGGTTTTATGTATAAGGTCTTCATTATCTTAATTTAGTTCTCTGAATATTTATCAAATAAGGATACAGTCATTAGTATAATTGTAATGTGCACTTGTGTATATGCTGTGCTTACTTTATTTTCATTATCATGTTTTTACGACAGGTAATGCTCAAAGATTCCCTACACAAGAGAGACCTAAAAATAAAATCTAATTTAGTCCTGTTATCCTGTCCTAAAAATATGTGTTGTCATTTAAGAGTTCACCTGCAGCCTAACATTTATGAAATGCCATCCAGTCAAATATTATTGATTGATATTGAACTTAAAAAATGCATTATTCATGTGTTGATTGATTTGCTGGAGATGGTTATCTTGCTCATTGTTGCTGGGGTTCTCTAGTGAGGTGCTTTTAATTTCATGTAAATGCAAAGGATTGATATTTGTTGGATTTTATTGATGTGAAAACAGCCTTTAAACATGAGGAATAACATTTAAAATATCACATAAGCTGGTGTATAATATAGTCCCATCTTTTTCTTATTACCCTGCCTTAAAGTCAGTCTGAAATGACTAAAATACAATTACTTACGTGAACTAGACAAACTAGTATCATTGACCACACCTGGACTTACTTTTCTTTTGTTGTTTACTGTGGTTACTTTAAATTGGTGTTTTTGTAGCACAATTTTAACGTGTGCCTTTGTCTTCATCATTTAGTTGAATTACTTACAGTTGACAAATTCTTTAAAATGTCACTCTAAAGTGGGCTGGTTGATTCTTTATAGATCTTTCATGTTTTAATGACATTTGTGTGATGGGTGTCTATATCCAGTTTGTGGAGGAATCCATAATCAGTGATTGTTTATTGTGGGCTGTTTCGCAGCAGGAATGTGTTCGTTGACAGCAAAGACAGTTCTTTGAACCCACTGTAGTTGTTTTTTTTTTTTTTTTGGTCCTCATTTTGATCCACTGCGGTGATGAGCACCTCCCAGCTGATGATTATATCCTGATCAGTGTTGCACTTGGACTCCAATGCGGAGTTCTTGTTTAAATGTCATTCTTATTAATGCTCGACTATGTTGTTACGTGCTCGCCGTGGAGGTATCTGTCTTTGACCTTGGGTAGTGGCAGTGTCACTGTCAAGTTGACTTCATAGCAGTAAATGAGTTATTTTTTCCCTTGTCGTCTTCCACTATGCAGTAAAAATGCACACAGACCCATGCTGTTAATAAGGAGGGAAAGGTCAGTCACTGTTGAGTTATAGCAGATGTGTCAAATCCCTACTGGGAGACCTTTAACTTCCAGCTATGTTTGGCATTTCTCGTTTCTAATCGCTACTGTGACAAATGGAGCTTTCCGAGCAAAGAAGCAGTAGGGATTTTCTCTACTTGTCTTTCACCCCACTTTATAGTTGTTCTTTTTCAGGCTTTCTCTTCAGATTTTTCCACCTCAGTTATCCTCCTAGGGGGTTTCAAGATGATTAGAGTTTTTCAGTCTTTTTTTTCCAGCCTTCCTTTTAATTCCATTACCATTAGAATGACAGTTGCTCCCCATGATTTACTCAAATAACAGGATGATCTGCCAAGCGAGACTTCTTTTTGGAAGCTGTCTAACATTTGAGGATGTGATTGAAATTATGTCACATCATACATTTTTCATTCTCTTGTCGTTACCACTGGAATATTGGTTATTTCAGAAGCAGATAAAATCTGAATTTGATTTCCTTCTCTCACACACTGCTAATTTTTTTCTATCTGTTTTTAGGCTGCCAAGGCCAACCTGGAGAAGGCCCAGTCCGAATTGGCTGGTACATCTGACGAGGCAGCGAGGGCGGAGGTTCAGATCAGCATAGAGGCCACTGAGGCCATCGTCAAGGCTTTGGAGTAGACCTGTGGTACGATGGCTCATTTTCTGCTTCGTGATCAGATTATTAGAGAGTGATAATGTTGATTTGCTTCATTTAACTCAGAAGAAAATCCAGGGCTATTTGTGTTATTGGGAATGAAGTGTTGATGACAGTAATTTCTTGTTGTGCTGTTGCATATGTCTGTCAAACTGAGAAGATTTTTTTGTCTTCCCTTTAGGTTGCTGTTTTTTGTTGATTTGGTGGAGATGTATAATCCCCTCTGTTTCCAACTTGAGTACGTCAGTATCCAGAGGATTCCATTCCTGCATTGTACAGTGAATAAGAAAATAAATTTATTTGGAATTACCATGTGGTGACATTAATCATCTTTTCACTGGATGTGGCTCTGATGCTTATTTAAGGGAATTCATTCATGTTACAGACGGTGATTGTGCACAACAAAAAATTGTAGCGTTAACTTATGTGGTCCTGGTGCATTTTCTGCATGGGATGTATTTGTCATTTACGGATATCAACTTGTGTGTTAAAAAAACAAACAAACAAACAAAAAAAACAACACACACAATTAACCTCCCCCTCAAAAAAAAGAAAATAAATGCAAATAATACAAATGTGCAGTTCCTTTTAAGCTATGTAGTTTGCGTGTTGGCCACATGATGGCAGCAGATACCAGCACTTCAGACTCAGATTATCAGATTTGTACTTAACCTCTTTCCAAGCCACAGTTTCAGAGAAGGAACAATGATTATATCATCATATAAACCACTGCCTGATGTGATTGCTTTCAAGTTGACCTTTAAAAAAACGGATGCTGATTTAAGTCCACTGTTGTGCGTATGTGTTGCTGTGTCTTACGAGCTTAGTCACTTTGTCAGAGGCTCTGAGTGTTACTGATTTTGAACTATCACTGCCCTGATTTGAGTGTTTTGGCAGCCCTTGTTTGTTATGAGTGATGACCTCAGGCTTCTCTGACAAAGCCAGGAAAAGTCCTTTGCTGTCCAGTTTGTGGAAAACAGGGCCTTTCTCTAGTTTCATAACCACTGGTTTGAGCTCAGTCTTAACTCTAGGAGGCACTGACCTCACTCACGTGCTGACTTGAGGCTTTTAGAGAAGAAACCACAACCGGTTTATTTTAAATGTCAAAAGTCTGAAGAGAGTTTAACAAGTAGTGCTCTGGAGGGATCGGTGTTTACACACAACACATGTTGTGATTGTACTGATATCTGTAGTGAAACCACAAATGGATAGTTTTTGTTTGAATGATATGCTATTGGTTAATGAATTCTTGGCATGATTTTGTCTTTTAGAGTAGCTTAGGAAATTTTGATTGATTTTAAGCTGTTCAACTACACTTAAAACTTGCCATTTTTAAGACACTAACCAAAAGCACAGTATACTGATGTAAGTTTATCAATGGAAACACTATTGCTGGAATTAAATGAATCGACATAAAAAAACAAAACATTTCTGAGTAATAATATACCTTAAAATATAAAATTGTGGAATAACTAGTGAATTGGACATTTAATTATTGGTAATAGCCCTATTTTAAAAGATTTTTCCAGCATGTGCAAGAGCCTGATTTCTGTCTAAAAATAAGAAGTAGAAGTTTTTCATTAAAGCAAGAAAAAAAAAAAGGACTTCCATAAATGATCATAAATAACATGTTTATAAATGTAACATCTTTTTGAAATTTCCACTACGTAGGCACATGCCACGCAGACTGGCCCACTGTGACTTATGCCAGCATCCATTAATAAAAAAAAAAAAGAAAATGGTTTGTAATCCTAATACATCCGGCTCTCTGTTCTCCTTTCCAGTCTGTCTGTGTCTTTCATCAGAACCTTCTCATTCCAGCTGCACACAACCTGAACACAGTACTTGTACACACTCATCATTCAGCCTCAGGGCTCGAAGACATAAGCGTGAGTAACACTTGAGACAGGAAAGATGAAACGCTCGTCTCAAAACCACCACTTCTTCTATCCAGATTTATGATAGGGGATGTTGAAACCAAGCTCTTTTACATTTTCTTCCTCACTGTAACACCACTTTCATCTAAAGGCAAAGTAGAAAATGACCATGTGCTTTCCATGTGCAGTCATGTAACTAAAACAGAGAATGCATGATACTCAGAGCAGGGACGACAATCAATTAGAAGCTCTTTTTAGTCGATAGCGCTTTCATTTTTAGCTTCTGATGTGTACTTTTTTGACCGAGTAAATTTCGCTGTCAGCAGTTTTTGTGAACATTATTTCCCAAAGGTCCAAATTTTCCAAAAGTCTAATGAAACAAATAACCCATAAATGAAGTGTCGAACCTTAGTTTTCAAGTGCTGCACATTGAGACAGAGCTGATGAACACCAATAAATATCCAGGGAGAGCCCTTACTCATGAGCCACTCATGGTGTTTCAGGGCTGATGAGGCCTTTGATAAGTCACTGTCTACCTCACAGGGGTGGCCACGAACTGTAATTAAAAGATTGCGCTGTCCGCACCCATGAGAGAGAATAACATGATACAATCTGTGACAATCTATGGTGTCATCTTTGGAGTGGTACTCCAACACAAAGTGGCTCCTAGCTTTGTGAGAACACACTGAGCTAAATTTACCAATCCACTAGTAGGAAATACAGATAACCAGCCCACGTGAATCATTTGGGATGAGGTCAGGTCTTAAATTAGAGTAAATTGCTGTGGGATTTCTACTTCTTTATAAAAAAAAAAGATTGAATTATTTTTGATTGCGTATTGGGGGCATCACAATGGTGCCAACAAGAAGGTCCTGGGTTTGATTCCGATGCCAGATGATGGGCGGGACCTTTCTGTGTGGCGTTTGCATGTTCTCCCTGTGTCTGCGTGGGTTCTGTCCAGGTACTCTGGCTCCTCCCACCACCCAAAGACATGCACTGATAGAGTAACTGGTTAATTGAAATTGCCCGTAGGTGTGAATGTGAGAGTGATTGTTTTTCTCTGTCAACTCTGTGATGAACTGGTGACATGTCCAGGGTGAACCCCGCTTTCACCCATAAGTAACTGGGATGGGCTCCAGTGACTCTAGTGAGGATAAAGCAGGTTCAGATAATGAATGAATGAATGATTGCGTATTAGTCTTTGTAGTATTGTTTGGTTGTTTTTGCTCTCCGACTGCATAGATCAGGGAGGTCAAACTCCGGTCCTCGAGAGCCGCTGCCCTGAAGGTTTTAGATGTTTCCTTCTTCCAACACACCTGATTCAACCACACAGCTCATCATCAAGCATCCCCAGCAGCCAGCAGGTGTGATGGAAGAAGGAAACATCTAAAACATGCAGGACAGCGGCCTTCGAGGACCGGAGTTTGACCTCCCTGGCATAGATGGTGGTGTGTCCACTGGGGACCGCTGTAACTGGGCAGTTCAACACTGGGTCATCAGTGTCTTGGGGACATTCATCACGGACAGGACATGGTAAGGACCCCCGATAGCCCCATGATGGATGCAGGACGGCCAGTGTTCTGCCATGACCTGACATCAGCTTCTTTACCTGTGTCCACTGTCTTCTAATCAGGTCATGAAACCTGGGCAGTGCTTCGGTGGGGTCTGCTACTAGTTCTCCATCTGGAGGGAGGTTTTGTCTCTGCACAGAAAGGCCCACTCCAAAATTCAGTCAGGACAAACTGGCAGAAGGACAGGGAGGAGATAAACAGCTGTTTTTTCACTAGTATCTCCTTGACTCGGCTCTGTTCAGTTTTTAGGGTTTTTCATTAGGTGACTGTACTTGGTAGCAGGTGCTTTTTGAGCCGTTACTTGGACAAAGTGTCCAAACTAGCTGAATCAAGCTGAAAATGTGACATCATCAGAGTGCAGGTCACTGATTGGCCAGGCACTAACGTCACAAGAGCGACTCCATGTCCTCCATTATGTTGTGTTTGGGTCTGAAACAAATGGCATCTGGCTACATTGCTATGACGAACCCAACCACATTGAGGTAGTACCCAATTGTAACGTTAAATGACAGAATCTGAGTAAAGTAAAAGCAACTACAGTGTGGTCCAAACTTGGTGACCGAATTAGGAAAACAGGCCTACTTTCAGTTCCACACCCCTGGTTAGTTTATTAAAAATAGGAAGCACAATTTAGTTTTCCAAAAGAAAAAAAAAGATTTGAAAAATAGGCTAAAAAGCCAAAAGAAGACTGAAAACTGAAACCCATAAATATTTCACATTTTCCTAAAAATGCCAAATTGTTAGCATGCTAACTTGATAAATTGTGATAATCAGAAACATACTCAGATATAATATGCTTTTCAGGAGAGGCATGAGGAGCAGCACAAGAACAAACTAGTTTAAACAAAATAAGACTGGAATCATAAAAACAGGTCAATCTCCATCTTAGCATGATGGGTTGAGCATTTAGCTAAAAAAACAAAAACAGTAGCTAGTTGAGTTTTAGACTTTATTTAGACATATTGTAGCTTATTTTGGCACCGATCCAGCTGATGTCCTCATGGCTTTGCATGCGCTGATGTCAGCATATCATTTGCCTCTATATATGTGTCAAGTTTGAAATAAATTGAAACTAAATTAATCTTTTTATAAACATTTGGAAATTTTGCCCATTGTAAGTAAATGGGGGAAAAAAAGATTTAGAAAATGTACATCTTTTAACTTTGACCAACTTTTCCCAAAATATAATGACATCTATTCTGGGTCACTGGCTATTTATGAACCCAATTTGGTATGAATTCAACCAATAGTTTTGCTGCTACAGGCGTTTCAAATTTCACCCATTGTAAGTAAAACAGGGAAAAAAATATTGATTAAAAATGTGAACTTTGACCTACTGTTCCCAAAATGTAATCAGATTTATTCTGGGTAACTGGCAATCTATAAACCCAATATAGTATGGATTCAACCAATAGTTTTGCGGCAAAAGTGTTAAAAATCCCAGAAACAAACAAACCAAACCAAAAACAATACCCTTTGCCTCCTCTTTGGGGGGTGGAGTCATTTTGGTACAAACCTACAACTATAATAACAAAAAGTTAAAGGTTAAAAGCCACTGGGGAGATGCTTAAGAACCTGCAAAACCACTCACTTTGGGAATATGCAATGAATTTCATCCTTGTTTCCTTTTTTTTTGACATAAAAAGACTGAAAACAGCTGCACCGAGCTAGTGCACAAGCAAAATTTGAATGTTGAAATAAGATTTGTGTACGCGCCTTCATGAAGTTTAGTAGAGGATAGTTAGCCTGGATTTGAGGCATCTGTCACTGTAATGTTACAAGCTCAGTAGTGGGCAATGAAATGAGTCATAAAGCCAATGGAAAGAATTGAGGCACAAGATTTTCTTTATATACTGGCAGGGATTCAACGTGACACACGCCTTTGAGACAGCATTATATTTCCGTGTATTAAACATTCTGCCTTCACAGCGTCTTGATGCAGCATTAGTCACTGCCTATATATGGATCGAAATATGGAGTGACTTTAGCCTCATCAGACTTGAAACACAGATGAGAGTCTCTTAGCTGATACTCAAATAGAACTCTCTTCACCTCTTTTGTATCAATGCACTTATTAGCCTCATAAAATTACAGGACACAATTCACATGCACCCCTATTGACATTTCACTCAATGTTAATGATAATTCAAGCATCTGACAGCATGGGCGAACTGTTAATTTATCAAGCATGATTATGGAAGAAAAAAAACCAAAAAAAAAACACGTAACAGGTGAATAACAAGAGTGTTATGCATAAAACGGGGGAGTGACAGATGACACATTTGGAGAGAGTGATGTGATTTTTGAAGAGGTGCTGCAGCCGGGCAGTAACATTAAGATACACACCTTTAATCAAAACAAAAGACATGAAGACTGATGATTACTTGCACTGAACTGGAGTTTTGTCTTCAATGAGTAGGCTAAAACACAGTTAGTCTTGTTTTTTTTTTTCCTTGTCTGAGCTTTATTTACCCTATGTATATTAATATAGTCTGCACAGTCCTATCATATTAAGTAACATTAAAAATACAATTTTTGATCATGTGTAGGGTAAACATTTTGTAGTAGCAGGTGGTAGGCTGCAGGATATTGAGAGTACTTGATGTGTGAAGGCAAATTAGAGACCTGAGAAGGAACTGTGAGGAAATTAAAGGTCTGGAAAATTTAAATGCTTCAAGCAATGAGCTGGTTATGACTAAAGGATGGCAATTTTCCACACACCAAAGTGCACAAAAAAGTACACATTTCAAGCAGCATGCATAATTATCTGCTGCATTACAGACTTTTAGCGTACTCTACGTCTGTGCTGCTGATAGACGCTGTCGCAGCAGCATTTTTGGGGCTGCTTTCTTCACTGTGAAAACTACATTTCCACCTGCGAGATATGGTCAAGCACTGCTAAGTGTGCATCAAGGGGGAGAATTGAGGCTCTGCATTGGTAAGAGAGAAAGAGAGCCATCCAGAGAGAGCGAAGCTGATTGAAGTGCTGACCTTTTGGTGGTACTGTGTAAAGAGGGGGCCTGCAGACTCTCAGTCAGCTGTCAGATACTGCATCCAGCCTGGTAGTGGGAGTAGGGCCCTGACACCATCCTCCCACCACTCTGCCCTGTTTGTGTCATCCATCCCTCCATTCTTACAGCCTTCCATTCCTCACAAACACCCACCCACCAAATACACACACCACACACACACACACATATATACAGAGCCAGGCACCGCCGCAAATACTCCCCCAGACGCAAACATCCACACAAACACAAACATATTTCAGCTTGTGCCAGCTAGGTAACATTTCTACAAATAGCAGTGTGGGCATTTGGGAGAAAATTGCAAAGCCGCAAACACAGCCTGCTGTAGGGGTGAGATAATCAGCTTTGTGGTAACAGCAAATGGCCCCTGAGTGGCAGGGCAGGTAATCATTGCACTGAGTGTTTTTGTGGGAGAGGGGAAGAGTGCTTTCTGTCCTCGTGTGTGTGTCTATGCATATTTACTCTGAAATGAGCCGCCAATTCAAAGACATGAAGGTATAAAAACTACAACTACTATACTTGCTTAATGCTATACATAAAAATAAACCTCCAAATATACATACGCCACTTATAAAATCTGTATAAATAGTGAGCAAATCAAAATGCTTTAAAGCTGTTTTTTATTGATTTATTTTCTTGTTAACTTGGGCCATTCGGATGCAGCACTAAAGAGGCGCAAAATGGTCTCTGTTGTGTTCAAAGCTGCTCTTCCACTTTCTAGAAGGAGCCCAGGTGGGGCACATTTGCATAAGCAGCGAAAACATGTCGCAGATTTACTTAAAACGTGCTTGGAATTATTCCATATCCTCAGTCTGTTTCCAGTTTTGCAGTGCTTCGATGATCTTCATTCAATTACACATTACCAAAGAAAAACATCCACTCTTCCTTTTATTTGATATTCAAGTCTCTAATTAGCAGATTAAGAGGCATCATGCACATTTCTACAGCAATATGCATAAATGAAGACTAAAGGATTCCATAGCTGTCAGCAAAAGGACTGCAAGCAGAACAAAATCTACCCTTGAAGGAACACTGAATAAAGAGTAAAGACTGTGTATGTGAGAAAATGTGAGCATGACGTGAAGCCGGCTTCGGTTGGGAGAGATGTGTAAAATATCTGTCCTGCTGACAATGGGGATTGTGGCTGTTTGGCATTCCAACAAGAGGTGTCACATGCTAGAGGGTTCAACGGAGTGCATCATCTGGGTGGGACCCGACCTGTGTGCGCAATCTGAGTAAGCGTTTAAACCATACTGTGTGCGGATCTGGTTTACAGGCAATGAATGCACAGGCACACATGCTGTTCCAGAGTAGGGTCATAGTAAAAGGTAAAGCAAGGACATGCAATGCATTCCCACAGCGGTGTCTATGGAAGTGTGACAAGAGAAACTCGTCCTTGTAGACAGAATGTACAGATCTATGTTTAGGCATCATGCTGACCCAGAAGCTCATTTCAATCTGTTCAAAGTTTTCTATTTCTTCTGCATTTCTCAGAGATCACTCCCTTAATAAGTTCCCCCTTTACAGAAAACGACACAACTGCCTTATTTGGATCTGTGGACCTATCATGATTCAGCAGACTTCTCATCCAGGAGAGTTTGTTGACCATAGGTAAACAGATGGTATACTTGTCATCTATGTAACATTTCATGGGAGTTTCCTGCTCGACCTAACACCTGCTGTGCATGGGAGCCACCAGAGGTAACAGCTAGGAACCAAAGCTAACGTTGCTACCAGATGAATGCCTCTAATCCTGGCACAGACATTTGACTCTTCCCAAACAAGGGACCAAACTCTGCTCCCTTGCTTCAGATGACGTCCGATTGCTCCACTGTCCTTTTGAGGCTTAGTCATCTTCAGGATGATTGCAATTTTCCTGTCCTGAAGATCACACACTCTTTCCTCTCGTCCTGTCTTCTGTTCAGATCAGTCAGTCCCATGTGATCTGTCCGTCACGCAGAGGGTGTGTTTTTTTTTTTCCTGCCTCCTGGGACTCTTTCACACACATTTTCCTGTGGACTGTCTTTAGTTACCCCCCCCCCCCCCTCCTCCTCCTGTAGATGTTTCCAAAACACCTCCTTGGATGTGTCTGGACACGTGAGCATGCATTCACACTCGCATTGAACACACACACACACACACACACACACACACACACACACACACACACATACACACACACACACACTGATCATGAAAGTGCACTGGGTTATTTCTTGCCCTTTTAATTGCACGGTTAGCACAGGTGTGGACCCTGCTGCCGGTGTATGTATACACATGCTCAAACTCAACACACCAAAAGAGGAACTGAGTGTAAATATCACCAGTGGAGCACCTCCTGACTGTCTTTTCTTCCTTTGTGAGCTGTGTAAAAGCGTCTGTGTCACTGTTCACTGCATGTGCTCTTTTGAAACTTTCCAGCTGACACAGATTTTGTTGAAATCTTAGTCATGGCGTAACATTTCCTGAAAACGGATGCAATGAAAAAAATAATTGCTCTAATTATTTCATCACTTGAGACAAAACTAATTGACTTCGTTCTCGCGTCATAACTAGCATGTGGTGTGATGTTGTAAAGAGTAACCTTCCCCCATACTTTTTTTTTTTTTATCTTTATCTTTCACTTTTATTGGATGTACGACATGTTTGCGAGAAATTCACCAACACATATAATGTGCAGAATATAAAGTTACTTCCTCAAAAATACCCATTATAAAATTAAGCTATGATGGCAAAACCATTAACAATTACATGACAAATTTAAATGCCATTTCTCAAATGTAAATCAAGATTATATATACTAATTGTTACTTTAAAGAGGAAATTGTGTCACACTTCAAACCTTCTTTTTGATTTTTTGCATCTGCTGTTTTTCATTATATACATTAGAGCAGGGGTGTCAAACTCCTTTTAGCTCAGGGGTCTCATTCAGCCCAGTATAATCTCATGTTTTTCCAGTAAAAATAATAACATAATAACCAATAAATGATGTATGCATGTATATTGTTTTCATGCAAAAAAGTAAAATGAAATGAAAATGTTTATATATATAAATTATCCTTTCCAAAAAAAAAAAGTGACAAACCTAGAAAAATAAGAGCAATTTTAACAAGGATACCTCAACTTATCATTTATACATCTGATACACAAAACATTTAGTAACAGGCAGAATATTGTTACAATTTTGAAGTTTGAAACTAAAACCACTGTTCATAACTTCATCCTGAGGGCTAGATTTGAACCTTTGGTGGGCCGGTTTTGGCCCCGCAGGCCGTGACTTTGACACGCCTGAATTAGGATGTTTCAAAAAGTTCATCTCAAGGATCAAGTACCAAAAAGACAGAAATCTGAGGGCACACTTTTCAAGATGACTGGTACACATGTCCTGCCCTTCAACCTTCACCGGTCCAGCTAATCCTCCTGTGCTGTGTGACTGCCTCTCCTCTGTCCACAGTGAGTGACAGCAACTCACCGTGGCTTCATAGTCACAAGCTTTTCCGCTGAAGCCACATAGGAAAATATGGCAACAAGCTAGTTTCTTCCTGTAGGACAACTAAAGATGGCAGAAATACCTCTATTAATGTGTGTGGACCAGCTCTGACGCGGCCTGGATTCCAATGCTGAGATCTCATGTTAGTGGCCCCCTGTGGGTGGGGAATGGGTTTAAATAAGACACCAGAATGGAAAGCAAAGTGATGCTGGAGCACAGGCTACATTTGTGAACCTGTCTCCATCTATTTTTAATATTAAAATAAGTAGGATAGATTTTTTTCCCATGTGATTTGATTTTCAGCTAAGATTTATATATATATATATATATATATATATATATATGCACTTTTTTTATAAACTTTTTTTCTGAGGTCAGAGTCTGCTTTACAGTCAGTCAAGCCAAGCGTACAGGAAATAGGGCACATAAGTCATATTTAGCTCATACTACATGAAAAATAAGTAACTTCCTGTTACTGTCTGACTTCTCACTTGAGTGCAGAAATGCCCATGTAGATTCCTTTTTCTTCGTCTATTTCCATGTCCCCTCTTAATCCCTCTGTTCCTTCCACCTTGGATTTTCCAGTCTCACAGCATCTGGGGCAGCACAGTGATGACACTTACTGAAGAATAAATGTTGACAGATAGCATTACACATGAGGTCATTTATACCACAGAGGATCCAAATTGCAGTTTTTGCTATTTGGCCACCAGCTCTTGTAATAGTGCTTACGACTTCTCTGTTGTAACATGCAGTTCATGCAGCAATGGACTTTTGTTACATATGTGTGAGTTCAGCCCAGGTCAGACATTCTCTGAATGCAGCTCTTGACAGACCCCACACGGGAGGCTTAAGAGGCGGGGTTGTTCCATGACTCCAAATAGAGAGTCCAAGAACTTCTGAATGGCTCTTGAAAGGTCAGATGGACAGATTCCAAACAGAAGAATCTGTACATACAGAGGTTATTTTTAAGTTCAGCCTCAAAAAAAAAAAAAATTCAGCAAACATGGACAAAAATAAGGAGACTAATAATTGTAGAAGATAAGCAATAAGCCTCAACTTGGCGAAACATTCACTGTCTTAAATTACATTTTAAATATTCTTTTTAATATCCAGCTTTGAAATGCCATACATTTGCAGAATGGTGTTTGAATACACTCTTAATTGGCAACTATGATTCCTGACAGATATATTTATTAATATTGTATAGACAAATGTCATTAGGATAATATATATGTAACCAAATGCCCCCACATATAAATAACACGCACGGCTAAGAACAAGCTATATGTTAATCTCTGACAATTTAACTGCCAACAATTTAGAGGTTGAGGATCATATTAATTATTATTGTTGACATTTGAGAGAACAACAACAGTAATTTGGAATGAAGCAACTGCATGTGGCACAGAGTCTATGGATCCATGTTTAGCAGCTCGTGCAACACCTTTTCGAGTGGTTTTATTATATCTTTATCAGGAAAATATAAACTTTGATCAGTACACACTGAGCACTGCAGATGTTATCAGCAAACTGTGAGATGTACACTTTTTTTTTTTTAAATATATATACGATAAGATCACCTGCTGATGACCTGCTGAATCAACCTGATATGCTGATGAGATCATCTGTCAGAGGGTTTTCCTTTTGTGATGGCCCACTACACTATGTGCCAGTGAATTCCCGCCTCCACCCCCACTGGCAGTCTCAAATCACCCTTTAAGCTGCGTCTGAACTTGGTAAATCGTAGCTTAGAGGCCAAGAGATGGATCCGATGATGTTCGTCTTTCATCCATCATTCTGCTTTTGTGTAAATGCTTGATAAACAAATCCTTAACAAGCAGTCAACACCAGATACGTACGTCAGCTGGTACAGTATAAATAGACACAACTGACTAATTAACTGTGAGCGGGCCCACTGGCTGTATCATGTAACATCAAATAGAAAGAATAGACATGACTAAACATAGACAAGGCCAAGTCCGGTGGAGTGATATGAGCTTAGTTATCATCTGGTTTCAACCCTTGAGGCATGTTGATGAACGTTTAGACCAACATGATGGTGAGAGACAGAACTGAGATGGCAAACAACCAGAGTCAGTCGAATATGAGCTGTCGAGGTCTGTCTGTTGTCCTGATCGCTTCTGGTTGTTAATGGCTATTTTTAAATGCCTATGGCTCTCGACACGCTATAGAACTGCTCAACTAACACAGAAGGAAGTGTGAATAAAGCAAATAAAGCAGTCACGTTGATTTAGTGTCTCACTGTTTAGTTAATTCGCCAATGACATGTTCTTAGTTTAACTGTTTTGATAAGTAAGGTCTATTATTTATTATGCTAATATGTGGTAACAACTCACTGATTCTCGTCCCTCTAAGAAAACATAGAAACTGCTGTGTCAAGCAATGCGTAACCATAAAACCATGTGTTTGTTAATAATGCTGAAGCATGAATTCAGGTGTCAGAATGACATTCACAGACAGCCAAGTGTTGACATTTTTCTTGGGATCACTTCCTTGTTTTATGTACTGTATATATACACATGATACGGAAGTTTCTGATTTGGATCAAAGAGCTACAGGATATCCAATTTAGAACATTTCAGGGGTTTTTTTTGTGTAAAATTAGTTACAGCCTTATTATTTCCCTTGAATGGCACCGTAATTTTAATATTTTTACATTTTTAACCGAATAACAATATATATTTTCTTCCTAATGTAACTTTTTGAAAATTACAAATGACTGTGTGTGGATTTAACGTTAGCGGGCATATTAAAAAAACAAAAAACAAGCCTTTCCATTGGCTGTAGTGTGATGATGGGGTGTCCACAGGATATCAGGATGTTGAACTAAAGTTTTGTTTTTGATCATGACTTCTCCAGATACACGGGGTCACCTGAGTCTTCCCTGTGTGACTCAGTTGGTTTTACAGTGTTTTGCTCTCACACACGGTAAATATTTAACTAAACGTCATCAGTGGCTTACAGTTTTCAACGTCCAAATGTGCCTCTTCTCAGAAATGATGGTGCCATTTCATTGATTTCAAACAATAATGTTTGAAGTGGCGGGAAAGTGTAGGGTTGAAGAGCGCTGAATTCATTTGCATGTTATGGTTATCATATTTCAGGGGGAAAACTTCAGCTATGGAACTTATTAGATTTTCAGAGCTGTGGAGCGGACCCACATCCCACTGAGAGAAACTGGTATAAAGTGCAATGAACTCTCTTTATGGAATTGCTGCTGTTATCAGGAAACACAAACAAGAGAGATGGCAAAGGGGAAAAAAAGGTGGGGGTGGAAAAAAGAAAGTAAAGAGGGAAACTGGATGAGAGGGAGGGAGAGAGAGAAAGAGTGAAAGCAAGTGAAGTAAAAAGAGGGAATGGGCAGCAGAGCCAGTGGGAGACAGGAATGGGTGACGTCGGCGGTGGGGACAGAAGGCTATTTTAAGAATCTGATAGGGAGAAGGTAGCTGCGCACTCCTCTGGCCTGACGTCACAGATGAGATCAACTCTCTGTACAACCGGTCAGCCCAATCATGTGACCCATAATGACCTTCGCAATCAGTGATTAGATTAGTACATGTCAACTGCAGAGCAAAGACAACAGATACGCTGCTGCAAAGGCCGTAAGCAGAGACGACGGATAAAGTAAAGAAAGCCAAACATAACGAGAAAGACTCAAGAAAAGTGTGTCCACCTCCTGAGCGTAGGCGAAGGGGAGGGGGGCGG
>JAPTYQ010000019.1:27107431-27119590 GCA_029814465.1 Ostorhinchus cyanosoma
GGAGGAGGGCGTTAAGGTTAAGAGGTAGAGAGGTTTAGGTGAGGAGAGATGGTGGGTGGAAGACAGGACGAAAGGAAGGAAGGAAGGAAGAAAGAAAGAAAGAAAGAAAGAAAGAAAGAAAGAAAGAAAGAAAGAAAGAAAGACACTGATTTCACAAAAAAAAACACCTCTGTGAAAAGGATTCCTGAGTCTTTTAAAGAGAATAATCCCGTTATAATCCTCTCTTTGGTTCTGAGCTCCAGTGAATGTTAATGTCTTTATTTAGACCCTTAGTCCTTCATTGACTTCTTTTAGAAAAGCATGTCACTGATTTATGTTTTGTTTTGTTTTTTTTCCTGCAAACAGAGACGTGAGATGAGTTGCTGAATTGACTCCTTGGTTAAGAAAAGCTGGAAAGATGCAAAAAAAAAAAAAAAAAGAAAGACAAAGACAAAGAGGTTTATTTAGACAATCCCATCACAAATATATCATCGAAATTAGCATCTTGAAAGATAGTACAATGTTTTCCTTCATTATATCCTGTCTTCCTACTTCCTCCCAGAATGGCTGTAAATCCAGTGGATAGTTTATTTTAAGGTGAGTCTTTTTCCTACAGTCGTCAACAAGAGGCTGTGAATGCTGTAATAAGGAAGTAAATACCACATTTTTGTTTCTTGCAAATGAGTTATTTTTTTTCCAAAATAACATGAGAAAAGTAATATTTTTATAAAATGTATCGAACTTTTTAATAAGGGATATTTGTGGGTAAAAGTATTGGGACAAAAGCTGCAACAAGAAGAAAATAACCTAAAATAAAGATTTAACCAAAAGAAAGAAAGAAAGAAAAGCCATATATTTGTTTAGACTTATTCTTGATGTCTGTTCTGCTACTAACATCAGCAAATAATGACATTGATGGCAAAGGTGAAAAGAAGGAGACCAGGGCATTGTGGGTACTGAGTGAGCCTGTCAGAAGGCTGATGTATAGTGAGGCAGATGCATCAGTGGCGTGCTGAGTGGGGTGTGGAGTGTGGGGTGTGGAGTGTGGGGTGTGGGGTTCTGGGCTTGGCTGAGGTAAGATGGCAGGCGGGGCATGGAAGAGATGAGAAAGAACAGAGAGCGAGAGAAGAGGAGCAGGCATGCAAGCTATGTGATGATTATCAGAAAACACAGGAGCCGTCTGTTCTCCACCCTGACTGAGCCGGGAGGCACGAGGCCAGGGGGTGGGGGGCATGCGGGCCTGATCCATGAGCAGGTGTGCAGGGCGTGGATCTACAGTGAAGGAGGGAGGAGTGGCAGAGAGACAAATGGAAATGGAAAACCTGGAATGAAAAGGGGGAAGAAAAGACAAATTGGAGAAAGACAGTAACGAGTATTGAGGGGAAAAAAAAAAAAAAGAGAGTGAAAGACAGGCATGGGGTGTTGATGGCATCATGGCCGTGAGCGATGTACGGCGCTGAGATGAGAGCAGAGGTCAGGATAGGTGGAGGAGAACGGCATGTGGGGTAGCTGGAAGCTATCCTGGTCATTAGCGTCTCTCGCATGGCTCAATAAAGAGCTCAGACACTGGAAGACTGTATGCCTTCCAGCATTCGTCTGTATGGTTAAATGTCAATATAGAAGCAGCAGTGTATCAGAGGAATCACAAGGATCAATGGAGAGAAGAGGGGAGAGTAACTGGATCACTGTGACCCCCACCTGACCCCTCATCACAGAGACGCACACACACTATGTCACCTGTGCCACACAAACTCACCTGCACCCCCCCCCCCCCCGCCTTTAAATGCTTATGCACACACATCTGACCTCTCACCTCACTGTCACTGTCACACACAAGATCAGGCTTTTTTTCTTTCTTACTCTGTGCTTCATACACTTCACTTTCTGTCTTTCTGTTGTGGTGTGTTAACAACAGCAGAGGCAGAAAAAACATATCTTTAAAGCTATTTTTAAAGTCCAAACTGGATGTGCAGGCGGTGAGATAGCATGTTAGCTACTCTAAAGATAGAGCAGAACTGTACATTCAAGGCTATCAACAATTGCTACTATGGCTGCAGGACTTTTGAACTGTGTGAAAATGTACAAATGTGAACCCACGAAGGCTAAAAATGAACCTGCAAAGCTGTGCTTCTCTTCAACTAAAAATGCCATTCTTGTTCCACTGTGGTCAAAAGCTTTGAAAGGGCAAATAATTGGCTTGTGACTGTGCACTGCAACATAATTAAGCTCAGAAAAATCATCAGAGACCAACACAGGCCCCGTCTGTACACACACATACAGAGCCGCTGTTGCCTCGTCAGCTGCTGCTTCTGGTAAAGAGCACAGGTTGTGGGAGTGCAGGGACATTTCTCGCTAAGGGAAGTGGTGGGTTTTCGTGGTCTTGTTTTAGCCTATCGTGTTGAGAAATGGCCAAATGTTGCTTTCATTTCGAGCCGAGAGGCTTGCAATTACACTCTGCGTGTCACGTGACCGAGATGCATGGCCTTTTACTGCACCGCCGAGGCCCTCCAAGGCTGATATGCCAAGAATGAAAAATAAAGAGTCGACCCCTCCCCCTCATCCCACTACCACTCTGTCCCTCCCCTGCACACACACAAATAAACACTCACATATACATGTGCACAATGTGTGTCTTGCCCTCTGAAGGTTTTCAGCCCCATATATGAGCATGCAGCTCATCTTTGCATTTATCAGTCTCACATATAATGAATACCTGGCACTGAAATGAATGGATTCACCAATAACACTCTGACTGTTCCTGAACTAACATGCACCCAGCCCATAATGTTCTTATTGTTCTCTGTTGTATTTGCTCCATTGAAATATAGATCAATATCCACAGACAATAGATGACCGGCAGCATCAGATGAAAACAACAAACACTCATTTAATTGGTGGCGAGTTGTCATTAATCTATACCAGTGTGTGCTGCTTTTGCATGTGTGTGTGTCGTCCATTGCCCTCTTACTTTGTTTCAAACTGCAAGACCCCCCCACACACACACGCGCACACACACACACACACACACACGCATACATACACACACACACACACCTTCCAAACGATAGGCAACACATCTTTTTCTGTTCAAGGAGGACATTGATAAATTGCTGCGAGGCGAGCCGTAGAAGCACAATTAAGATTCCATCAGGATAAAGGTAAAGGTAAATTATTTACATTAACAGGAGGGCTCAGCTCACCCAAACAGTCCCCCCGCAAATGGAAAAAAATGCCCCTACCTCTGAAAACTGGAGGAGTCTGCTTCCGTAAATTGTTTGTGCTTTTAATTAATGAGTCAGGCAAATGTTTGTGTACATGTGAGTGTGTGATAGGGTGGGGCCCTTTCGTTCTTTCTTTTTTTTTTTTTTGCTTACTTATGGTTAATTCTTGCTGATGGTATTTAGTTTAAAATACAATAAAAAAAAAAAAAGAAATATATGTGAATTTCCAATGGGTAATGGATATTAAAGGTATAATATGTAACAAATGAATATTTAAAAAATGACTGTACCTTTATTGACTTGTGTACTTGCATTCTATCAAACGTCCAGACAGAAAGATCCATAATTTTACATTTATTTAATGTTTAATTTGGTCATCAGTCATTGTATTATGTCATTTTGTTCATACTCCATGTTTGTTTGCCATTTTGTACCACAGTAATAGAGAAATAATTTATCGATCTTCTGTTTTGATATAGCACCTCACTAGCATGTGTAACCAGTTGATTAAGCGAAGATGTCCAGTTGCAAATAAAGGCAACTATTAGATGAATCTACACTTTATCTAATGTTGCATGCAGGTATTTCATTAAAATGAAATAAATATAGGTTGTTATACATTATGTGAATAAAAGGCAAAGGCAAGGCAGGTTCATTTATATAGCTTTAGCTTAAAAACTTTAATATGTCTCGTATATAAAAGTGATTTCTGCCTGAGATAGACAGATATTCATCAGGACAACAACTGTGAAAACAACAACTCCCATGATACAACACGACTACACCACATGGATTAATGAATGGACTCGAAATATACAGTAGAAACACCTTTAAGTTCTCTATGTACTGCAAACTGAAGTTTTGTATTTCCACTGAGAATGTTTCAGCCTCTGATGAGGCAAACACTAGTGTTACTTAATTAGGAAGTTCTGAAAATAAAAGAAGAAAGACTGTGACATGAGAGAATGTTCCCAAAAAAAACAAATCAGAAAAATAACAAGCCAAAGTGTACAACTATTTGAATATGAAACATTCATTTTGGAGTTTATTTCATACATTCCCAGAACAAGCATTTCCCTTGTGTGACATTTCTAAATTGACAACCTGTTTTACATCTTGATTTGTTTGAACCATTGAGGTACTTCCTTAAATTTCCATCTACTTTTGTTTACACTGGGTTTTGCATGTGAACTTCTGCTTCCATTATGTGAAGATTACCAGAAGAAGTCAGGCACATGGATGAACTCTGCATCAAGAACTTTGCTTTGATAGTTTGTGGCAGTTCACTCATCTCAGAAAATATGCATGGAGTCATGTTTTGCCTCCAAGAACTGTTTGCCTATTACAGCAGTAACTGGACTGACTGACTGTCCACAGCAGAGCCTTAATGAAGAGATAACTTACACAGATGATCCTGTAGCGACACAGTGTATAAATGTCATAGACCTCAGTTTGTAAGTTCAGAACAGATCTCAGAATCCACTGCAAACTGTTTAGCTTCTTATCGCTATCGCTGATGCTTGATTCGCTGGCAGATGCAGAATGCCACACGACTCCTGACAGGCAGCGATGCCCTTGGCTGGATCAGATCAATTAAACGCCACGTCTGAGAGTTTGAAGGTCTGCATGTATGCAAGTGTATGTGGACCGCTCTCACACGTCACTTCACCCTAGTGTGTGTTTGCATATTTGCACAGCTGTGTATGTTTACACTCAGCCATGTATGTGTGTGTGCCCACGCATGAACGACATGAAAGTTTGGGTGTGAGAGGCCTTGTGTTTGTGTGTGTGTGTGTGTGTGAGTGAAACAGGGAGAGAGAGGAGAGGAAAGGAGAGGAGAGGGAGTGAGAGACAGTGTGTGGGTGGGATAAGTTTTGACAAAGTTCCCCATTTTTCAAAAATAATCACTTGTTCCCGTTACAGAGACAGAGTCGTGTGACTCTAGGGCTGCTGAGAAGGCAATGCCAGAAAAAACTCTTCTGCCTCTCCTCTCTCTCTCTCTCTCTCTCTCTCTCTCTCTCTCTGTGTTTCCTCTCGCTCGCTCTGGGTGCATCCGACCCTTGTCCTTGTGGCTGCTAACGAGGGGGTGTGGTTGTCACTGGAGGCGTTGGGGCTAAATTACCATATTAATTAGCTCATCCTTTGACCGACAAACACAGAACTGAAATGTCACCACACTCACATCGGCCATAAGAAACACAATTAGTGGAAGTCATTATTGTTTTAGCGATGCCCTGTGTTTTCTTACTCCATTTCCTGTGTCCGCCGTTCCTCCCACTCCTCACCACCTTCTCCTTGCTCTCTAAGTCCCGTCTTTGTAGTTTGACCCTTACAAACCTCTTTGCTTGCTTTGCAATTCAAACTCCATATAGGAACCATGTAGGATGGAGTTAGTCATATACTGGTTCTGTTTTTCCTTTTTTTTTTTTTTTTTTCCTCTGCCATGAGCCTGCACTGCTCGGCTCCATTGGGCTGAGCTAAAGTACTAGCCTTCACTCTTAGTAACAGCAGCAAGGTTTCACTTCCACATACTAATGATGTCACGTTGAGCAGAACTGCAGGGATTTCTATTTTGACAGACATAGTGTGCTGCAGTTTAATCAGATGCTTATTTTACTGCAACCTCTGTCTCAGTGTCCCCATTTCTTCAGCCTGCTATCCATTCACACCCTGCATAACATGTCGCCTAATTCCTACACTGGCTGCTCGCTGTTCTTGCTGCATTTCTGCACATCTGAAGCAGCTAGATACTCGAAATGTTCCAACCTCCATGTGGGGAAATTTAAATAGCTGTTTTTCAGTCGTATATTATAATGTTTTAATAAAATATTGATGCCCCTTAGTTTTTGACTTCTTCTAAAATGTGCTGTGTGCTTATATTTCGTCTTGTTAAATGCAGTCCATATGAGTCTGGATTAAAAATAGTTGCATTTATACCTATTGCCTCCACTCCATACAATGTCCTGTAGAAATGTGTTTGTTTTTATTACCACAACCCCCAAAGGGGAGGCAAGGGGAATTGTTTTTGGTTCGATTTGTTTGTTTGTTTGATTTTTAACTCTCTAGCAGAAAAACTATTGGTTGGATTCATATCAAATTGGGTTTATAGATTGCCACTGACCCAGAATAGATGTTATTACATTTTGGGAAACATAGGTCAAAGTTTAAATTTTTGTATGAATTTTAAAAAGTTTTTTTGTCCCCCATTTACTTAGAATGGGCAAAATTTCACATGTGTGTAGCTGCAAAACTATTGGTTGAATTCATACCATATTGGGTTTTTAGATTGCCAGTGACCCAGAATAGATGGGGTAACATTTTGGGAAAAGTAGATCAAAGTTCAAATTTTTAAAAACATTTTTTATATCTTTTTTCTTCTCCTATTTCCTTATGAAGGACAACATTTCAAATGTCTGTAAAAACATCAATTTTGCTTCAATTTACCTCGAACTTGGCACATATATTGAGACAATTGATATGCTGATATCAGCGCATGCATAGATCTGATGACATCAGCTGGATCGATGCCAAAATAAGCTATAATGCGTGTCAGGGGCGGGGTTTGTTGTGCCTGGAACCACTTGTTTATACATTAACATTCAAGTTTTACAGCATTTATTTATGTGCAAGCTGCAAATGATCACAAACTATTATAAAAGTTTATCATAGATTTGAGGCAAAGATTTATGACTGATTTACTTAATGCAATAATATAGTGCATGAGTACAAAGAGTACAAACAGGTACATTTCATCCATTTGGATTTCATCCCCTGGAGGTTCTAGTGTTAAAGCTGTTACATCCATTCCAGAATGTAAAAACATATCATATCATTCTTCATTTTCTGAGAAATATCCAGTTTAATTCAGTCTAAGTTCCCTTTTAATTTGGTGGCTTGTCATTGTCATCGTATTGTTACTGATATTACTTGCAGCTATTTCATTAGAATAAAATGATGTGAATGGACGTCACTTAATGTAACATTAATACATTATCCATCACGTCAGGTAGATTTTCAACAGCAGAGGTGGTGGAAAAACAACTCCTGCTAGCCCACGCTACTTCAGACCCCTCGCAGCAGAAATTACATACTAAGCATTTAATATCATAATTAAATTTTGTGTTGATGACAGGAAAGTAAGAAAAAAAAAAGAACAAAAAATAAGCCATGGAAGTTTGTGAGTTCTGAAATATAAAATTCTACCCTCAAACAAAGATACTTTATCTAAGGATCACACAGCTTTTCACATATTTAAAAGCTGAAGCTTCAGTAACACCTTCAAATAGTAAAGTGTAAAAGTCTAAACATCTTAAATTATAAGAAAAATAATTGATGAGTGTCATGATGTAGTGTTAAAACAAAATTACAGTCATATCTACTTTCAAATCCAGGATTAACATTTCAGATCTGATCAGAATATACAGAATGTGTTTAAAGCTGAGATTTTACTGGATATTTGCTTTTCAGCCTTGCTACGGTGCAGCTGAGGGAATGTCACAAGTTCAGGTGATCGGCTGGCGTCCTCTTCAGTTATGGCCCAGGAGACGTCATTTCAGGGAAAAACTGTATTATAATCAAAAGTGAGAGACAAAAGATCATATCTTTTCTTTAATCCTGTTTCAATCACACCAATATTAAACGTATGATGTCAGTTTAAAAGATCATTTTTATATAAACTCTAGGAAGTTGCTGTATGACTTGATTCACATGGTGAAATTAGAAAGAATACAACCCAAAAATGACAGAAATGATGTCATTGTAAATGTATCTCACAATGATCCACTGAACAATGACCATGACCAGACCTGACTTATTCACATCCCACACTAAGTTTGGTGCAGTCTGGTCCACTCAGACGTTTCACACTTAAGTTGATGTTTCTTTACAATCTTTACCACAAACTATAATCACTTCTACAGTATACAGAGATCCTGGAAAAAAGGTAAGATGGTGATTCCACCTTTTTTCCACCATTGACTGATTTCCACATCCAAGCCAAAGCAGTAACAGAGGTGAGACCGGCTGGACTTTAGCACAGCGGACCTGCATTCCGGAATCAAAGGGGCGGTGACGCAGCTCAGTGAATAATGTGATGTATAACTTCAGAAATCGGAAATACCCTGAGCTTAGCGGTGTTGCTAACCTCTCCAGAGTCGGCTCGTCTTTCACCGTTCCACAGATGTTAGCATGGATAGCGTCCTCTGCCCAAAGAGACACCAGCTCATGGATCTCGACATCTCCTCAGTTTGACATCTTTCTGGTTTCGTTATGTTTGTTTACTGTATTCTGGAATAAAGGTGAAATAGTCCAGTAACAGAAGTTCTGTGTAAAATGGCCTTATGACTTTTTTGACTTTTGAAATTATTTTTCTTAAATCTGTAAACATCACATGTGTAAACAGTGGCAGAATTCAAATGGGCTCAAATAAGTATTTGTTTGTCTTCAGTGACTGCTGGTTAAAGTTTTGATGAAGTCAGGTTCAACCCAATGGGTCACGCCTGAAGGAAGCGTAACTTTGGTTTCTGTACCTCTGACTCTTCTGCTTTCTGTTTAGTGCTAATTAGAAAATGTTAGCTTATGAACTCAAATGATGAACGTTATAAATATATATATAAACATAATTACCTCATGCTAGCATACTGACATTAATATTTAGCCACTGTGCCCAATTCAGAACCCGACCCTGCCTGAATGCCAGTGGGCCAGAGCCTGTGCAAGACACCACCATGTGTACACCATATGTATATTTCTTTTGATCCAGAAATCTCCACTGTACCACAGCACACCCCCTCACAACACTATTCCTCTTTTGAATCCCTATTCGTAGCTTTGTGTATTTCTAGTGCAGGCATCTGATGAATAAGTAAAACCAGAGGGGACTGTAAGGCTCAGATATCCTCCTGTGTAGATCTGACCCTGACCACTCTCTTTGTGTTCTTCTATGCTCTCAGAATGCTCTCATCATTTTGACATCAAAGATGCTGTCCAGATATCAGTCCCTCCACGAGGATGGTAGCTGGAGGTAACCTTGGAACTTCTTATGCATGCCTAAGGGGTAGGCACGCATATGTGTACATGCATTTGTGCCTTTATGTCTGTTTTTCTCTGTGTATGCAGATGCGTTACAATGGTACACTTTCATACACAAATTATAAGCCAACTCAATTATTCCCAAACAAGATCAAAACATGTCTCTTTTTTCTATGCCCAACTATTCACTGTAGTGGACACTGTATCAACAGATAACAGGGAATAGGATCTCTAGCATTAACATGTGTCCACAAACATAACATATGATTTATTTACTCATTTAGTAAATGGAATAGAATATTACTGACAGCCACATGCAAAAAACATTGCATTTTACAGAATAACTTATCTCTCTCTCATTGTTGGAAACTTTTGACATTACCAATTGATAACAGAAAAATCCATATATTTATACTGTATAAAATAAATCTGGTCGTCTTTAGTTGCTTTTTTGCAGATATATGTCACTGAATGTGAAGTGAATCAACTTAACTTCTGCTTTAGTTCTGTGCGATAGAGTTTCATTACAGTGGGGCTGAAAACACCAATTCCCATAATGCCGTGCCATGTGTTTTGTTATTGTTTTGATTGAGGGACCCCTAGAGGCAGAGATTACATATTTGATATTTAATAATGTCCACTGCCTTGGCTTTGTTAATGTAAATGTTTCAGAGCAAATGTAGATGTTTCACGCTATCAGAGAAGTCATTAAAAACGAATAATTAAATGTTTTAATCACAGTATATGTTGGCATGTACAGTATGCATTTGCACACAATGTAATGTGCTTTCATCAGCTTCGCATGTGTTCTTCCTCCTTTCCCAGAAGTGAAAGATGCTGGTTCACTTAGTCCTACCAGCATAAGAAGTGGGTCAATCCCACTGCGCTGAACAGTGAGAGTCGAGCAGTGACAGGTCTATGAGAGGAGGAGGAGGAGGAGGAGGAGGAGGAGCAAAGGGCCCTGTGAATCCGAGGCTGCATCACATAGCCTATACCAGCAGTCAAGGCATCAGCTCGAAACATGCAGCGTGTGTGCGGCATATAGGCTTCACTCCATGCTGTCTATACGTGGGTGGACTGAGCAGCGAGCTAATCAGATGTGTTATTTGTATGGGGTGAAAGCGAGGCTGCTCATAGAATATGTGAGAAATCAGTCTTTGACCTTGAATCTCACTTTGAGGCTGCAGCACATGATGACTTGTGGACTGATTTAGACATGTTTTGAAGGACAGCTCAAAGGGTCAAAAAGGAGGCAAGAAATCCTTTAGACAGCGACGTCTCAATTGTATAAATATTTAAGAAAAATTATTAGACATTTACATCCCTCTTTTTTTTTATTTTTACTGCATTCAGAATAATTTACACATACGGTAAACCGTAAGTAAATCTGATACAGTGCTGTTAAGTTCTGAGTTATGTTTCTTACTTTGATTTTGTTTGCACAGTGGGGGTGTTCCTCTTTTCTTCTCTTCTTTCCTCTCCATCCTTAATAGAGGATGCTGTTAGAAGTCTTCTCCCATGGGAAGAATGCGACAGATCCCACATTGTTCATTGTTGTTTGTCTCTCCTTGAAAAGAAAGGCGGAAAAAAAAACTTCACAATGGTGTGGGCAGGGTTTTGGGGGGGGGGGGCAAAAGAAAGAGGAATTACAAAGATCACATTTTCATCCTCTTTGATCTGATGTGTTAAGAGAGGGTTTCAGTGTGTTGGTGTGCGAGTATGAGGGGGTGACAATGTTTGCATCAGTGTGTCATGACAGGGAGTAGGGGGGGAATGCAGCGTATAAGGGAAAAGGATACTGAATAAGGGAAGGGTGTAGGCTACAGTAATGTGGAGCTGTCCTTTAGGTTTGACATACATAAAAAGAGAAGGTGCTCCATGCAGGGAGTGTGGGTTGTTTATTTACCGCAAAGAAGCTGTCTCCCTCCAGGGCTTACCAGGGGAGCTTGTCCCCATCACTACCTCAGCTCCAGCACCTCCAGCTAAATGGCCCACTTAAGCTCCACCCATTCAGGGAAGACTGCAGAGAGACAGAGAAAGAGAGGCTCTCCTTCTATAGCCGCTGGCCGTGTTCCCTTCTTCCCCCGTCTGGAGCTGAAAATGGGGGAATGGCCACGCAGCGCCTCTGCCTCGGCACTGAGGAAAACAAGCAGACTCCTAATGCCAAAGAAGTGCTTATTAAATCCTAGGCAGCCTCGCAATTGCACCGTGCAGCCAGTCAAAATACGAAATTGTTTGTTGGTTGGTTCACCCCAGCTTCCCTCTTACTCTGAATGCTTTCTTAACCTCCCCTGAATCAGCATGGACTTTCTGTTTTCTCTGTTTTTTTGTTTTTTTTTTGTCTTTTCTCTCTCCCCCTCCCTCCTTTCATCTCTCTATTTGTGAGAAATGGTGTGTGGTTGAGGCAAAAACATGGGACATGACAGCCAAGCAGCAAAACATGCAGATGTGACAGTATGAGAGGGCCACTGGAGGGCAGAAAGAAGGAGAGAGTATTAGGGAGAGAAAATGACAGGCACAAACAGAAAATCTGCTAGAAGTGAGACGAGATGTTGAGAGGGAAAAAAAAAAAAAAACACTGTGCAGTCGGGAAAGAGAGTGAGAGCCTGAGGGATGAAATATTTGAAATACTGAAGGAGATTGTTAGTGTGGAGAGAGAGAGGGGCAGAGAGAGAGAGAAAAGGAGAGAGGGAGAGAGAGAGAGAGGGTTCGGGGTACACTGTGAACAGCAGATTGTGGGGGCGCGTGTTGTCGAGGTGGCCCAGGTCCCTGGTGCCCTCCTGTTTCATGGCTCTCACAGCCTGTCAGTGAAAACAGGCCAGCCATGTAGACAGCTGTGCTCAGGAGGCTGCGGGGGCGAGAGGAGAGGAGAGGAGAGGAGAGGAGAGGAGAGGAGAGGAGAGGAGAGGAGAGGAGAGGAGAGGAGCGG
>JAPTYQ010000019.1:27119690-27130001 GCA_029814465.1 Ostorhinchus cyanosoma
AAGAGGAGAGGAGAGGAGAGGAGAGGAAGAGGAGAGGAGAGGAGAGGAGAGGAGAGGAGAGGAGAGGAAGAGGAGAGGAGAGGAGAGGAGGAATACCCATCCTGCTCCACTGATCCTAAGCTCTTCATGTTTCTTGTAATCATCTGCAAAACTACCACAAAAGAAACAAAAGCCTCATTTAGTCTTCTCAATATTTACTCGTCTTCCTGCTCAGTGTGTGTTTGTTTCTGATATTGTCAGTCAAAGTCAAGCCATGTAGACTCAAATGCCACTCCTTTGCCTGTGCCCTATATTAACACAATTTCTTGAGGCTACAGTGCATATTAGAGGAATTGCTGTGTGTCTGTGTCTGCATGTGCGTGTGTTTGTTTGGTGACATATTAGAGAAAGAAATCACAGTTAGAAACATAACACTGAGCAATAGATGCACAAAACTGGGCTGCCATTTCCCCTAGGTTGAAATCAATCACAGGTTTGTTCAAGTGATTTTTATTGGCCCTAAAAAGTCCTAGCCACAGGCTAATGGGATAGATTCATCTTCACTCCCACAAACAATACATCTCCCAAAGAGGAGACTTAAAAGAATATGACAGCTTGCCATCCACAGTGTCTCTATGCATTAGTCCCTTTTTGTGTTCATGTTCTCTACATCAGAGGGATCACACAGATCAGTGCTCTCTCCTCCTCCCTTTGAAGGGACAAGCGCTGTCCCTGAAGTGGCCCCCTCCACACCAACCCACTCTGTCCCTTATGAAGGTCTCCACTTACCTCCCCATCGCCTCCTCCTCCTCCTCCTCTTCCTCCTCCAGCCCTTCCTGCCATCATGGCCTTGTTTATGAGCCTCTCCCCTGGAAGGACAGGTTAATAGAGGACCTGGCTCAGCTCAGGCCCGCCTGGTTCCCATTCACTCCCTAATAAGACATTTCATCTCCCGCCTTCGTGGCTACTCGCCAGCGGCAAATTTCTGCCCAAAAACACAAAGTCCACTGTGTGTTAGTGTGTATGAATACTATGGTGTTTGGCCTGCGGTGGCCTTGGAGTGTAAAGCCCATTTCAGATATCAAACAAAAGAGAACATAAACCACATCAGAAAATGTCTTTCAGTCATTAACCACAAACAGTGGCCGATGAACAAGTCAAACAACTGTGTTTGAACTAACTCTTTATTTCACATTCACACCGTGATCCAATGTATTTCACATGAACATGTTACATTATGATTCCAAATGAATAAATACAGTACATACATTATTCAGAAGTGGTACGATAGCTTCAATTCAAGGACGGTAAGTAAATGTAGTTTGCACAAAAACAAAAATACATCTGTTTTCCACTCTGCTTCAGACTTTCAAACATCATATCAGACTTAATACTGAAAATATCATTTATTTGCTTACTGAAATGCCAGATTTTGTCCCTCATGGCCACCGTACTACAGCCCAGAATTAAAGACAGAAGAAGAAACCAATGAAAGTAGCTCGCAGCACACAAGGTTACCCTGTAAATCAGCTCCCAAGGACACAATAACAACCTTCTGAAAACACTGAAACACAAGGACTGTGATCTTTTTACAGGGGGACGAATGAAAGACAGGAACTGGAGGACTGGGGAGCAGGGCCTGGTCTGTAATGCCTGAGCTTTAGGTGTTTTAAATCACCTTGACTGGCCCGGCTCTAAAAGTGAACCAACTCCCTCCTGTCCGGAGGGAGACTTGGTGTCCAGTAAACAATTTTTCGCTTCGCCCTCTGGAGCCACAGTTAGAGTTAGAGGAAACGGCATGTCCTTGGGGCTTCAACTTTGACCCCCCTCCCTGATGAAATATGGGCCCTGCCCTGTGGTGTAGACTTGTTTGAACTCGAGTCACTAATGGGTGTGTGTACGTTGTTCATTTTGTCCTGGCACAGTTGGGAGTTTGTGTTTCTGTAACACTGGAATTTTGGCGTTATGGACCAAGTGATCGTAAATAACTCCAAAATAATGACTTGCTGAATTACTGAATGGCATGTTTTTAAAGGAAAAACATATTTGGAATAATTATTTATGCACAGATTATGCTGTAGACATAGACTGTCAGTAAGAATGACTTTATTGATTTTGAAGCTAAAGAAACCAATTGTAATTTAATTCGGCCATTATTTATTGTTTTTCTTGTTCTCAATGAGTTATTAATATTTGTAGAGTATCAAAAACAATAGCTAAAGAGATTAATGTGTAGCTCTTTGATAGAATTATTTCAATATCTATTTCCAGCTGTGTTTTAGCGTCTTCATATGACAATGAAGTGTTTGTTTCAAAATACACATAATTATTATGACATGTTAAATCTCAGTTCATTATTATAAAATGACTGCAGCTCACCTGTATTTCATTAACTGTTTTTTTTTTTTTCCTTGGCAGATGAGCGTCAAAAATAAAAAGCAGTACCTTTTTACTCTGCATCTCACTATGTTTAAGAGGAAGAGCAGGAAGGTTTTCAGAAACAGCTGGCTTTCTTATGGAACGCAGCGAAGGGGCTGTTTCCCCCCAACCTAAGTCATGTGTCCTTTTTTCACCTCGTTTCATTTCTTTCTCTGAGTAATTTCCCTGCGGTTCTGTAAAATGGAGTATCACTTTGTGCCAAAAGTATGACAAAGCAGGAGGTTGAAAGTGTGCGGTGGTAAAACTGAATTAATGGTCTGTGTCACTTTGACTTGGAACAAAAACTGTTTTTCAAGCCATTGTTCATTGTTTTTAAAAGCAATAAATATGATATTATGAAATGTCTCGATATAGATAGTGTTTTGATAGAAAAGGGCAAGAAGTCATAACTGGCATTAAAATTTTCTGCTGAAATTTTCATTCAGTTTATCCTTCTGTTACTGTTAGATGAAGTAATATAAGCTGTCTTTGTATAAATTGATCTGTAGGATGTCCATCGCTGTGTCGGGTGTTTCCTTAATTAACGCGACCCCCCCTTTTTTTGTTTTTTTTTTTTCCATTTCTGCGCTTTTAAATTTCACATAACAGATGAAAAAGAAGACTGCCTTTTGACGCTATGAAAAACACCTTCAGACTGTGGATGTGGCTACAAGTGTCGTAACCTAGCAACCAGGGAGTAGCGGTGTGAGAGAGGGAAATCACAGAGAGAAGAAGAAGAAGAAGAAGAAGAAGAGAGGGGTGTGTGTGTAGAGGGAAGGCAGTGGAGGTGGAGGTGGGGGGGGGGATCTTCCGCTTGAAAAAATAGCTGCTTGACCAGCTATTTTAGGACCTTTAAGCATTTCTCTCTCACCCATGGATTCATTATTTTTAGTGGCTGATACTTCCTGTCTTTTCCGTTCCCCAGCTACATGGGTGAACACTGCTTAACCCTCTTCTATTTCAAGGAGGGAGGAGAGATGAGAGGGAAGAGGACCAGGGAGGAGAGGAGACGGAGGGAGAGTTTTCCATCTGTTTTTGGGCTTTATGTATTCTTTTTTGTTTGAGGCCGTCATGCCAGGCAACATGTTTGTTTTTGAATATGGCTGTTTGGCCATCTGGACTATTACCTATTAGAGAACACTGTCTTTGTCCTTGTTTACACTACATTTCTGCTAGCTCTGTTCACTCATGTTTGACTAAACAATACAATATGTAGCCCTCTGTTTTCATGATGGCGCTGCTGAAATCTGTCAACACATTTTGTTTAAAATGTTTAGAACATAAGAAAAAACTGTTTTACAATTGAGTGAGATATTGTTAAATGTTTGTCTGTAGAGGCTTTTGTGAAGGAAAGAATAGAAAAAAACTATCCTGAGTTAACATAGAGAAGAAGTATATAATAAAATGGAGATGCTGGTTTTACGAGGAACACCGATGAGTCTTGTGATGTTTCTTTGTTGTGCAAATAATCGCTATACATACATGGATGATCCTTGAGACTGAATCTGAATTGATATTGTCCGTCTTTTCTTAATAATCCTCCTCTTCCACCTGCGTTTCTGCCCCTGAATTTACATAGATCATTTACATGATGGCATAGGTACAATTCATTTCAGTCTAGTGTTTCCCTCCTAAGCGCTGCAGCTTTTTTTAGTGTCTGTAGGGAATGAAAGGGTGAAAAAAATAAATAAATGAGGAAATCATATAGGGCTGCTCAGAAGCTGCTCAGAAGCTGATGTGCGGCTCTCTAGTGGCAATGTGATTTTACTGTCATTGGCTGGAGAAAGGTCAAAGCAAAGGCGCATTGAAATGGGGGAATAAATAGGCAAGTATACTGCAGTGCATAGGGAGAGTGGGCCTGCCAATGAAGTCCCAATCTATTCCCCTCACGCTCCCTGTTCTCTCCCATTACAGACCTCATCAGCATCAAATCCCCACTAGCAGCAGCAGTATGCCCTCCCCCACATACAGTATGCTACCCTTTTTCTCACAGATGCAAACATACACACACACACACACACCTTCACCTCCACACACAATGACACACACACACACACATCTCATTTGCAGGCCTTGCAAAAAGGAGGCTATTTGTTTAAATCTTCTAGGTATTCTCTGTGTGTTTGTGTTCGTGCATCTATTGGATATGCATTTTTGTGTGCAGACCGACTATTGTACCTGTCTCTGAGATAAGAACAACATTCACTTAGTCACCTCAGTTTCTACATCTGCATGCACTAACTATCAATTCATTCACAGAATTACCTGTTTATCTTAACTGGATTTAAATGCAAATAGCATACATCATTGTATCGGATGAAATTTAAAGGGAAATGTGTTAGAGCAGGGCATACGATACATAAAAAAGTAATTGTTTACTTACTGCATAATGATGGCGCGCTGGAGGTCAGAGTTTAGATTTACCACTACATCACTGCCCCTTCTTAGTCATTCATGTGTCCTTTCCCTACATCTTTCCTCCACCCTTTTTCTACACTTTCCCATTCCCCCCCCGCCTGAGGCACCGGTCCGATTCCTTTGCCACATCCAGACAGACACACTCCCTCCACCACCTCACAGTCCTACACCCCTTTCTGTCCACCTCAGCTCAGCTCAGCTCAGCTAACATGACAGTCTGGGCAGATGATGATAAATGCAGAGGAGGAAAAGCAATTACTGGATCAGTTAGGTGTAGTAGGGAGCGCTCAGGGCACTCATTACCAACAGACTGTGGAGTTTGGGATGCACACATGCTCGTTCACACAAACACACATACTGAATGCATATCTCCACGGGATTAGACGCCTTAACATCAACGACAACCGTTACCCTCAGAGTTACATCTGACAAAGAGATTATTTGACTTCTTTAAAAAGTGCTATTTTATTTTCCTATTCATTCACGTGGATAAAGCCAATGAATCATAATGAATCATTATTCATTTAATGCGGCACTTGAGGTGATGCAAAACATGCCTTAATGTGATCAAAAATATGATCACAAATGGCAAGCAGATGACACGAAGACTGTAAAAGATAATCAGCATGAATAGGTTAATATCAGTGGCAGTAACATGGTGTGCATTTGTTGATGTAAGCTATACAGTTGTGCGACATCCCATCTGCACACCTGTCAAAGAAAAGGAAGCTGTATGTATAGAATATAAGCCAAGGAGAATAAGGCAGCCATGGTGATTGACAGTAGCACTGAGGTTGTCATAGGGACAGCTGCAGTCCTCGCTGTCCCCTGAGGAGGATGTAGAAACACTAATAATAAGAGAGAGAAACATACAGAATAAGAGAGAGAGAGAGAGAGAGAGAGAGAGGGACTGAGGGAAGAGTGATCTGTATTTACCCTGCAAATGCACACATACACATGCATGCACGCACTTATAAGCACACACTCGTTCTTGCAGGCTAAAACTGAGGCAGTTGCCTGGGCCTGGTGTGTATGTGAGTGGTGGGCGGTGAGATCGCAGGTCAGGCCCACGCAGTCCCCATTCAGCCATACAGTGTGCAGCACACACCAGATATACAGAGGCCAGAATGGCAGACAGAACAAAGAGGAGCTCGTTCATGCACACAGAGGCTAAAAGAAACACACAGGCATATTCACACACGTCTAGAGACTCCTCCTCTTGCCAAAAATCTGCCCGCTTCTCCACTGCTTCGCTGCCCCCTCTTTGTCAAAGTCCTGATTATTATCAGTCCATCACAGACACATGCAAACCCACAACATAATGATGCACAAAACTTGAAGTGAAAGAGTCTAACTTTATACTTCAGTGTTTTCCGGAAGAAGAACAAACACACACTGAGTCTATGTCAGAGGAAACAAACTATATAAACGTATGAATGTTAGTTTTACGTCTTACCTTTTTTTGGCCTAAATCATTTTCTGTGGCCACAATTACATAAGAGTCCACAGGCCTTAATTGTGGGTTTCCTTTACCACTACACATAGTAAACATGTGATTACAAAAACAGCTTGATTCTGCTGGATATCTAATAGCTGGTTACATTGTGGTTCACCTGATATCACTTTCCTTAACCTGAACCGTCAGTGGAGGTGTCTCCTTCGCTTTGATAAGTGGTATGTTTGGATATTTGGCTTGCAGGGGCATTTTGTCCAACCACATTTGGACTGGACAGGATGATCTAAACAAGTTCATGCTTGAGCGCCGCTGGGAGAGGATGATGTAGTGGCACTGTAGGTGGCAGAGATACACAAAGTCACAAAGTGTGTTTGCGTGCATTTATGTTTGTGCGTTTGCATGAATGTGTGTATGTATGTGTGTGCGTCAGCACCAGAGTGAATGTTTGTGTATATGGGCGAGTGGGGGTGGCAGGGCTATAATCTGCTCCAAACTGCTTGCGGGCAGAGGCGAGGTGGGCGAGACAGTGATACAGAAAGAGAGCAAGAGAAGGAGAGAGCGAGGGGGGGTTTGGGGTGGAAGGTGGGGGGTTGAGCTGGCAACAGAAAAAGAAAGAAAGAAAGAAAGAAAGAAAGCAAAAACAAGAATTGAGGGAGGAAGAAGTAGAGGTGAATTGAGATCGCATGGATTCATTCGGCTTATGGATGCTTCGTACTGTACCCACTGTCCTCTTCGTCTCCCAACCATTGTCATACCGGGCTCTGTGGGCGCCGGAAAAGCAGCTAATTCCTCTGACATTTACGCTGCTTTCTCAGCCCTATAGTGACGCAAAACCAGGATGCAGCCAGTGTCAGCTCCCACAATGGCTGACCCACAACGGCCTCAGGTGGAGAGTGCAAATGATGGACTACTCCACCTTAACTGCACCTTTGCCAATGAGGAGGCCTTCTTCAGAAACACTCCGGGAGCCAAGGTCCTGCATGCAGTCTGTCTTTATTCAGTATGTCTTGAATAAAATTAGTGTGGGTGGCAGAATATGAGAAGAAAACAGTGAAGACGAATAGGGTGAAAAATACTGAAAGAGGCAATGAAGAAGTAGACACTGCAGTTATTATAGTTTCAAAACTTTTTCGAACTTTTTCTATTATTTTTCTTATTTTGAATTTAATTTCCATTCTCATTTAATAAGTTATTTAGTGTATAAGTGTTTTATTTTGAGCAATAGACTAGTTTAGCCTTGATCTGGAGCTGAAAGAGTACGGATGAAAGAATGCGTGACGCACGACAATACTGTGGAAAACCAATTTAACAGTACACCACGAACTGCTATTTGCCACTGCTCGACCCACAACAGAGCTTGGTAATTAACACCTGGAACTAAATCAAAAACAAGGCTGATTTTCCATTCTGTGGTTTTTATTTAGTACAGATTTCATGCAATTTCATTCGTTGATCACCTTCCTGACATGACTACAAGTCTCACAATCCCCGTTTCCTTGCGTAGCCACAGACAAAACTATATAGATTGTAAAGCTATGGAACAATCATTTTATTCTGTTAGCATTACTCCTCCATTCCTGACATTCTGAGACCCACATTGCGGGGTAGCTGCCGGTTTAAAGCGTGGGGACATAAACTGTGTCATCCTAAATGGCAGGTACAGGGTTTGGCTGTGTAACTGGCTGGGTATGTCTCCAATGATATAACAGTCTCTCCCAGTCTTATAACATGCAGAGTCCTGTCTCTTTACAGGACAGCCTCTGGGCTCATACTGTTTACCTTTTCAACAGTATATCATCTTCACATGTTTTGCTTTTACCCTCCTCGTACTCTGCAGGATGCACACATAGATATAATTTTCAGGGCACTCACAGACCCTGAGGGAACGAACCGGGACAAATGCACAGACATGTTCATTACTGTCTTGTATAACTATAAGAGCCTCCTGACACTAGACATGGCCTCTGTTTATTTTGTTTTTTTGATAAAGAAATGGAGGCATCCTTCTTTTGACTTTTTTCAGTACACACTCTTTTGATTCCTGAACCGCCAGTGCAAATGACTTTATAGGGAATGCAAATATTTCTTTGTGGGTTTTAACGCTCCAAGGTTAAGAATGCAAATGACAGATAGAAGCCATTCTACTGCAGAGTATTGTTTGTTCACTGGTTTAATGACTGCTTGTTCTATATTCTTGCTTATGTATTTTTTTTTTCTATGTGAGTCCAGTTCTATTATTAGTTGATTCTTTTCTCATTCTCCAGAGACTATAGAGATAACTTTTGTCCTGATCTGTGCTATCCTCATATGCCCATCAGTCTTTCCCTTTCGTTCCCCTCCGTCTTTCATATTGTATCTATGTTTTCGTAAAGGCGTCGGTTCAAATAGAGTTCACAGTTGAAATGAAAAAGATCTTGGAAGGGATGTTATCTTGGTTTGGGTGGGATGATAGGAGTGGCACTGACCACTCAGACGGGAAATGGTGAGATGAGGAGTGTGAAGATTTATTTCGCCTTCCACTGGTCAGAAGGGGATGATGACTGCAGGAAGATGAGTGGGGGGGAGTCATTATAGGGGTTCTATGGAGGACTGACATCCCAACAGTAGGAGGAAGTCAGGTACTAGAACACAGCCACAGCTGTCACAACCACCGACGAATCAACAGTATGTATCCACAGACTGTATCAGTCACTGAATGAATCATAAATGTCAATATTTACACACTTGTATCTAAGTATCATCAGCGTTTTAGTTCAACAGTTGCTCAGAATACATTATGTCGTACAATCTTCATGTGATACGTCAGCGGATAGTTTACATTAGGGGTGTCCAAAATGTGGATTGTGATTGACCAGTGGATCATGAAGGAAAGGATCATGAGATTTTGAGCTAATTATACTACTGTTTAAGCTCCATTTAAACCCCAGTCTTCCATATCAAAGTTAGTAGTGTTACCTACTGAGCTATTCAATGATATATGTCAGTGTTTCCCAACCACTGTGCAGCGGCATTTGTGTGTCCCCTGGAAGATTATTCAGTTTCATCTAAATGGTATTCTAAACGAATGGCGTGATATGAATATGTACAACTGCACGCACCAATGATCCACACTACAACAGTCTCCTGTTTCCCTTTGCAAAGTGAAAGTGAACCGGCCCCAATGCTGTGCATTCTATTGATAAAGCCCCCCTTGCTACTGATGCACGGATCAGCGGGTTACAAGCAGATTGGATTGGGGCGGTGGGATATGCCTCTATTAGACGACGGGCCTCAATCCATAAGCCCCCCTGCCAAGGTGTTCCCCATTCTGGCAAAGAAAAAAAAATCATTTCTGTTCCCTTTCTCCACAACCTATGTGAGGTGGACTTATTCTTCCAGGAATTAAAGAAAGACACACACAGATCTTCAATTCCTGGAAGAAAATCAGCTTTGTGTTCAACTAAACAGGCCCAGGTTTCACCCTGGGGAAGTAAATTGAGACTAGATTTGCATTATATTTCAATAATATTCCTTTTGTGACATTTTTGCTTGGAGGTGTGCCTTGTCCTTGTGATTTTTCTAATGTAAAATATATGCCGTGGCACAAAAAGGTTGGGAAAATACTGATATATGTAATATCTGGTATATAAATATGTAGTGGATGTACATCATTTTGTCTTGGTCATTTTTAAAGTAACTCACCAGCTGAAAAAGTGGAAAACCCCTGGTTTACATCGTAGCTCAGTTAGCTTAGCTCTGTTTTTAGACAAAAAAAAAGCCACAGTAAAACCGCAAATCACCTGTTTTCTGTGTGATTTGTCCAAACTAGGTCAGAACTGTCACAGTTTAGTCTAAACCGTAGATCAACAAACGGAATCAAACATAACATATTAACTTTATACCTTTATAAGCTTCTTTTTCATTAGAGCTGTGTCCAATGATGAAAAACAACAGCACTCAAAATGGTCTCTTACTGGCTCTCGTCCATAGTTCAAATTGTGGAGGGTGCTAGAGGTACTAGAACATCATTTTTATGTGTGTGTGTGTGTGTGTGTGTGTGG
>JAPTYQ010000019.1:27130101-27142454 GCA_029814465.1 Ostorhinchus cyanosoma
GAGGTACTAGAACATCATTTTTATGTGTGTGTGTGTGTGTGTGTGTGTGTGTGTGTGTGTGTGTGTGTGTGTGTGTTGGGGGGGGTTATTGATCCACAAGGGAAAATGACTTGGTCACAATAGCTCGGTTACGTTCAAAAGCATTGGCAAAAAAAAAAAAAAGAGAGTATGAAGAGATAAAAGGTATAAATAAAATAAATAGAATACACTAATAAAGCAGGAAAAAATACAGGATTTACAAATGTACAAATCTACAAGAAATGGAAGTAAATAAAGATAATATACATAGAGCTGTGAAAGTGACTGAGGTGCAGTCATGTGAATGTGTGAGTGTTTTATCTGTTACAGATGCATGAGTGGTTGAACAGGTGGATGGAGAACGGTATGAATGAAGTCCTGTGACCGAACAACTGGATGAGTCTGCTGGAAAAAGACTTCCACTGACCCTCGACAGTCCAGTGACGTGGGTGTAAAGAATTGTCCATGATGCAGAACAGCTTGTCCAGTGTCCTCCTGTCTCTCACTGACTCAAATGTCTCCATGTCCTGCCAATAATGTGTCCTGCTTTTGGATCAGTTCATGGATCCGACTCATGTCCCTCTCACAGATGCTGCTTCCTCAGCTCAGGCACCAGCGACCACACACTGGTAGAAGATCTCCAGGTTCTTACTGCATACATTAAAGGACCTCAGAAAGCAAAGCCAACTCATGCCCTTCTTTCATGCTTTTTTTTTTTCTTTTTTTTTTTTACATACGGTACACCTGAGCTGTGTTATAGATGAGTTGCACTTTGACAATATAAAATTTATAGTAGGTCAACAGAATAAGCAGTTATCACTTCCATATAAGACAAGGCAAGGCTTATTTGCAAAACACAATTCATACAAGAGATGCAGATAAAAGCCAAAGCAAAATTCATTATGAACTTATTAAATGATCTCAAAAATTTTAGACAAAACTAGACACCCACATTCCCTGAAGGAAACGCAGTCCCTTGTCCTTCTCTCTTGCTTGGACTCATAGAAAGGTGCAAGACTATGAAAGTTGTTTCACATTGGATTTTTTCCAACTTATATATTACAAAAACATTTCCTATAAACTGTGCAACAACACAACAGGCAAAAACTATGAATCAGTTGAATTATTGACACTGTTCTCAACACCTAAAACCAAACCAATCACCCTGCCCTGAAACATCCCATATCCAAATCCTATCAGAGAAATAGCAGAATTAGTCATTTGCATGAAAAAGTTCAATACTTTTATTTCTTTACAGTGACTTTACAGTGGCCCCACTGCATCCTGTGCCCCCTTCGCCTGTCACCCATCCATGAGCGTCTAGAGCTGAGCAGCAGCCCTGCACCTTCAGGACCTCCAGGACACCTGCCCCCCCCTCCTCCAGGTGACCCCTGACCGACTGCAGCAGAGCGGCAGTCCCCTGCCTCCAGCTAGAGCCATGAGCTATTGTGCTGTATCTGCTGTATTTAGATTTTTTTATTTTTTCTACAAATTTTTGAAACCAAAACATTGCCTTTACTTATAATGGTCCACATTTATTTTAAAAAATAGGTGTCTGGCTCAGTCAAATGCATAATTATGTCTAGAAAATCATTTTGGACCATGTTCAGTGATTCATGACTCAATTGCTGAAGCAAAACAGTATCAAGCATCTCCAAAACTGATCCCTTTTAGCCTGATAATGTCTGTAATACTATGTCTGGGACTATTTTGTATTAATAGTGACATGATTTACTCAACTGGAAAGGAGTTCCATTAAAGCAACAAATACTTATAACAACAAACCTTTGTAAATAAGACATGTTTAGTTTGGGATCAGCTGGGGTGTTACATTCACTTCTGCATGTACTGTAACATTTTTAAACCTTCTTAGTTTGCCTTAAAACTGAACATTTTGCCCTCTTCATAGATTCTGTATATTAGATATATAATGGGACGGATCTACTAAAGGCTTGAATGTATAAAAAGGTGCGCAAACTCATTGCACATGCAACAAAATGTACACATTGATTTACTAACAGTGCGCACCAAGGGTTGCATCTTTTAAAAGGTGCAAAATAGTGTGTCTGTATCCAGTAGGTACGTTTGACACACTGACTACACAATATGGGGCGTTTACACACAATTGTGCATGTGCTAGGAGGAGAAAATGTAATATATTAGTTTAGCACACGCAAAGTAACTTATCAAACCCAAAAGCAATTTTGCTGATAGAAACTGTGTCTATATTTAATACGTCTCAAAGGGAAGGGCAAAGGATTTGGATGCATAATTGTGCACACATGGAAGTGGCTATTGTCGCAAGGAGACATCAAAACAATGAAACAAGATGCAGAGAACACATTTTTCACCCTTGTGTGAACATTTTTGGACAGAAGAAAAAATAATTGAGACGTGATACTAATGTAAGCCAGGGACAGAAACCCGCTGTGGTCCAGCACGGACCCCTGATTCACATATAAACTAGACATATAAACCCTCCTGAGTCTGACTCCATGACAGGCCCCACCCTCCAGCCAGTAGTCCCAACAGTATTTGGACTAATTTACAAATTGTTTATTGGAAATTGACAGACTTATATAAAGTAAAAAAAAAAAAAAAAGATAAAGACTCAAATTAATAATGGATCTTTAGAGACTGTTGCCATGACAGCGATGCATCACATTTTCTTGCGCACATCCCAGAACCTTGCAGTTTCCAGCAGTAACCCCATATTACCAAAATTTAACCTGACCTAAAACATTCAGAATCTCAAAAAGCCTGAACTGCTTCAAGTTCTTTAGTCATAAATATGTTACGTTCAATTCATAGAAAAATAAACACTGACAAATGAAATCTCTATGGGCAACATAAAAATAACCAGCTAGTAGGAAAGGCTGAATAGTATGAAATAGGTTTGTATTTTTTTCTACATTGTATAAATTCTCATTTATAGTTAGATATTTGTAGCTTGACTTGAGTGCCCAGATACTTTTATCAACTTAAGGTTTGATTTTATTCAAAGACAGTTGGATGAAAAGGGAAGGACACTGACTTCAAGTACTTTTTGTTGCTTAAAGAATAAGTATAACATATTAGCACTAAGATCTACAGACAATTATAGTAAAAGTGAGAGGTTTTACACAATGTTCATGTGTGTGAAGGAAGGTGATGTCCAGCAGACAGGAGAGGCACCAGAGGTAAGGCAGAGCGAGGGGGTCCCCCCCCAATTATAGAGGGGCGATTCACACTCTGCTCTCATCCCACCTCATCACTTCTTGATGCATTAGTGAAAGACCCCATGGCATTACTTTTCTTTTTTTTTTAACTTTGTTTTTTATTAGATCTTTTACATCCAAATACAATGTACAAGAGTAAAAAAAAAAGACAGAAAAACAACATGTAAAAAAGATATAGTAATAACAATAACATTAAAATATAAAATAAAAGAAATAAGGTATGAACAGCTTATGGGTTCCTTCATTTATACTGTTGTAGATGTAAACAATCAAGTCTGACACATTATCATTCAGTCCGTGGTATCATCTTCCTCCTTGTACCAATACCATTTCTCCCATTTCTTTTCAAATTGTTCTTCCCTCATTTTCAAAATGTATGATAGCTTTTCCATGCTGTAAATCTCTTCCACAATACTAAGCCACTGTCCTAGAGTTGGGGGGTCTTCCTTATACCATGCTCTTGTAATTGCTTTTCGGCTAGCTGCAAGTAATACTTTAAGCAGGTATACATCTTCTCCTTGGACCTTGTCTTGTGATATATATCCCAAATATAGTACCAAAGATGTTTTTTGTATCTCATACCCCACATGGCACTACTTTTCAATGGCATTGTTACGTCACAGAATGTTGGACATTAATACGACAGCCAAAGGAGGATAAGCCAACAGGTCTTCAAGGATAATTAGTTTTATTTTTTTTTCTTTCCCAAACTCAATCACAGGCCGGTAACAGAAAACACATGACCATTAAAAGGTGGTGGAGGCTGGGACAGTGCTGGCCATGCCAAATAAATGAAATTAGTAGAAACAAAACAGGGCCTACCTGACCGTTATGATAGAAACAGAAAAACAAAGATACCTACATTTATCTAGAAACAGCTTACACAAAAAAAAACGTACATATGTGGCACCATCCAATAAACCTAGTGAGCTCAAAAAAGATTAAAGCTGCATGTATGTGAAAAACCTATAGAGCGCCCCAGACTCACCTACTGTCCCACCTGACCAAACAGCCCTCTAACAAACAGAAATAACCAAACAGCAGAAGAATGTCAGCAGAAGAAAAAGGAAAGGAGGTGAAGTCTTCAGGCAGAAGCTTTTCACCTGCGTCTGAGGACTGATTGGCTGGCTGGAGTCTGCAGGAGCCAATCACAGGCTGCTCAGTCCACCCAGGTGGACCCCAGTTTGGAAATTACCTGCAGAAACAAAGGGAGGAGGAAACCAGAAAAAAAAACACAGCCCTCTGCTGTCTGACATGTAACAGCCATTAGAGTCACATAAATCCTCTACCCATGTGAATAGTATCTTTATAATCATATTTGGCATAACTTCATAACTATTTATTCTAAAAAAAAAATCTAATAAGAATATGAAGTAACTTTTTACATATTTCAAAGTATAAATATACATATAGTTCTTTTTGGATTTCTTCTGTCACGTGATTCTTCTTCATCAAACAAAAATCAAACCACTCAAACCTGTCTTTGTTTTTGTAGTATATCTAGTGTAGCTCATATTTATGTGTGCTCCTTTCTGTGGGCCTGGCTCTTATCTCCAGACTCCATCCTCAACCCTGTACGTACACATGCATGCAGAATAGGTACAGACATGTTCTAGCATCAAAGAAGTGAAGACAAAGTCATTATGATTGAACTGCAATCTGTTAGCCTTCCTTGCAGCCTCCAGTGCTCACCCAGATAGATCTAAATGATATTGACAGCTGAATAAATTTTCTGCATGAAATCATGTCAGTTGGAGCATGCTGTCCCCCCCCCCCCCCACACCACCACCTCTATGACCCACTGGAGTGCTAAATAATTACATTAGTTTCTAGAGGCTAATTTCACTCAAAGCAATAATTTTCATCCTATACCACCATAGGTGTTTTCATATATTTAATACAGGTATTGGTAAATGAAAATGAACTCGAGGTTACCAGCGCTTCATCCAGTTGTGATTATTGAGGGGGGATAATTAAGAGCTGACGCTGTTGTGTAGCTGCAGGGTTAATGATGCCACGAGTGATGTCTGCCATCAGCACAAACCAAAGATCGGTAATTATCTACATACTTTAAGTTTTTGCTTTATGTACTGTCATAGCAAGTGAAATGTGGTGTAGTAGCCTTCAAAACTCCTCACATCAAATGAGCCAGTGAACACAAACAAAACATGTTCAATGCAAAATTAATATTAATACTAATATTAATAATAAACCAAGACTATTACTCTTACTTTCTACAGCATTCATGATCATATAGAGGTAACCTGTGTTATACAAATTTCCACAAGTTCAATTTTTGATCAGTTGAGATGGAAATAATGCATAGAGTAATCTGTAAGCAAAAGATAATAAAGGAATATACAAAACATAAACACACTGCAAAATAAATGATGTATCGCACACTCTCTAGTCTCCTTTAAATGGAGAAGGCTTGGTGTATCTTTAGTTCATTCGTAATCGTCTATCTGATTCTTACAGACATCAAAGAAAGTCATTCATCATATGTGTGTGCAAAACAGCGTGACTTATGAGGCTTATACCGCTTTCATGCCGGTTTAATGACACAGGATGAGCTTCTAATAGTCACTGTTTACTTCTTAAGACCTGTTCCCCATGGAGCTGTAATAACAATGTAATTTATGACTTTTTTCGCTCTTTTATGTCTGTTTAATGACATTGCAATTACACAAATAACACAGTATTAGCATGTGGAATAATAGTGCTTGTTTATTGCTGACAAGTGCCTTGACCTTTATGTGTTTGCAGACGACAGACTGTTTGACTTTACTTCACATGCGTCTTGTTAGAAGACATACTGTCTGTGAGTGATGTTATATAAGTGTGTTGGGTCTGACTGGTCTTTCCAGTGAGGGAGTTTCTGCCCCCTGGTATTTAGAACAGCAAACGTCTGATTCTTACAACTATTGTGTGTGTGTGTCTGAAGGGGGGAGATCCAACAGCATAATGAAGAGCAGTTACATCATCTGAGAAAAGACAGAATCTTCTTTCACTGCTTTCAGTGTTTCTCAATTCGAGGACTGATCTGCAGCGTACCAGCGTTCATGCACAACTCAGCGCGTTTCTTGCTTGAAGTTTAGAAGTAATAATATATTTTCTTTCTATAAAAAAAGACAAAAAGCTCCAAAGTTTTTGTTCCACTTTGTCAAATCTTCTGGGAAGAGTTGTGTTGTGTGAGACAGGAAACACCAGGATCGGAGAACAGGCAAAGGTCGGTTGCTGCAGGGCTAAGGCAACATGGGTTAAGTAGCGTTAAAGCTTCCTCTCTCTGAAAAGCCCTTTAATCCTGATGAGGACAAACAACTCACAGACACACACACATGCACACAAACACACAGAGTTTGCTGATGAGAGAACTAAGGGTCACCCTGAAGGATAAATGCTGATAATGTTTTTTAAAAAAGAGTGTGTTCTATTTAACTGCCACAACTAAAAAGCGCAACAAAGTTTTTAACTGTACGGCTAATCAGTTGTGCCCACTGTATTTTTTTAGAATCACAATTTCAAATTGCGAAGAGTAAATGTGTTTTTCAGTTTGAAACTTAGACACCCATGTCCACTTCCCCTCATCATCATTCCATCTCACCGTCATTACCCCTGACCCCGACGCTCAAAGTGGTTTTACCCACATTTCTCTTCTCCCTCATCTCATTCTGTGCTCCCTTGGCAGCTGTGTCAACACCCTCAGGCCTCCAGCCTTAAACAAACCTTCCACGCAGCCATTGTACACCATGCCACTCCCCTTGTGCGGCTGCAAGAAGGCTGCACTGACAACTCTATAAATGCTGGCAGTCAGTCCCTGAACAACATTGATTTTGTTCCAATCAATCCAGAGAGATTGCAACGCATGGTAAATGACATAGCCCGTGTGCCATAGCATACATTTCAGCATTAATTGTTGCTGGGCAGACTCAGCCGGCCAAATGGCGGGTTGGTCCCGTGAGTGCTACGACAGTGGGAAACATCAGCCTGCTGTCTGTTTGCTGGAGCTCAGTGTGAGGCCCAGCTGTCACCCATATCTCAACTGGACTGGACAGACTTGATCCCTGTCCAACAAAAATGTCCATTATTCCAAACTCTATATCAAAATATAATTTAGCATTACAGATTAAACACTCAGCTCGTCCATATTTTATAATAAAAGTCAACAGCGAGGCAGGTGAACTAAAGTTATTATCTGATTTTCTTTCTCCAAAACCAGAGTTAAATGGAGAAGTAGGTCATTTTGGGAAATCTGCTTATTTTCTTTGTCACTAAAAGGTGGATTGAATGAACTTTCATATCGGTCCATGAAATACAGAGCTATAGCCAGGAGACTGTTATCTTAGCTTTGCAGGAAGACTTAACAACAGCCTGGTTCTGTCTGAGGTTGAAACACATGCACACATGTTGAGTTTTCAGGCATTTAAGGGACTTTACACTGAGTCTCACTCCACCTCGAACCCTAATGACAACATGCTAACACTCACCATAACCTTAACATAACCTGCAAGTAAGACAAGCCTTAACCCTGATATCTATTGAGTTGACAGCTTTATATCCCCATCATATAACAAAAATGAGCACAGACACACATGAACTACTAAAGGTCATTAATAATAAGTAAATATATCTCTCAGGTTTAATTCATAAAACAATATAAATGGCAAGTTCCTGGAATTTTATTTGTTACTGATTAAAAAAAGGGAACCAAAATAGACTCTAGCACTTCCAGTTACAACAAGGAGGAGGAGTTGTGGGTCGGAGGGTTTTTTTTTTTAGTTTAGTTTCACCCTTTGTACAAACTCTATACTTATTCCAGATGCTGACCTTTATGCACAGCTGATATGAGATATGACAGTGTGTATAAGGGGTATGCCTCTAAACTATTCCTTTAATCAGTTTCTCAGTAATTTCTAGGGAAGCATAATTTCCTTTTCCACCTATGAGCTTTTGATTGCTAACATAAATTGATATTGCAGGCTCTGTCCAGAGGAGTGTATGTATGGTCAAAGAACTGCTGTGGATGTTATTCTAGCTGTCAGGCTTTGTTTGCCTTTCATTTGAACATTTTCCTGTCTCTCATTCCTAAGTTTTGTATGTTTTCTCTTCACCCCGCCTGTTGTTTTGTGTCATAACAAAGTGAGTTATATTCCCTCCTCCAATAGTTTTCTCATCCTCTCTCCTTATGGTTGATTTTGTTGTTTATGTTTCCACTCCATCGTTCTTCTCCCCTCAGATGGAGCAGAGATGGGACAAGGCCTGCAATTCTGCTTTGTGTGATGTGGGCTTGGGTGTGTGTGTGTGTGTGTGTGTGTGTGGGTGTGTGCCTGCACGTTTGTGTGGTTTTGGCACAAAGTAGGTTTTAGAGGATCTGCCAGAAGAGGTGTGCGCTGTGTGACGTCAGTGAGACATCTCGCTGATGCAGGTCTGCTGTTTGTGTCGTATACGACCTGCATCATGTTGCATTTTATCAGCCTTCATCTATGTGGACACAGATTGTGAAAGGGGAGAAGTACTGTGCTGACAGCCAGCCTGCTGCCTCCTGACTGGAGAAAAATATTAATGTTCCACTGAGCGGGAACACTGCCAACTGTCTCTCTCTCTTTCTCTCTGTGTCAGTCCATGTCTGATTGCTGGAAAAGACTTCTAGAGTTTTAGGAGTTTTGCTGCCGGACCTGCCGCGGGCTTGGCTTAAGGCCCTGACAGGAGTCAGCCTGGCATCGCAGCACTCACACTGTGGCATAAATACAACTGCACACACACACACACACACACACACACATGCAGGGGAGAAAATGTGCCTGGTAACAAATGTGAATCATGCATGTGTCCTCCTCGTTCTCTTGGGATGACGTTGGGATTCTCTGCAATTGAGGTGGTGCTATGTACTGCCATTGGCTATTCAGAGGGACGCACCACATGGACTGGACACTGGTCATAACATTTGCACACAAACATACACACTACAGCGTATTCAGGCCAAGTAAAGACAATCTGCCAACAACCTGAACCGCCTCAGGGCAGTAGACTGAAGATTACAGCACACATGAGCAACTGCCTGGTGGATTAAAGGACACAGAGAGTAGATGTGATGCACTGTTAAGAGTTCAATAATCCAATAATTAGTAATCACATGCGACAGGAAATCTGGTGAGGGATAATAAAGACAAACATTTACACTAAAGGTTATTTTCAGAGCTTTGTGCTTAAGTTGGATTTAGTAGTAGAGTCTCACCCAAGTCGACCCACCTGTGGCTTCAGGCCATTTCTTTATGACTCTGATCTTTTATTATGCTTTGCTTCTCTCTCTCTTATCAGATATGATCATCGACGGTACACGACCACTTTGTTAACAGACTCCCAAAAAAGCAGAAGCAGGGACTGCCGTCATTAATCACCAATCATTGAGTTCACACGGATGAAAAGAAAGTCTTACAGTAGTAATAGACAGAGAAAATGTCAAAAGACTGGAGAGAAAGAGCTGGAAATGGCCTGAAAAACACTCTTTCACGGTGATGGTTGTGTTGTAAAAGCAGCAGAGCAGAAAAAGAAGAAAGGTACTGTCCCAAATGGTAAGAACGCTCACTGCCCTTTGTGTTTGGTTTAGGAGAGGAGGAGGAACTGCTGACCACATCAGCCACAGGCCTTTAGCTCATGCTGCAAGCACTTTCTGCATGACCTTCACATTAGAGCAGCTTTAAACTGATGTCTGGAGTTCAGTAAAAAAAAAAAAGAAAAAAAAAAAAGAACAGAAATACGAAGACTAGATTAGCGATTTCCAGAGAACAAAAGCTTGACACTAGAGCAGCAGCCTATTAAAGTATAATGTAGTACCATTTCTTACAAAGCTGTTTTCCTACCCTTTACATCTGTACTTTAAAAAGGACAATTATATGTTTTTGAGTGACCAAAATGCACCAAAGAAATTAGTCTAATATTTAGGGAACATTAACAAAACTGTGCTTTTCTCCCATTTTGTTCTTCATTTGGAACATAAGGTTGATAGTTGATATGGTGTGTGATCCTGCTGGTAACTGGATCTTCACTGCAGACTCTCATCAGGTAAAGTCACAAGTGCCTCTTTGCGCTAGTGCTAATGCAGAAAAAAAAAAAAAAAAAAAGACTTTGTACTTCACTGAATCAAAAGGTGGTGAATCCATAATTAACACTGAACATGTTTGAAAGGTACACTTGTTTTCAAGAGACAAGACGGAAGAGGTGCTGGGGTGACGCAATCCATGGAGGGAGGACGGCGGAAAGCTGTGGACTTCAACACTGGAGAGCCCTGTTCATCTTCTATTTGACACTGAAAGTCAACACTGTTGACCTATTCATGTTGACTTTTTACATTTTGTGGCATTTATCCTGCCGCAGATGGAGGATCATTTAGAGAAGATGCACTGTATCGTTCATATCAGAGCAGGGACAAACAACTGTTGGACGGCATGTGCTAGGATTTTCGCTTAGGGCCTAAATTAAGCACAGTTACTTTATAACCAAAAATGTCATGCTGAGGGGGCATTTTCTATTTGTTGGTGTACTTTGGAGTGTGTGGAGCCAATGGTAGAGTGGCTAATCAGGAGATTGGGGAGAATTCCTGATGGGTCGGCTCATGTCAATCTCAACTTTGGGAATGTTTGAATTGGAAAAATAATTTCGACGCATATCTGTCACTTATCCGATCTTCTTCTTGCATTCATTCTCCGTTCATCTGACAGCGCAGCCCCTATATCGCAGTAGATACGATGGGTTCTACCATCTGAGGGAATTCTTCCCTCCCAAATGTCTCCGTTGTTTTGGCCCATGAGTCGTCTTTTCTAGAGCAGTAGTGTGAGTCAGTCAAGTGTGATGAAGGGCAGGAAGAGGCCAGGTTAAAGAAAATGAAGCTACTGAAGAGTTTAGTGTAAACCTGGAGGATTTACCTACTGGTGTACTCGGTGTTGCACTCAACCCCTCCATGTGAGAAAATATTGCTTTGCCTACAAGGATTCAAACCCCAGTCTTCCCCAATGCAGCTGAACCTGGTACCTGTTGAGCTAAACCTATTGGCTCTCTGCTTGTCTTGGTACTTTTTTGGGTGTGACGTTTATATTTAAGCTTCAGGGTTAGTTCAGATTAAAATGTATATTCTGTTGTTTGAAATCTGACTATAATACACAGTATCTTCTACAAACAAAGCAAGCAGGAATAGGACAATTCAGAGAAGGATATTATATATGTTTGTGTATATACACCCCCCCCCCTTTATTTTTTTCTAGTTCCACCACTACCTAACAAAAGAGCACCTCTCTGCTGGGAAGAAAAAAAGCCATTTTGAGTTCAAGTTATAGTTCCTGTACAAAGGTAAATACACTTTCATCTTTATCATATATTTTTTTCTACCTTACCTTATTCTAATTTAAATTAGAATTAAACATACTGTTAAACTGAAGTGTTTTCTATTAACTTATCAACATATACCTGAACTTATAACCAATAAAAAGGCATTGTAAGAGTGAGCTGCTGTTGAATTTTTTCAAATTACTGGTACTCCTCCATGGAAAAAGTGGGCCGGTTTGGGCATGAAATTCCCAGGCTGAAAAAGGGGCCCACTACATCCCTGCTAGTAGCAGTGAACATATCTAATTGTTTAAGTATTTACTGCAGGCACATACAGTTTTATTTTGTGTTTTGAGACATTTCCATGGACTTATAGAATAAATCATAGGACACCACTAACTCATGTGAATGAATTCGGAAAAATAAAAAAATTAAAAAAATCCTCACCTTTTCAAAAATCAGCACTGTCAGTTGTATCATTTTCACACATCTTTGGATCATGATGGAATAACAGATAATCTGTGCAATGTGGGACCGGTAATACCTCTTTTTCACTGCCAGTATTACCCCACTAAGTTGGCTCAGTATCCCACATGTCACCACAATGACACATAACGCATTGACGCAGTGAAGATTCTGGCTTGAGCAATCTGTGACCTCCATGGTTTTACGTCATGTTTATAGTACTGCGTTGGCCCACCTGGAGTATCGATGATGATGGTAAACACACACACACACACACACACACACACACACACACACACACACACACACACACACACACACACACACAAACAC
>JAPTYQ010000019.1:27143972-27154607 GCA_029814465.1 Ostorhinchus cyanosoma
ACACACACACACACACACACACACACACACACACACACACACACACACACACACACACACACACACACAAAAGCCATGCCATGTTGAGTTGACACTGTTTGTAGAAAAGCACCATTAGTTTTGTGCTACAGAGCTGAAAAGTCTGGATACTGTCGGTGGAGACATAACTCATGTTGACTTCAATGGTTTTCTCTTGGAAATTCTGGGAAAATAAGAATTTTTTGCTCCACTCTACCAAAACATTCATTGACTCATTAAGTGTATTCGTGAGTTCTTCAGTTTTATAATACTACTGAAGTTAATTCACTAACACATACTGAAAGCGAAACGATGCATAGAAGATTAGCATGGCAAGGATGACAAACAACATTCATTAATAATAATAATAATAATAACAATAATAATAATAATAATAATATAAATAATTTTGCCCTGAGATTAATTAGGTATTCTGATTCTGAAATGCCCCTTTTACACGTTATCTTCTGAACAGGATGAATCACGAGTGGGTTTCAGAAACCGGTACTAGAGTAAAATTTGTTTTGATGAGAACAAAATGTGACATATACAGTGTGAGTAAGATACATTAAAAAAATTGCCAAGGTAAATTAGGCTGGCTCTCAAAGCACTTGTTGACATTTAAATATTTTCCACCGCCAAGTGTGTAAAGCGCTGCACCATGTCTTTCTGTCAGTGCTCCACATACCGCCGGCTTTGACAGGGCTGCCTCTTCTCACCTCTGACTGTGTGCATTTACCAAACACTGGCCTGGGACTGATTAGCCTCCCTCCCTCCTCTTTGACTGTCTCTGTATATGTCTGCTGATGTTGTTTAGAGGAGTACAGACCACTTCAAATTGTCCTCTGTGTGGAATGAAAACGCCAGCAATCAGGGGGAGTGCTGCAGTGCATTCTTACATGTCACTTTTTAGCCAAACACACAAGCAGAGCTCTTATTCTCTGTCTCCGCGTGGAGTTTGCAGTGTGGGCAGAGGGTGATGAATACAATGGAGAGAAAATAGAGGAGAGGAGAGAGGGGGAGTGGGGATGGAGGAGAGTGCGTGGGTGAGCAGATAGGACTGGAGATGAGGGGGAGGGGGCAGGTTAAGTTGGTGCCTACACAGGGCTCTATCCCACAGGCTCTCCTGTCTCCCACGCTTGGCCCCTCTAACCTGGCCTAGCTTCTGTTTAATGTCTGGTTCTGTCACACCTCAGCCCACTCCCTAGAGATCTGCACGTCTGTGGAGTAAAGTACATTTCAAACTAGTTCTCCAAGGGAAAAAAGAACACTAGAGAAGCCTTCAGTGTGGATTTTTTTTTTTTGGGCCTTTCATCTCCTGAGCAGCTTCTGCTCAGCTTCATCTTTGGCTTTATTTCACGTGTGATTCCTGAGCTGGCTTTCTTTTGCTAACATCATTTTGACTCATTTATTGTAATCATCTATCCATCCATAGCATATTAGAACATTTAGAAATAGTCCATCATGTTGTAGCAAAGTGATGTTTTATGTATTGAACAAATAGAAAAAAATGGCCTTGTCAGACGAGTTACTAGCAATTTAGTCAGTGGACCTTTTGCTTTCATAAGGTTTTCAATTTATTTTATTTTTTATGAAAAGAAGCTAAAAAAAAGAGGTCTTTTATTTCGTCATGAATGAACACATACTTTGATATTTAATTTTACATGTTATATCTGCTTTCCGGGTACTCTGGCTTCCTCCCACCATCCAGAGAGATGCACTGATAGGTTCATTGGTCAACTTAAAATTACCCATAGGTGTTAATGTGAGACTGATTGGCTGTTCATCTCTATATGTCAGCCCTGCGATGAACTGGAGACTCATCCAGGGCCAAACCCTTCCTAATTAAAAATGACTATCACCAAAAAAGACTAACCAATTAGAAGAAAGAGGAATGAAGACTGACCGGAGAGACAGAAAGACAAGGGAGCTGAAACATCAAGACTACAGGGCTAGGACAAGAGTTAAAGACAGAGGACAAAAGGAACAGAGGAGGAAAGGAGTGGAAGAAGGTGAACCAGGGCAGGGGGGTCCAATCCTGATCCTCGATGGCCGCTATCCTGCATGATTTAGATGTTTCCCTTTTCTGGAACACCTGAAGGTCATTATCGGGCTTCTGCAGAGTTTGGTGATAGGCTGATCATTTGAATCAGGTGTGTCGGAAAAGGAATTCACTTAAAACATGCAGGACAGCGACCCTCAAGGACCGGATCTCGACCCCCTTGAACTAAGGACTGACAGTACAGAACAAAAGACAGATGAGAGACATGGAAATGAGAAGGACATGAACAAACACATTATAAGACAGACAGGAAAACTGACCGACTGACAGAAAGAACAGACTGACAGAAATAATCAGCTCAACTGAAACCAATAGACACAGGATGAGAACCAGGACCCTATAAGGCCCAGGTCCCCACAAGGAATGGGATGCTGGAAACAGGCAGGAGACTGGGGAACAGAGCCACAGGAAGCCCTGACCGACAAAGGAGACAAAGCCGGTACCAGGCCAAAAAGTTTTCCTTTTTTACTTCAACAACATACCCACCTTCTAGTGAAGCACGAGCCTTCTCTTGTTTTAATTTTTTTCTTTTCTTGCTCCAGATTCATTCTGTGGTTTAGATCAATTTCTCCTCCTCATCCAACAACCTGTCAGTGCATCTGACTGCTGATTGGTCAGAGGCTACGTGCTGTCAATCATTGCAGAAACACGTGGTGTTTCAGATTACTCGTCTCTTTTTTTCTCTCCTGCAGCTGCCTCGGGCTGACTTGATACTCTTTAGTACACACGCGCCGCACATTTATCCTTTGTAATGTATTTGCATTCGCAGCTCACGCAAAGTGGGGCCCCCCATGGATCTTGGGGCCCTAAGCACTGTGAGTGTTCTACGTATAGGGAGCAGCAGCCCTGGACTCATCCAGGGTTTTCATCCATAGGTAGCTGGGGTAGACTCCAGCACAGCGCCCCTTTGACCCTAGTGAGAATAAACTGGGTTGAGAAGATAAATGAATGAATGAATGAATGAATGAATGAATGAATGAATGAATGAATCTTACATCTATACTGTGAGCTAGTGAGCTAGCAGACTGCAGTGAACTGAAGGTCCAAACTAGTGTTGCATATCCAGATCCATCTCCACATTTTGTTAGCAGTGTTCCAGTGTTGTAGATACAAAAGGTCTGGCACCCTCCACTGTTGTTCTGCTAAAAAGTATCTGGGTTGTTTTGCTCCTTCTTGGGCAGTGCTGAATGCAGGTAGTACATTTGCACAGCTTTGTCAGGGAGAAACCTGTTTTTGTGGAACATGTGCACACAACGAGGCACATGATATTAAAATGACTAAATCCTTACAAAACCAGTGAGTCTTTTTCAAAACTTGTCATTACAGTATGTAGCTGGACCTTGGACATTATTATTTGATGTACCGTGTAGGACTTTCAAAGTGATGACACACAGACAAAAGAAGGAAGAAGAACGACTGCGTGAAGGACATATTCACCCATATTCTGACAGAGAACATCCAGAGAAATATAGATTCCAGACATTCCTGTGTTCGCTGCTAAAAATGCAAAAGACCCTCCTGAGAGGCAGTGTTTTTTGGCTGTTTTGTCTGATTTTAATTCTGTTCCACATTAATACTGTTGGTGATGCAAATGAGTTTGAACTCTGGATACCACTTTCCTTAAAACAGAAAAAAGAAGAAGAAGAAGAAAAGCAGGAAGAACAAGAGGGTGTCTTCTCTGTTGCTGTATAATTTCTAAGGTAACAAGTATAGCAATTCTTATTTTCAGTAGATTATACATAAATGAGAAGTTAGGTGGTTGTCAAATTATAAATAGTTAAAGTAAAAAAAAGCTTCTAATAGGCTGATGCCAGTGATTAAACTATGTGGATGAAAATGTTACTGGAACATCACATGAGCTCACAAAGACCCAAACATTCAGTGGCATTTAATGATGTAACTGTTTCCACTAATCCTATCAATACATATAAATAATTGGTGTAAAATCCAGTTTGTCATCTTTTAATGGTCATCAGATATGACCCATTTGGACGCTCCGTAGTTACCATGGAAACACCATCATCTTCTACCACATTGATCACCAGTAAAACCCATGGAGTTGGATCAATGACAGTAGATGGAGACACTGGGTTTATGTTCAGTTAACGATAGATTTACAGAAAAAGTCACTTTTTCTTCAGTTTTCTCTGTTTTTAATAAAATAACCCTCAATTTTAATCTGAACTTTTATGAACATCTACATGATCAGTACTTTAACCCTTATAAGGTGTTCGGGTCTGTGGGACCCGTTTTCAGTTCTTATCAAAAGAAAAATGAAACAATTATTTTTTCAGTGTGAAATTCATTGGCTTTGGCTCATTTTCTGTGACGAACATAAATCAAAACACATTTTCAATGAGTGCATACTGTACACCCACCCTATGCATTTACATTCCATACAGGGTGTTTGGTGTTGTTAATTGTGAAACATCTTGCTTCATTTGTAAATGTGTTTTTTTCCACTCACTCCACTTGATTTTAACTTTTCTTTATTTTATTATTATTATTACATTTTACTAAAAAAAGAAAAAACAGTTGCACATTAATTCATAAATGTGATCTAACAAAAGTAAAGGGCAAATATTAACCATGTTTGCTGTTCATATGACTTGTAATTGGGATGATGAAATGAACATCTGTTGAGTATTTTATCATAAAATTGTTTAATTGTGTTGCTTTGAAAACCCAAAACTCTAGCGGGTCCAGCAGACCCATGAACACTGGCTGAGGAACAAAAATACTAACACCACACAAGGGTTAAATATGGGAAAACTTAAACATGCAAAATACAGAGCTTTAACAAAAATTTTACATCAAGCATGATAAAAAAAGAAAAAAAAGAAAGTAGTACATTTACACAGTATTACTTCTTGCTTACCTTTGTGTCCTCTTTACTATCCTATTCACTGTTAGCTTCCATGTCACTGTAAGTAAGGACACTTTGTTGAAGTGTTTGCACTGCAGCTGCCAAAGTGCAGTCTACTCTGGTTCACATGTCAAGTCTTGCTTTACTTCCTCGTGGGGAACGCTTGCCAGCACAGGGTTTTCAGTTTGAGCCGTGGCTTCTCTTCTGTCTGCTGATTGTTTGCTTGTGTTGGCCGGGAAACAGGTAATACTTTATCAACTGCTCATCTACATAATCACTGAGATGCTCAGATCCACATGAGGGCTGGATGAGCAGATTAATAGTATTGACAAATCCTAATTAGCGTCATGTTGAATCAAATGATTAATGTGAACAGTCGTTAAGGAGGCAGTGTGTGTCTAAATAGACCCAGGGGCTAGATAATACAGTAATAGCCTATATGACTCACACTAGCACTGTTTTAATAGGAAATAGAAAGAGACAGCAAGAAAGAGAGGTGAATGACAGAAAAAGAGAAAGATAAGGGTAGAAAGAAAGAAAGAAAGAGAGTGAAATGACAGAGTGTGTTGTGCTGCTCTACTGCTGTCTGCCCGCCTGCCTGGCTCCCCCCAATGTTTTTACACCTCGAGTTTTAAGCAGCGATGGGATTAGTTTGTAGGATTGTTGGCTTGCATTGTGTGCTGAGAGGATAGGCAGTGAAATCCCTTTTTCAACCACCACTACTTATCCTTGTCCCTGTGTTGTCTCTTTCAAACAGAAGCGCCTCGCTCTACATGCATGTAATCTAGGTGACAAGAAAGAATGAAAAGAGAATTGAATGTGGATGAAGGGAGCAAAAATGGGACAGCTGACAGGGAAAAGAATGTAGAAGTTAGAGCAATAGATTCAGGACTGAAAAAGGATGGGAAAGCGGTACAAATGCGAGTAGACTTTTGTGGTCCTTCAGGTAGGTATGGCCCCCTCAGTACTTTAGAAAGGGGGTGGGGGGGTGCAGGGCTATAACATGAGCACTGTGCATTTATGTCTGACATCAGCACGTGAATAATTCATCTTCAACTTCATGCCTGAATTATTGATGTCTTAAAGAATACAGAAACAGGCAGCAGAAAACAGCAGTCTAGAGGGAGGGAGCATGATGCAAGATGGAGAAAAGAATTATGATTTCATCATTATTTTCAGTTTATTCCAAGGAGAGACATTCAACAAATGAAAAATGTGACACTTAATCAGATAAAAAAAAAAAAAAGATTACCGGAGTGAAAACAAAACAGTTTAATATATGTTTTAATATATTTGCTATTTGTTGGCTCGGGGTTTTTAATTTACAAAACAGTAATATTTTAGATGCAATAGCAGTGCACAACAAATGACTAATATAATATAGTCATTTTTTGGAGTTAGCATGAGAGAAACTTGATGTTTTTCGTTTGTTTTTGTTTAGATGTTTTGCACCGACAGCTCCAGGAAGCATGTATGGAGTTGCACTCGATGACCTCTGCTAGGTGGATGGATGTTTAACTGGTAGCTTGATTAATGATTAATGATTAAGTGCTAGTAAAAGCCAATCATTTCCCATACTCTAGCAAACAAAGAGGCCTCCTATGTCTTTTGTTTACTTTGTTATCCTCTTTCTGCAGAACCCAGATTGATATTTGTGTGCTTACGTACAGCTCTCTGTGGGTGTGACTGTGCGTACGTGAATGCGTGTATATGTGGTGACTGCTCAAGAAGGCACAGGGCCCAGACACTTGGAATCATTTAGTGAGAATTCTGAATGTGGGAGGAGAGGAATGTGCGCCCAGATAAAAGAGAGAAAAGTGAAAGAAAAACAGGGCAAAGAGAGGGGGTGGAGAGTGTGAGAGATAGACACAGATATAGACAGGGAGAGGGCAGGGAGAGTGTGGCAGAGGTGGGGTGGAGATGATGGGATTGGGGTGGGGGGGGTGCACGGTGCCACCTGAGACACACAACAAGCATTTGGAGTGGAGGAAGAAAAGCTCCCGCCGAAAAGATGGGGGTGAAAATGAGGGTACGGGCACAGAAACAAAACGCAGAAAGGGAGGTAGAGCGCAAAAGACAGCGAGAGATCTAGAGCAAATGACAGACAGTGGGAGCAGCAGAGAAAGAATAGAAGAAAAAGGCTCGGAAAAAAAGTACAAGCTGCCCACTCCTTACCTACTGTTCTCCATTAAGCTGATTTTTTCAAATGGCTCTTGCAGGTCTCGCTTAGGGGGAACATCTATTCCTATCACAATGCTGCCTACACACACCTCGCAGTGACAGGAAGAGCGGGAGAGAGAGAAAAGAGGGGGGCTACAAGTATAAATGAACAACGACTTAACAAGAAAGAATAGTGGAAGCAAGAAAGGAATATAGATGTCCACGGTGGTATGTATGACTGAAGATACAAGCCAGAGTATAGAGCATGTTATATTTTTTTTCTTTTTTATTGGTATTATACAAGAAAATATACACGCTGGAAGCTTATTTTCTTTTCTGCCATGCTGTTCTCAGTGACTCACTGGTGGAAAAAAAAACAAAACAAAACAATTACCATTCGGTTTCTCCACTCTCTAAATCAGACACACCACTTTTTCTTTCTTTTTTTTTTTTTTTCAGATCCAGTCTTCTTTGTTTTAATATCCGTGTATACAAACTGTTGTAACCTCTTTTCCTCCTCTCTGTATATCTGTCTTTATTTTTTTGCTGTACACAAATATATCCTCCCACATTCCCTCCTCATGTTTCCGGTCTGTCTTCTCTGGTCTGTGCCAAAGCTAACAGCCTTGTGTGAGCATCCCTCACTGGTGTGTGTGTGTATTTGTGTGTGTGTATGCAGATCTGTAGGTGTGTCTTTGGGTGTGTACATATGTGTGTCTGCAGGACAGCAAAATCCTATCTAATGCAAATGACATCACAGCTGTCTGAGGACGTTTGGACAGCTTGTGGCAGCCTGAAGAATGGATGCCAAAATATTAACTGCCAAGAGCTTAGCTTAAGTAAAACTCCAAGCCTTCAACTAAAATTACATTTTTGAATCAGAGCTGCTCAAATAGTCTAGTTTTTTATGTTTTCCTTTCATTTCTTTTTTTTTTTTTTCATTATTAATGAAAGAGCTTATGGATAGCTATGGAGTAAGCAATTCTTTAGGTGCTACCTTTATGGCTGAAAAGGCAAAGGATTTGATGAAAAGTGTCTATCCATGCAAATCTGCAATTGGCCTCCTGACCCAGCTGATGAGCTATGTAGTTTGGTTGGAGGGAGTATACACTGAAAACAACACCAAATCAGCAACCATTGTTCACTATTGACAAGGACCAATCCCTTGCTAGCCCCCTGCCTGCAGGTCAAGATGATTGCCATCCAAAATCAATCCCAGGGAGTAACGCGTGCATCTGTACAGCTATTCCTCTATCTTCAAGGGAATAATATACGCAGGCAATGAATTAAAACATTTAATGACGAATCAGAACTCAATTGATGGACGTAAGGCGTTATTGACCAGCCAGGGTCACTGAATGAACTGGGCCAAACTAACCCTCATAGCTCCTGGCAACAAGACGGGCACATTCAATCTCTCTTGACCCACTCAGTTTTGACCCTTGAACCCTGGCAGCGCTGCCCCTGTGTGAACTCTCACCCCCAAGGATCAATAGCTCTTGACCATCACCTCAGGCCTTTTTGCCACAGTGCTGAGGGCAAAGGAGAGTCTGCACAGGGTGGTGGAGTGGGGTGGAGACTGGTATAGAAGCAGCTGACCTGAAAGGACAAAGCATAAGCAATTTAATCCCTCCCACCCACCCCCTCTAAATTCAGCTTTAAACATTCCAACTGTAAAGGTGGATTTTAGTCTTTAGAACACCCGACTAGAAATCTAAGCTCAGTGAACAGAATCTTCTCAAGCTCTCCCAATCTATTTATGTCATACATGGATACCCCTTTCTTCACTTCAAACTAGGTTTCCTCATTTTGATCCTTAGTTATTGTGGTTTTGTTGTGAAGTTTAACAAGTCAGATCACTAATCCTCTTATGCTACTAGCAGCAGTATCTGAAAGTTGAGCTGCCCTGCATTCTCTAATCAGTAAGGTAAAGTTCTTTGATCTCTAGATGGAAAAGCCACAGTTTCTGCTTTAGAGATGATATTGTGTATAGAAGCGGCTTTACGGCCTAAAAACCCTTCTAGTATTTGCTTTGCTGTTGCCCCCAAGTCTGGTATTAGTCCACTTATAAAAACAGCCATTATAATCCTTATTCCCATATGACAATTCCCACCTTCATTCCAATGTAAGGATTTGAATCTCTATGTTCCACACACATATGACCATACTGGAAAAAATGCACACAATAACAAAATACGTTGTGGGTCTCAGTAGGTGTCAGAGTAATATGCTGGGGGAGCTGTAACAGCCGTGAGTCATCAGCAACAAAACACCACAGAACACTGGATGCATTGTGCCTACAATTGTGCCAGACAAACAAACACGTACATACACAACACAAGATCGCAATAAACATACTACCAATCACGTATTGTAAAGTTTTCCGTGAGACAGAAATAACACAACCTTTTCTTACAATAATCAGTGTTATTATGTAATGAAGTTCCAAGCAAAGGGACAGCACATATGAAGGGTTCTAATGAACACACAGTTTCTGATGCTGGTGGTGTCTCCTTCAAGACAGAAACAAAAGATGTAGTTTGGGTTTGTTGAGAATTAGCATGGAGTCATGAGAAAAGCAGATGAGGTAATGTCTTAAAGTTGTAATCACACTAAGTATAGGGAGATATATCCATCATCTGACATGTCATTTCATTCTAGTGAAATACCTGCTAGTAACAATGCAACAAATTAAATGTGCTATTGAGTAAATATGATGAATATCCTTGAATTTGAGCGTTGGTGGAAACATTTGATGCAATGAAAGTACACAGGTTAATAAAATATAGAACAGCTAGTCAGTTTTAGATATTTTAGTGCATATATGTTACATATTATGGCTTTAACTTACAGACTGGCTGAAAGATTCCACCAGATTAAACTGTATTTTATCCGAATCAGAATACTGAAATAATTCCAGGGGGAAATTACTGGGTGTTATAGTCACTCCATTCAAGTATAACAGAAAGTAGCAGGGAAGAAATTAATCAATACGACAGAATATATATATATATATATATATGCCCGTGCATTTTGATCAGTTTGTCCAAGTACAGTTAGCATCATGCATGTGTGTGTAGTAGTGACAGGCAGCAGAACCAACCCATAAAGACGGAAGATGCTAAACAGCAAGGTGGACCTCTGGACAAAATATGAGGACAAAAACCCCAAGACTGAACCATCAGCCAACAAAGTATTATACACACTCTGCTGAATGTAGTTTTCTTTTCACTTTCATCTTAAAAAACCACATGAATGTGAAGCGTACACTAGTCTGGAATTCTGCTACCACTTTGGCTAATGCGTCATCCAGCTTGCGACAAACACATTCCCTTCTTTCTTGAGTCTGTTTACTAATGCAAATGAAACATGATTCATATAGATTAAAAATGAATGATATTTAATTGTGATTAATTAAAATTAATCCATAGCAACCTTGTGATTAATCTCTATCTCTCTCTGTAGATAGATAGATAGATAGATAGATAGATAGATAGATAGATAGATAGATAGATAGATAGATAGATAG
>JAPTYQ010000019.1:27283860-27298648 GCA_029814465.1 Ostorhinchus cyanosoma
TTTAAGGTTCAAAGCAGTATCATCATTCAAAAGACATAGACCGGGATTATTATAAACCTGATTATTTAACTCCTATCATCCATAAAGTCTTTAGAATGTGTCCGTATATGTCTTCAGAGGCTGCACCAGCAGGTCTCCTGTCTTTTCCTGGGCTCATCTCCTCCCTCTTTTTCTTTGATTTTCAGCGGCTGCTTCTCCACAGCCCACTCCCTCTGCATCCAAACTCTGGAACATCCTCTTCATCCATCATGTTCCTGTGATTGTTGTCACACATATTTACTTCCTTTAATTTACTGCCTCTGCTTGTCCTCATGCTGTCCTCCTTCCTCCTCTTGATCCATCACCATCCAGCCCATGTTGAGGATGCTAATCAAGCTCCAGCTGAGACAAATCAGCGCATGCACAGTCATCTGTTAACCAGCGGAAAGGCCAGAAAACTTCGCCCACTCCGTCATCTCTCACATGAACGCAGTCATTTCTTGCCCATTTTTTTTTTTTTTTTTTAACATGATTGAAATACATCTATAGTGCATGTGCACACAGACAACATGCCTGAGCCTTGGAGTCATTCTTACATCATTTTTCATACACGTGCCTTCACCGTACAGCAGTGCAACAGTAAAACTCAAATGTACGGTTTACCTTATTAGAAAAAGAAAAACATTCAAACTGGCATTTATTGGATATTCATCTCTTTGATTTATTTAAACATGAGCACGTTTCTCCTCGTGCTTTGAAGCATCATGATTCATTTTCCTACCAATTTTTTTAATTGAATTTTTTTTTTTTATGTTTTCAGAAACGTCAGTTGTTTTCTTGACATTTCATCTCAGAATTGAACTTGGACCGCGAGGAAAAAATAAATGTCATGTTCCGTGACAGAAACAAAAAGTAGCTTATTCAGTCCGTAACACCGAGGGAGAGACACTGCTGAGTTTATGAGCGGAGACGCCCGGTTCAGAGGCTCGTATCGATCCCAGTCCCTGCTGGTTTTTACAGCTCACTTCAAGGCTTTATTGTTTCGCCAGCACACTTCGTTTCAGTCCTGAGTGTTTTTGATAGATTTAGCAGCAAAGGATCATATCTCCAGTTTTAGCGTAATGGCCGATTCAACATGTGTTAGTTCGACATAGACATTTAGCTGACCTTTAGGGTGGGTCTTTCTGCCCCTGTCTTAAAGAATCATTGATAGCTTTCCACATTGGCTTTGTCTCTCTGATATACTGGAATAGCTGCATAAACAGAAGCAAATGCTTTCGCTGTGATCTGGGAGGCAGATGGGGCGTGCTCGCAGGTTTAGTTTACTAAATCAAATGAAATCGTTTTCCTCTCTTCTTCTTTTATCTCATGTGTTTTCTGTGGATGGTCATCGTTTCTTAAAGTAATTAAACAAACCTTTTTTTTCAGTTACGCTAAATCGCTAATGGAGCCTGCAGCCTTAAAACGACTTCTATCAGATAAATCACATGGCGAGTCAGTACTAAGAAGCCTTTTGTTTCATTTAATGAATAACTTCCTAGCTTGTGACTGGTTAATTATCCTCCAGACTGAATTGTATCCAATTATAAGAATAAAATCAAAAAGCGGTTTTCTGTTACATAACACTCCTCCCTCGCTGACGCCACAACAAAGGATATTCACAGCAGAACCATTAGAACCATTTGGCTTCTGCTTATCATTTCAAGATGTTCTGTAATGAAAACAGAATAGAAAATGATTCTCGGCTTTATGAGGTGACTAATGGTTTTAGAAAGTCAAAAAATAATAATAATAAAAAAAAAAAAAAAGAAATCAAATTAAATGCGGTAAAAGGCCAATGCTTGGGTGTTGACCTCTGTTTGAGCCGGTCTAAACTGGCCCTGTTCCCGTAGCGGACTTACAGGACTTATTGTGCATTGAGCGGCATGTTCACACTTTATGAATTCTAAAAGCCAGGAGGTTTTATGGAGCGCTGCTTCATGTGGCTGGTATGTGAGCGAATTTACCTCATGAATAAGAAAGTGGTTGAAAAACACAATTCTGGAGCCAAAGCATTTGAAGACAGTATTTCCTTCTCGCGCTCAAAAACAAATCCACCCTCCAGTCTCTGTCTGGTACAGTAGATCTGGTCTGTCCTCACAGCTGTTGGTACATGTGCCTCATTGACATAAACCTTTTAACAGTTCAGCCCTGGTGCAAGAGGGTACATATAAATAAATATCACTTTTCTCGTGCTGCGTCACCTTTGACACGTCCCCTCCCTCACGATTGTTATTCTAATCCCTTAGTCAGCCTCAGTGTTACCCCTCGTAAACCATGCACAAGGTAACAGGATACATTAAAGCAGCAGCAGAATGCAACAGCGCCTGTGGATTGGAGAAGCTGTAGGCTGTTATCAGTATATATAGCGACATGGGAAGTACCCGAATGTCAGGCTAAGTCTGAAACATAGCTGCTGGATTACTTTTGCATCCCACACTCGCATCATTGTCATCCATCCCCCGCTCCAGTGTGTTGTGTCAAATGAAGTTTCCTATTTTGAAAGGAGCATTTTTTGGGGGGGGGGATTTAAGCGATTACGTCGTATTGGTTCATTGTGTGCTTATAGCCGGGTTACACAAAGGCAAACTTTCTAATAATAATCGTGAATGACGTCCCCTCCCTCCATCATTCTCTGTGTAGGAGTGTGTTGTCTTTGCCAGAATCCAATAAAAAAGCTGCCAAAGAGAGGAAGGGGAAAATGGCAGGTTGTCTGAAGTTGCACCCAGAATGGTTTCAGTCGGATTACAGATGTATGGTTGTGCCAGATGTACGTTGGCAGCGAGACAGAGCTTAATTAGAAGGTCTGGCTTGTGTTTATGTTATATTCTAAAACCCTTACATGAAAAATTGTCCCCTTTACATATTGGATAACATTTAACCAGGAAAAGAAGTTGCATAATCTCACCACGTCTGGGATTTCTACATAACGACATAAGCACAAGATCAGGAGTGAATGTTGAAGTTTCACTGCCACCGAAAGCATCTCGAACCCATCGGAATAGAGTTAATATTAAGGTATTTGTTCTAAATCAAAAGCATCTCGGGAAGTGAGTGAATGGGCGTGTGTGTGTGTGTGTGTGGGCCTGTGGATGTGATGATCTGTTTGCCATGTCATATGGAAGCTGTTTATGTGTTTGGCTAACGTCTTAGCTGAGGTGTGTGTGGTTGAAGAGGAGTCTGCTATTTCTCTCTCTGTGTCTATCTCCAAAAATCCTTGTTCTCTACAATCCAAAGCTGATCCCTAAGACATCTGTAGCTTGTTAAAATCACAATCTTTGTTCCTGACTTTAACTAATGGTGCAAATCAACCACATGATTTAAGGATTTAAAGGGATATGAGGGAAAAAAATGTTTTAATAGCACACAGAGTTCTCTCCTTGATACCAGTAAAAACACAATGCAGCATTAAATTCCCGCATTAAAAAATATCAGGAAGTCCTTTTTTTTGGGGACTTTTGCACCTGTATGCAAGGACAGAGCCCGGAGCTGGAACTAGCTCAGCTGAGAGATGTGGATTAGATCTGCAAAAAAGTAATTCCTTGGCTCATTTGAATATGCAGAAAAGCGTGAATATGCCCTAACGGAGAAGAAAGAAAGAAAAGAGGAGAAAGATTTGATATGGCAGGAGGTTGTCAGTAATGGGAATTTGCGCCTTCTCCTCTGATCCATTGTAATCCCCGTCTCAGTCATTAAAGTCATCTGGCCAGACAGCTCTGCATTTGGAGCAGACAGTGGTCAGCATCTGGAGAACTACAACTAGCCTCTGTCTGACTCATGAGGCCCTCCAGCTGCTCAAATAGCCAACACAATCTATTGTAACTTTCACTGACAATTATGTGAGAAAAGGAAAGAGAAAAGAAAAGAGAAAAGAAAAGAAAAGAAACATTCAAAGAAGAAGGAAAAGAAAAGCTCTAGTCATGCCCAATTATATTATAAACTGACTGCTGTAGTAGCTTGTAGCTGAAAGCATGACTTATTACCAATAGGTGGTGATGCCCTTTGGAGTACAGTGGGCATTGAGCAGCAGCTGCCGTCTTCAAATAGGAAAACAGCTCATAAATCTGAAAGCTCTGAGGTGTATGGAGAGAGTGACAGAGAACAAGGCTGGGAGAAAATGCTTGATGGAGCAGAGCAGCGAGAAATAGGCGGAGAAAGGCTAAAGCAGGGAATGTGATGGAGACACAGAAGGAAGAAAGGTGGGGAAAGAATCTGTGAAGAAATACCTGAGGGATATGGAGATGAAGAACAAAAGGCGTACAGATGAAGACAAACGCTCCGACGCAGATACACGGAGGTTATTAGAGCGAGTCGGAGCCAGAATGCACTGGGGTGGGCTGAGGCCGCCGTCCAAAAGGAAAGAGTGACATTCTGGCCAGTTTGACACGGAAAAAGGAAGGTAAAGTGATTCTACCTGTGCCCTTCATCCCTCCTTTTATTCCATTTTGTCATTTTTAGCAGAGCACAAACCCAACAGGTGGGAAAATGGGGCACTTTTTACTTGGTCGTAGGTGTTTCCACTGTGACTGGGTTTCTATATTAACAAGTACTGGCACAACATTTAAAGGGTGAAATAAGGACAAATGCAGTAAATCCACCTTCCTGCAAGATGTGGATGTTCTGCTAAAGGAGCGTAGCAACAATCATTAAAATTTACTGTCCGTTTTAAGATCTGCATTCACTCGCGGTTGTGGTGCAATTTTCTTTTTACTGAGGGCACATTTGTTTTCTTTAAAAGCCTTAAAATATATATTCAACAGTAAAAAGGCATTAGAGCCTTTGCAAGACATTTGCAACCTAGAATCCAGTAAGATATGGTGGCTGTTAAGGTGTCTTTTGCTTTTATGAACTGCCAGATCCCTTAAAAGAGCCAAGTTAATGGAGAGCAGCTGTACAGAGGACAGAAAGTGACAGCTTTGGATTAAGTGCTGCAATGGGGGACACTTTAAAAATAAAAGTAGGAGTGAAATTTTTTAGTCGCACAAAAGACGATGCAGTGCAAGCGGGTATAAGCCGACAGTTCAGTATTAAAGAAAAGAATTAAAAAGTGACTGAATTGGCTCTTTTTCCATCATAAAAGTATGTGCAGGTGTGTAGAGCCTTGTTTTTTTTTCCACAGGCCCTCCCTCTGTTTGCCTGGACCACCGTTTGTCATCGCAGAAAAAGCCTCTTGTCAACAGTGGCACAAAACATGGCAGATTTGACTCCGTTTAAATCAAGAACACTGTGTTTTTTTTAAAGTTTTTTTTCTTTCTGTGACATAAGAGAGTTTAACCTCCACTTATGTCAGCACATGACATTGATTAGAGCAGCGGTGACTTAACATTAGAGATTAAAACTACAGGGGTGGTCTTATAAAACAACACACATACAGTGAAACGCACACAAATACACACTTGAGCTTATCCTTATCATATGAGCTCACCCCAGAACTCTTCAGGGAAATGTCGTCAACTTACAGAAATACAGTTGTGTGATCTGTTCTGTTCTTATGGGAAATAACTGAACACAAAGTCAAATGTATTATACACTTCCATTACAATTCTTTTTATTTTCTATTTAGTAAATAATAATAATAATAATAATAACAGTGACTTACCTTGGACCAGGGCCACTGAAGCCAGGAGACACAGCAGCGGGGCCACTTTATTTAATTCCAGCATGATGCCACTCTTCCCTCTGATCTTCTACAGCATTGACACTGAATACAGGAAAAGATGAGGTGGATTCTTCGCACAGTTAAAAGTAGTCAACTGTCGTCTCTCAGGTGTGGGTTCGAGGACGGATGCCGGTGTCAAAACTTCGTCTCTGCTCCTTCACATGTGAGTTGGAGACAGAAGCACAAGCTTTTTAAAAGAAGGGGCATCCTGAGTCAAAAAAAACCAATCCAGCCCCTCTCTGCTCACCATTGGCCGGTGCAGTCTAACATCTGGGTCCCCCGTATCATCTTCCAAAAAAAGGTGAGTGTACGGTGGGGGTAGAGACACACACACACACATGCATACTAATAGACAGAAGGAGGGGGGGGGGTGTTATGTGTGCACCGCTACTTCAAATGAAGGGCTGTTTTCCTGTTCTTCCAAACAACATCTCATGGGATTTGACTTATTTATAACAATATTTGTCATATTTCTTTGCTTTGTAATCTTCTTTCGCTCTAGTTCTTATATTTCTACACAGAACAGAGCAGGTGTGTTCATGCAGGAGCTGAAACTTTACTACTCTACTTATTATTGTGCATGGTTTTTACAAAAGTTAGATTCATGACTTATTATATTTTCAAGCTTATGACGCACTAGTATGTTTCCACTTTTTTCATCCAAAATACTAAAAAAAAAAAAAAAAACAAGTTGTAATCGCCTTTTGTAAAATGTCAGATTCTTTATTGGTCCCCTTGTTTGTCGTTCTCCGTCTGTCTTCATTTCATTGTCTCTGTATTCTTTGGTCTAAAACAGACACAGGACAGTGCCAGATGCTGCTCTCCTTCTGTTTCGACTTCTGGTTCAGTTTTGTAACTTTTTAACAGTCGCTGATTGCAGGGCGATGCGCTGCCAAAGAGTGGAAGTGGCGTCATATGGCATGCCATTCAGGAAAAACTCCTCGGAGCGCAGACACGAGACGTGCTTATGAGGTGTAATGTACTCATTAGCGACATGTGAATTGTTGCAATTTAGCAACAACGCTCGTAAAAAAAAATTCAGAACGTGAGCTCAAGTCTTTCACAAATCCCTTTTTGGTTTTAAAATAGCAAAATGGGGGTTAACCAGGGAATTTCTGACATAACAAAAAAGGGTTTTAAGACATTTCTATGAGCATTTAAGCCTTGGAGGACAGTGAAAATGATGAATATAAGTCATAATAAGACATTATGTTAATAGCCCCTTTTTACACAGCACTTCTGTTCTGGGAGTATTTCACTTTTATCCGTGTGTAAATGAAACGGTGGGATCGTTTGGTTACACCTCTGTCACGTCTGGAGGTCATCACAGAGCCGCGATAAAAGGTGGACTCATGATTCCAGAGCGCTACGTAAAAAAGGAACACCTCTCGTTTCACAGCCGAGGTGTGATGTTTTAATGACGTTGGATTTAAAAATGTACAATAAACAAACATATCAACACGATGAGAAACATGCCGAACTGGGAGACGCCGAGATCCGTGACCAGAGGAGTTTATTCATGCTAACATTTGTGGAACGGTGAAGGACGGGCCGACTCTGGAGAGGTTAGCAACACGGCTAGGCTCGGGTATTTCAAGTTATACATCGCACTATACACTGCGCTGTGTCACCGCCCCTTTGATTCCGGAATGCAGGTCCGCTGTGTAAAAGTCCAGCCGGTCTCACCTCTGGTACGCCTTTGTCTTGAGTGTCTGTGGAAATCAGTCAATGATGGAAAAAAAGCAGGATCACCATTTCACCTTTTTTTCTGGGATCTCTGTAAAAGTGTCTAAAGATAAATACATTAGACTGATATCAGTGAAGAAAACCAAGCTAAAAATATTGTTTAACCCTTGAATGGGGTCCGTTTTCAGTTTTTATCAAAAGAAAAATGATACAATTAATTTTTTTTTTCAACCTGAAATTCATTGGCTTTGGCTCATTTTCTGTGACGAACATAAATCAAAACACATTTTCAGTGACCACTTACTGTCCACCCACCCTTCACATTTATATTCCATACAGAGGGTTTGGTGGGTTTAGTTGTGAAACATTTTGCTTCATTTGTAAATGTGTTTTTTTTTCCACACACTCCACTTGATTATAACAAATTTTCTTTTTTTTTTAACATTTTACCAAAAAAACTAATTGCGCATTAATTCATAAATGTGATCTAACAAAAGTAAAGGGCAAATATTCACTGTGTTTGCTGTTCATATGACTTGTAATTGCCATAATGAAGTAAATATCTGATGAGTATTTTCCCAAAAAAATTTTTTGTGTTGTTTTGAAAACCCAAAACTCTAGTGGGTCCACAAAACCCCTGAACACTGACTGAGGAACAAAAATATTAACACCACATAAGAGTTAAATGTTATTAAAATATCTACAGATGCCACCAAAACTATTTCCAAGCTCCTGAATGACAAACTCTGAAATGTCTTAAACTCAGACCAGATATAATTATATTTTTGTGAATAAGCATGTGGAGAAACCTCATTCTGGATTCAGTATAACAACAGAATTCCAGCCATTTCGTTAGAATATCAAACGAAAGGGTCTTTTAATAGGAATAAAACACACATCACTTATATTTTCATAGTAAACTTTGCTTTGTCGTTTTAACCTGTAGAATTAATTGTGTTGTAGGAAAGAAAGCAGCAGGAAATTTCAGACCAAACTGCCATTTTTTTGTCTAAATAATTCCAGATCAAACATATTCCTTGTTAAATATAGATGCCAACCGTACACTAGTGATACATATTATAAATGAAAAACACTGGTGTGAATCCTTTTAGGAAACTGAGCACATACCCTATGGATGTCATTAATCCTTTTTGTTATGTAAAGTACACAGTATATTTCTATTCTCCCTCAGCACTGATCTGTGTTGTTAAGTCTATTTAATCTTTAAACCATGTTTCTTGTCCATGTAAGAGAGTCTCTCGGTGGATTTTACAAGCGCCGCTGTCAGTGATGATTGTTCAATTCTACGGTTGCCAGTGACTCCGAAGCCTATTACTCAATTCATGGGAAAAGCAGAAAATGACAGCGTGGTGACGAATTCTTGTTTCCTGACAGGGATTGGACAAGCATGAAAGATAGGACCACTGAGCGCACACGCACACACACACACACACGCACACACACACACACACACACACACGCATATTTCTGCAGCTTTCACCATTTTCCTTCTGACAGATTTAATACCATTCACCAAAATGGATCAGCATTCCTTTTCAGTGACTTTTTACACCCACTAACACATGTGTGCGCTCACCGGGCATTAGGGCATTAGTATTCACAAGAAGTATAAATACGCACTACGTCATCATAAACAGCGCAGCAGCCTCACTTAGTCATTCTCATTGAAGCCCGCCGCCCTGAGCTCAATAATAGGAGACCTTCCTCCCCAGCTGATTATGGCCAGATCACACCTGTTTATGGCTTTCATTACCTAATGCAATCCAGGTGGAAACCAATAAACAGACGTTCCAGTGTGCACCCGTCTACAAAGCACATCCTTAATCGTATGTGATATGCATGAAACACCGCTGAGTGACCTGTTGATTAGTGACCATTTTACATAATTGTACTTTGTGGCTACCCTGCAAAGATCATTCCACATCACCTATAATTGGATTATTCAATAAAATGAGATTATTTATAATGTTACCACAGTTTTTCCATGGACATAAGTCAACTGGAGTACGTGTTTTGAGTTGTTTTCTTGCGTTTCTTACAATCAAACCAATATTTAGTCTGATTTCCAGCTTGTTGCTACCTTAGTTTGGTGCATGGTAAGTCGTATCCAGAGGGTTTATCAGCTCTTATTCAGTGAAAACAGCTGTCTGCTGCTGCAGCTGGAAACCCAGTTGATGAGAGCAGAGTTGTAATCCAGAAAACCACAACTGTGAAGCCTAATCAAATAAAATGCAGAACTGATTTGCAATTATTCATGAGTGTATTATTATGAAAGAACAGATTTCGGTATAAATGTGATAAGTGTAAAGCCCTATTAGGCATAATATGGTTAATCAGTGCACATTTAAGTCAAGGAAAGTAATTAAACAATTATTTAAAGGAGACTTTTTTTAATGGACAACAAGAACTGTCTGGAACTTTTGTAACAGGTAACGAAATAACTGAAACAAATGTAATGCAGTCCAGGCTGACCAAACAAATGCAGAACACATAAATAGAAACTAAAGAATTGGCAACCGTACACTAAGGCTACGTTCACACTGCAGGCAAATGTGGCCCAAATAGGATTTTTTTTTTTTTTTTTTTGCCCATATGTAACCTTTATCTGATCTGTTAAAGACAGTCTGAACAGTACAAATCTGATTTTACTCAAATCCAACCCAGGACACTTTCACATGTGGTCCGAAATCTAATACGTATCTGATATTTAGCAAGTCTGAACGGCCAGGTCACATTTATCCAAACTTTACGACATTAATATACAACAAACATCACAATTCTGCATCCCAGGAGTGTCACTTCCACAGTGGAAAAAAATCTAAATCTTACCAAATGTATTTTTCTCATTTCTAGTCCAAATATCTCATCACATTTAAAATAAGACGTAATCAGCTAAAGAGGAACTTTTCAATGAGATATAGGGACTTATTTTTCTTGAAACTCTTATTTCAAGAAATCTTATCAAGATAATTTTCAGTTTTTCCAGATTGGCAGATTTTTTGTCTTGAATATAGAAAAAAAAATCTGCCAATAGAACAAGTGAAAATTATCTTGGTAAGATTTTTTGAAATACAATTTTCAAGATCTATTGTCAAAAAATAAGTTCTTATATCTCACTGAAAAGTTACTCTTTCAGTGATTATGTCTTATTTTAAGCGTGAGGAGATATTTGGACTAGAAATGAGAAAAATACATTTGGTAAGATTTAGATTTTTGCAGTGCATAAATACAGTGCGTACCTGCTTCGTCACGTTTTACATCAGAACCTCTTTTGCGTGCGTGGGTCACTTCAGGGTCACATTCAGTTCATACTCAAAACTGATAGAAGTCGCATTTAATGTGTAATACGAACGTGCACACGAAAAAAATCCGATTCCCCCCCAAAAAATCCAAATTTTGCATTAAGACCTGCTGTTTGAACGTAGCTTAACTCATCTGAGCACACTTCAGTAGAAAGTCACACATAAACATAAGAGCAGACCATAAACAACCCAAAAAAAACAAAAAAGAAAAATAAACATTCAAGTATTTAGCATAATAGAAAATGCATGTTTCTTTGCAGATTGTGGAAATAGATATTTCAGTATTTTCTGTATTTTGCAAAGTAATCAGAAAAGGGTAATGCTACACCTTTCACAAGAAGACTAACACAAAGATTCCTGATGCCATTTGCTAAAAAGACATGACTCAAACCACAGTTTCTATATATAATCCTCCTACTGTAGCTCAACAGCGAATGTAGCTAAAGTGTAGCCTGATCTACAGAACTGAGATGTTAACATTAAATCACAGTAACAATCTATAAAATACAAAACAAGAGAATAGATTACCCATATGCTTTTAAAATGAGAAGCAGCCACATCGACTCTTATGTTTCCCATGTGTTACAATTCTATGAGACAGTCTGTGCCAGGGTAGTCTGGAAGGTTAAGCTCATATTTTTTCTGGATGTCATAGGGCAGGAATCGTCCGGCCAAGAAATGCTTCCCCGAGAAACTCATGGCGCACTTCTTTGGTGCTGTGAGAGAGATGAGAACTTCGGGGTTTATCCCATCCTGAGTGGCCTCTTCTACGTCCCAACCTGAGGCACAAAGAGGCGAGAGGAGAAAGAAAGAGCCATTCAAGTCATGGAGAACTGTGATAATTTTTCGCCCGCTGCGCTCACCACTCAGCAGGTAGTGTATTTAGAGTATGATGAGCTCACACTGTGCTGACTGTAGCATAAGATTTATCCCCCACATGTTGGAAAACTCCTACCCATAAGGCCAAGGCTTCTAGGGAGCTGCCTGGAGGCCCATATATCATGTTCCCGAGCCTCGAACCTGATCTGGAGAATATGTCGGTGGGCTTACCTGAGGGCACATCCACACTGGCGATGGGGATCTTGACTTGCTTCAGGGTGACCAGAATACCAGAGTAAGGCTCCTTAATGTTGGCGGTGTCTGCCTCCGGGCCCAGCATGGCATCAATCACTAGGTTGTAGGCATCGTTTATGAGCTGCACCTAAACACAGGACACCTCAGCGTGAATAATTAAAGACTATCTTTTGTAGGTAATTTATCTAAATCAGTGGTTCCAGGAAGAGTTTGGAGCTCGCCAACACATCACAATATTAACAGCGACGTGATGTTTTTAAGGCCAGGTGAATTATTTTTGGGGGGTTTTAAATGACATTAGAGAGACTTTATTGGTCTCATTGAAATTCAATGGGAAAGGCAGGAACACAATAAAGGGCAAAAAAGGGCATGCATAAAAAGAAAAAGACAAATTATATAAAATAAGTGATAACAGTCCTACACACCTGCTCACTGATACCCTGCCTACCCACGGATACGTTTTAAGTCTTAAGTTTCAATGTTTTTAAAAACTTTTCAAAAATAAAAAAAATTTTAAAAAAAAGGCAAAAATTGAGAGAAAGGCAGGCATGTAAAGAACACGTGTGGGGAAATTTGAAAAGAATCAGGTGAATAATGTTGGACAAATTGTCTAAGTTGAAATGTTCAAAAATGTATTTAAAAATAAATTGAAATTGAGCCACTGGTAAAGAACATGTGAGTCCAGTTTGGAAAGAATCATGTGAAAAGTGTCCAAATCAGTTGAACAAAACCCTCAGACAGACAGAACTCTGAGTATTTCTATATACGTAATAAGTAATAAACTCTACAGACTATATACATACATATAGCCTCACCGTATAAATGCTTAAGTTATATTTTTGGCCAAATTGAATATCAGAGTAACTTAAGTCTCCTAATACGGCTGCATCACTTTTCTGCATAAATCACAGTTTAGCCAAAAATTCGACTTAGGTAATTACACTATAAGGCTAATGATATGTTCAGGTTCAGACTAAAGGATGAACTCATGTTGGTGGACCAAAGTCAAGGTCACTGGAACATCATGACTCAAAGATTCACAGTAAAATTTCATGCACATTAAGATGTTGTTCTGTAAACAAAGGTTGGAACATATTAAACAGAGGACACAGAATGCAAAAGGGTTCAAGTTGCAAAGTTCTTTATTTTTAATTAAAGTTATTTGTTGTTTTGTCCAATTTAAGCCCTTTCCATGCCCTAAACAAAAAAAACCCCAAAGTTTCAAAAGAAAAACAAGGACCAACTGAAGAGAGAGCAATGATTAGTTAACACAATAAATTAAGAATTCTAACAAAAAGAAAAACACAAAAGACAAAGGGGAAAAAGGTGCACCAGAACATAAGACACACTTTCATGTCCATTATTCAACCCCTTACCTCTGTATAAAGTAAAATAAAAAATAAAAATACTGTGTGGGTTTTTCATGAGATGATTCACTAGAGTCATACATGTCCATACAATACTAAAAATACACATATTATTTTCATCAGTGCATATATCATACGTAAAGTATATATTAATAATGGACATAAACTGCACTTGAGAGGGCAACTACCTGCAGAGTTATTAGATGACTTTTTTTTTTTCAGATAGTCGATCAGAGTGGATAGCCTTATAACCGTCATGTCAAACAGGTGAAAATAAGTCTTGAATTAACTGAACACAGCTCATGGACATTTGAACTTGTGACCAGAGATCAGACACAGTGGGTATATTACATTTTAATACCTGTCAATAAAGCTGCAGATTTCAACCAGATGAAACCCCCTCACCTCATCCTACTTTAAAGTGACCATTAAAGTAAAGGTCCTCATTAGAGCCAGTGTTCAGGTTGATCATTCTGGGATTTCTAGATAAGGGTCCAGGATATTAACTCTGGTCCACACTCAGATGTATGAAATAATGATAATGTTCCTTAACAGTGGATGCCAACCACTGTAAAGCCATAAAAATGATCAATTATTATTTTCAGGTGGTTAAACATTAATAAACCGAATTTTGCAGCGAAATCATCCAGTAACGTTCACACTGAACCTTTCATGGGTCATAATAAAACATTTTCTAGAGCTGCAGCTATCAATTACTTTTATAATCAATGAATCTATCATTTATTTCAATTCAACTCAATTGTTATTCAAATAGGTGTAAAAGTAAAAGACAAAACAGACAAACAAACAACTTGTCTTTTATTCCAGAACCACCTGAAACAACCATAAAAAGTATAAAAGTAAAATGATATTTAAAAATATCTATATAGAAATAACAACAACACATTTAAAAGTAAATATAAAAGTATATGTAATAGCCCAATAACGTAATAAAAGTCCTGAACCGCTGACGTAATAACTTTTGGCCAATAACGTAATAACTCATTATGTTATTGGCTGGTTATTACGTTACTGGCCTGGTAAAAAAAAAAAATTGCAAATGTAATAACTGTCAAAATTTATTATGTTATGGGTCTTTATTACGCTATTGGCTTCTACAGACATCTATCATCATCAATACGTACGTTCACTGCAGTCAACACTTTTATATCCAACTTCAGATGGAACTAAAATACAACTTAAAAAAAAAAAAACTCAAATATTTATAATGTAAGTGATGGTTCAAATGTAGAAAAATGAGCATATAGACCAGACCTGGGCAAAGTAAGGCCCGGGGGCCACATGCGGCCCGATAGCTGGCCCTGACCGGCCTGCATGAGGTCATTGGCAAAATAAAAGTCAATGCAAATATATATCATACAACTTTTATTTTGTAGAATCTGCTATATTAGCGTTTTTTCGCACATACTTTCTGTACTTATGGACTTATGCACTGATTGGTTTATTGGTCAGTTTCAGCCCATTAAGATGTCATCTAACGGCAACAAAAAAAAGAAAGATTGATTTAGAATGCAGAGATTTTAACAAGACATGGACTTCTAAATGTTTCACCACTGAAGTTAGAAAAGGAACTGAGATATGCAAACAAAGCTGCATTTATAGTTTTACATGTAAAGTTAACATGGATGGAAAGAATAAAA
>JAPTYQ010000019.1:27381920-27393296 GCA_029814465.1 Ostorhinchus cyanosoma
CCTGTGTGTGAATCTGCCGTAACAACTGCGAACTTCGATGGCAGTGCTTTTCAAGATCCTGAGGCAAAGGCTGAGATCCCCCCCCCCCCCTAAAAAAACTCTCCGGTTCTACACGATTAACGTGAATGACCCAATTGACAATGAAAAAGGTGAGAGTCGCCAAAAAGCGACAAGTTTGCAAGTATGAAATACATGTAGCCTATGTGAAGAACGCAAACACTCAGGAAATAGGGTGGACACAATCAGAACCCATGTCCAGGGTTTCCAGCATATAAATTTAGCAGTGGCACTGCAAAAAAAACCCAAAACATAACAAAAGAGACTATAACAGAGGCACAGAAGCTGGTCGGACGTTCGAAGCATGTTCAGTTTCACTTTAAGTTTTCGGTATGTTGCAGCTTTGTGGCACAAAGAGTCCGCGGGTTCCTAAATAGCAAAAATGTTTTTATTTTTTAACTCAAGCTGGTAAAATTCAGTGAACCTCTTCTCCTTCAAAGTGCCTCTGCAGCGGTGTTACTGTGAGGTCATGTTCACAGCACTGCAGGGAATACTGTGAGGCGTTCAAAAACACACAGAAACGAACATTGAACATTCAAAAATATATAACATGTGGTGCCTGTTACTGCAAAATTGACTGAATGATATTTTCTAGAAATGTCCCGTGTCCTACAGGTAGTTACAGAGCACCCCCCACCCCCCCTTGACTGTACTGAAAACAAATCAAAAATGTATCGAACTGAAGACCCCTGCAACAAAAATGTAAACGACTGAAATTTTTCTGTGCTGTTACACCCCTAATATAAACCCTTAACATACATAAAATCAAGTCTCTTGGATGAAATAGCACAGATACCTGAAGGGTTCCTTTGCTCGATGTAATGCTACCACGCACCAGAGGAGGAGGAGTTGCAACAGAGCCAGTTGTCTAGAAATCAGCAGTGATTATTATGAATAAATACACAGGTACTGTTTGCACAGTAAAATACAATCATGCATTTAATAATGAAATATAAAGATTAAAATAAAATTGCCTTTCTGTTGCATTTATCACCTACAATGAACCCTTATTTTTACCTTCTGCACTGTGCTCTCTTTCTGGATCTGGCTCTGTCGTAGTTTCTTAAGAAGCACCAGCTTAGCCTCTTGCAGTCGGAGTTCCTCCTTCAGCTGTTTGATAATGCGCTCCCTCTCCTGTGGGGAGCTCTTCTGTACATGAAAAAAGAGGGTTTTGAGTAGAATGGTTATGTATACCAAATTATCTGACCAAATACTTTGGGTAACTCTGATCAGCAAAATATAGAGTAAGATCATTAGTAATTACTCCAAACATTTGTCTTTAAATGTATTTTATGTCCATTCTGTGAGGATTCGGCTCTTCACTGAGCAACGTCCTCAGAGTATGAGGGAAAACTTTGTCATTTGCTGACGGGATGAGTTAAGAGTATGATGGGCGCAAAAATAACATGCAGTTCCCTACCATCAGTTTATCTGTATCAGTCTTGGTGAAGCAGTGGCCATTCATGAGAGGACTGGATGGCTCATTGTCCGACAACACGATCACGTCATCTGGCGACGGTGGCTGGCGCTCTCTTTTAATATCACTGTAGGGACAGAACATGAAGGCAGGTTACATTACTACTCTGAGTGTATTTTCTTTAGAAAATCCAGTTCCACTCCATTCTATTGCACTCTTGAGAGAGCACTATTAGGCTTAACAGCACCATAAATGTAGTTTAGTTTTATAACCAGTAGATGGCAGTACATTATTATGATAGTCATCTGTGTTGTGCGGTGAATGTGTACTGGGACACACAAGAAGACAAGAACCAAGAGATCAATAATGGAGTAATGGCGGCAGAGAAGATCGTAACCAGCCTGCATCCCCAGCGAAAGGAAACAGACATAGAGTCCTAGTTCTGCACCTTTTCAACACACACCATTAAAGCCACAAATAATATGCAAACCGAGGCCAAATTAACTCATTTTTTTGTTTTTGCAGAGGGGAGTGATCTTTGATAAGGTGCTGAGTGGCTTTTCCTAGGACAAACAAGAGAACAAAGGCGACTAGTGGCTGCATACATATGCATCAATACGGGGAGGGGGTGAGATAAAAGGTAAGGGATGGTTGTAATTCTACAGCACTTGGACCATGGTGGGAGAATAAATCTGCCTCTGTCCCAGTGGGGGTCCTTTTAGTTGCTTAGAGCTTTGAGGTGAGAATAACTGTTGAAAGATGTGGTAAAGGATATATGCTGTGATATAAGACAGTACATAAGAGGTGGAGGTTTGCACACATGCACTGGAGTTACATAATTGTTCAAGCTCTGTCGAGCGAGAGGCTTCAGGGCTTCAAGCTTAGGCCCAGTTTACCACCCAGACAGGCCCTCACCCCTCCCCTACCTCTGTGGCGAGGCCTATGGCCTAGCCGAGATCGGCACAGCCTGGGCCTCGGCTCTGCCCTCCCTCCCAGCTGCCGATACCAGAGTCACAAGCTGAGCAGAGCGGAGGTCCGCTGGAGACACTGGAGAGGGTGACAGTGAGGGGGAGGGGAATACATGGCCACGAGCCAACCTATTGTGTACACTCTCTCACTCAGTCACTCACTCACTTCTTCACACACCCCTCCCCCATCCTCACTTACTTGTTCATCTTTTATACTCCAACTCACTGACTCACTTCTTCACACTTTTTCTTCCCGTTTGCACACTCCTGTCTTTCTTTCGCTTTGTTGGTCTTGTAACTACACTCCTAAACAGACCGTACAGGCTGAGTTCAACAAGGTCAACTTCACTCAAATACAGCCACGTCACTTGTTATGAGATGAAAAGTTTAACAGACTAAGCAATTACACCCCAAACAAAGACAATGACTATTTACTGTCCCTTAAAACAGGTGCCAAGAACACAGTAAATCCTTTTAATTTGCTATAACACTGCTTCCAAGAAGGAGCCTTATGCACTTCTATTGAAATCCACTAAAAATGCAAACACACCTATAACACTAATTAGAATAAAATCACTTTCCTCAAACACAGCTAAGCCTAATGGGGCCTGAAGGGGCTGCACTTTTCATGCCTTGTTCTGTTTACATTCCATACATATATAATAAATTCTATCAGACATGAGAAGCATTAAAGCTTCTCTGACAAAGAGGATCTGCCTCTATGGCAAAATTATATGAACAAGCTTATGTTGGTTGCTACTGCTTAATTGAGAAGTGCTTACACAAGCATCACAACACACCGGCTTTGTTATGTAAGGTCCAGTGTTTCTGCATGCCTCTCCTTCCCCGATCACAGCTTCACACTGACCCCACTCCAGTGTTGCTGAATCAGTCATTATTAGCAGTTGGATTCTCCATTCAAAATGCTGTGCAATGTGAAGCTATGCAAGGCAACTCTGCATATATGAGACCCCTGAGCTATTAAAAAGCAACAGGCTTGACAGAGATGTGGGTAAATATTAACATTTTAAAATAAATATACAAAGCATTACAGAGCATGAAGACTACTAAAGGACAGAGGGGAACAGTGCCGCTCAGTGACACCAAGAAGCTGCACCAACTTCAGTTTTGTCTTCATACACTTTGGCTTACATTACACTGTATTTATGGTTTGAGAAAGTCTGCTTACGCAGATTAGGCCCTTCATATTCATCCATGAGGTAATCATCTTATCGTGACTAAGTGCAGAAACATGCGGTGAGGGTTAAATAGGGGCCAAAGGTGACACATCAGAGTCAACACACCTTCAAGCTGTATCTGTCTCTTTTCCATTTTAACTAGCATCAATGTGTTTTTCTCTCTCTCTACCAAACACATCACATGACATCAGGCATTTCTGTGCGTGGTCATGTGACACACCCACCAATCCTCCTGGCCCCTCCTTTCTCCAACTGCTCCTTCCAATGTAGAAACCATGGCAACGGCCAGTTGGAACCAGTTTGTGACACATAGCCTTCATTTTGTGTGAAGTGTGAGGCAGAGTTCAGGTGCTGCTGTGGGAGAAAATGGAGCCCAGGCCTCAGGAGCCTCAAACTTTTCAAAATGGGGGCAGGCAGTCGACAACCACATAGTGACTTCCTGTACAAGTCCTGTCAGACCACTTGCTACAGCAAAGTTAAAAAGGAACCTGAAAATCAAAATCGACATCTGTTCGCACAAACACACTCACTGTGTACTGAGGCAAAAACGAAATCCAAGACCCACCTAATATAGTAATAGAAGAGTCATACATAGAAATACTTAATTTGTCAAATCTCACATCATCATCATCCTCCTGCCGTCACTCATGGTTTCACATTGAGTACAATCAAATGTGGCAGAAAGGAGTCTTTGCATCATTTGCCCTCAGACACAAACTCATTAGTAAACCAATACATTTATCTGAGTGCAATAAAGACAGCAGTACACCCGGTGAAAGTCTTGCTTGTGTTTTCCCGTAAAAAAATGAGTGTAATGTCAAGTGAACAATTTCCTGTAGTGTCTCACCTCTTGGATGTGCTCATGTCAACAGGCTCATCTCCAGTCTGTACTTCCACTTTGATGGTGGCCTTCACTTCCCCTGCCTTTAGGATGCTCGCTGCTACTTTTGCGGCCTGCTCATTCTTCAGTTTGACACCCTCCTCTCCAGATCCCACCAGTGCCAGTGGGTCCCCATCTGCATCGCCCTTCTCTACTTTAACCCGCTTACTGTCCATGTCCTCTGGGGGCCCTGCTGGAGTGGCATGGTCCCTCTCCAGAGCTCGCTTCTGGCTGCGTGTTTGACGCACTGCCTCCTCTGACATGGCTGCTCTCACCCTGGAGAGGAAAGATACAAAAGCAGTTAAGAAAACAGTGTGAACGCATAGTGTTTTTATTAAATGTAACAAACACACAAGTGACAAGATGTACTTGTTTTAACAGAATACAGGTTTTAATGATTTACTTATACAGCACACTTAATGCTTTATGAACCTCTTCTACTCTACCACTGTAATGGCTCTGTTTTACATGTCTTATCACATCACAATACTGTAGAGGTGTAACAGTGCACTCGTTTGTACTGAACTGTTTCAGTTTGGGGCCTTCAATACAATATGGAGGTGTACCGGACGAATACATGTAGCATATGTGACGAACGCAAACACTCGCCTTAAGTTTCCACACGAACCTTGAAGCAGAACGCACACGTTATGAGCAGGTTGACCGCAAGCGAAACCCATGTGCAATATTTGATATCATAGGCAGACATCTAAGCGGTACACGCACTATACACATGCTGAATGGGAACCAGTGCAGCAGCTCAGAACAGAGTCACAGGTCCAAAGCCAGAGTTGCAAGACCCTCTGATTTAGGAGCATTTTGGATTCCCTGTCAGTTATGTCAATGGAGAGAGACAAGTCCACAAAACAAGAGTGGTGTGCCTGCATCGTTTCATGAAGATCGATTATATTTAAAGTTGTTTTTTTTTTTTTAAATGAAATTGGCCTCCTTCACTGTACCGAAAACAGAATGAAATATTGCTGTACCATTACACTCCTACAAAGCTGCCTTTCTTTTTGCCAATTTACAGTATTAGACCCAACAATGCAAATTATGCTATGGCCAGTTCTTTGTTTACATTTTTATGACAAATAAAACCTTGTTGTGAGAGCTTGTAGTATTCATTATCATTTATTGACCCTTTTTTCACCATATATATATGGTATTTATATATATATATATAAATTTACCATTTTATTCAAGTTTTGAGAAATGAAATGTACACATTTTATGCCCTATTTGAGGAATGACTAATTCAAACACCATCAAGCCTGTAACTTGTCTGCCACAGGGATCATCTACTGCATGAAATACAGAAACAGGGAACGATGGAGATTTCATTTCAACAGGTAAATTTTGTTTTTTCATGCTCCATTAATAAACGCAGTGAAGACAGGTAAGGTAGAAGAGATGGAGGGGATGACGAAGGGCACAAGGTCGAGGCTGGATCAGAACCAGGGCCGCTGTGGTATGTGGTACGAGTTCTACCAGGTGAACTGCAAGGGGACCCAAAGAGACTGTTTAACAGAACGACAGCTGAGCGGATTTAGTCTAAAACAATGTTTCCAACGTTGTATGATACAAAACTTGATGAGTGAAGGCATATTTTAAACGTCATGCTTTTATCATCATCATCACACGTTTATTTTCAAACCTGCTACCACAGTTTATACATAACGGATACAAATGGACAACCGAAAAACACGTGGTTTGAAAAGGGGATTTCCAGCCCTCACACCCATCACAAAACATCTCACTACAGCAATACAATACAGAACATTACAAAACATTACAGTAACACATTCTCACATGACAAAAACGTAGACTGGCCCGGACACACTCTGACCCCATACCCACTCCCCCTAATGGCACCAACACTGTTAAGAGCACCAGTGTCACTGTCTCTTCTCCAAGTACTTCTTCGTTATTTGTTTTTTAAACTGCAAAATATTGTCACAGTTTTTTAATTCACCTGCTAAACCATTCCCCTTACTGAAATACACATGAATTTTAACGTAGTTCTTACCTTTGGTTGGTACAATTCATTAATACTTCAAAGGTTGAATTTATGTTGAGAATCTCTGTCTTTCAATAATTTTGGGATATTACCTGGAACAGATTTAATCGATTATGGAAAATTGTCGTAAAGTTTGACTATTATGACACGTTGTTTTTCCAGCCCTGTCTGTGAGAAGTGACAGTGTTCCTGCTGTGTACCCTGAGGTGTATAAGAGTCTCATGTCCTACTGCCAGTGCCCCAGATGCTGACCCAAATTCCACTCAGTACAGTAACAGCAGAGGATGAAGAGACCCACATAGCTTTCTGGAAAAACCTATTACGCAGCAGAAAAATAGCACCTACACTGTGCAACATTCACATTAGCACCCTAATGTAGGCCATGTTCCCACTGTGAAACAGACATTTGTGGCTTCTCTATATTAAAAGACTTGAAAATACAGGACAAATATACAGTAAAATATGGAAAACTGTATGAGGATTACTGCGATTATCGATCATACCAAGCCCACAAACGCAATCTTCAATGTCTGATTCAGCAAGACGAGTCAAGGTCTCAGTAGTTCAATGTGACATCATCGCAGCCCCACATGATCCTATCCCAAGATTCCATAAGAGACAAAAAGCGCTTCCCTGAAAACCGGTTCAGACTGGTCTGAGAGACGGTGCAGGTTTAACCCCTGGAGAGACATAGTGGCAGAAGAGGGGAAGACAGACGGGGAGGCCACAGACACGTCCCACACAGGGAGCAAGGAAGAACGAAGGAGGAGAAAATAGTGTAGTCTTCGGACATTCCAAAACACGTGCACAGCACAACAGTGGGAGGACAAATGACTAACTGCTGTGGCAACCAATAGTCAACAGCCTGTCCAACGCCCAATCATTATATCTGATACTTCAAAGAAAATTAAGGCTGTTTTACATTTCCTTTAAAGCTTGGAAACCTATACTTGTACTATAATTTATACAGAAATACAAAAACCTCACACTGTTACTTTGAAAAACAAAGCTTTCCAACAACCGCAACATGAAGAGGAAAATGGCTTTTCAGGAATTTCACCAGCAAAGTTTTATACAATTCAAGTTTGCATTTGGAAATTCAGCCAAGGTGTATTTTCTTTTTTAGTAAAATTAAAACGGGCATCCTAGTTTGCCTGTGTGTGCGAGTGTGTTAAGCCGAAAAACGCACCATGCTGTGGTACATAACAAGGGCAGATGTGCCCTGCTGTACCATCCCTGGACACAAAGGCCATCTATCTAAAGATGACAGCTTGTGTGTGGGTGTGTAGCAGTGCACTCGCTCTTCGTGTGTGCAAGCCCATAAACTCATTTCATAGTCTACGTTGTATGGGTGAAGAAATGAGTGTACATCACTTTGATTTGAGTAGGTGTGAGAGAATAAAGTACAAAATGACTGTTAGTCTTTGAGACAATGTAGTGTGAGGTTATTGCAAACCCAAATGGTTGTGTTGGTAAGGTGATGTTAATAAAGATGTATGACTACTACAAAAGGCAGGACTCCCAGATATAACACAGTCCCCTTAAGTACCTACAATAACAATGGAATTACAAAACAGGGAATGAGATTCTTGATCCAAGACAATCAGCTACAGTAATGTGTTAGGGTTGCAAAAGTTTTCATAAGATTTGATGGTACACGATATTGAAACAATCATTATTCTTCATTAATTCTTAAGAATGACTAGTGCAGGACAAATGACCTTTTCTTCTGTAACCTTATGACACATTTTGAAAGTCCATGCTGCGTGAGGGCACATTGACAACCTCTGCAATAGTTAATACACACATAAAATGTCAGGTTGGAGGAAAAAAGACCCTTTTAAATCAGTTATTTTCTTTTGGATGAATAATAGTAAGGCTTTCTTTTTTGACTGGACCAACACTTTATTAGAGCCAAAATATGAAATCTTACAGACATGTTGACATAATTTTTTTTTTAAACAGACTTGGATACGTGATAATAAAAAACAGCATAAACCTAACATGCGACTACTGCCCTAGTGGTGAAGCATCCATATTCTTTGTGTGTAGCTACACAAAATCGATTATTTATAACTAGGGCTGGGTATAGTGGCCAATTTCCTTAATTTGATTCATAAGGTTCTGAATCGATTTATCTAAATTTGATTTCATTCTGATGTGATATCTATTCGATTCAGTATTGATTGATTGATTCAGATTGATTTAGTGATACCAAAGTGCAATTTTGAGCTGTAACTTGATTATTTGACTACCACAACCATGCAACACATCAATACTGGTATTGATATTGAAATTACAAAGGAACTAATGAAACTGCAGCAGTAAAAAGCTGAATACGCTCTTGAATAATGAACGACACAAACATTGCCTTGTTTCTACAGTGGCACAGAACGGACTTGTTTGTCATCTTTATTCTGTTTTATGGCTGGTGGTTTCTAGCGTTAAGGCGCATAACTATCACCTATGTCTAAGTGATCCAAGTTCATATTCCAGAACGACCGGCTTCTGCGACCCACACAGTGCGGGCAGCCATTTCCTCCACGCTGCAGGTTCCCGTTTGAGGCCAGGAGGACCTCCCACAGAGGTGTTTTCCCCACCCTTCCTCCATGGCCCTGCCACGCCAGAACCGTTGCAAGGGAGAGCGAGACACCCTGTCTCCCCCAGGGACGTGCAAGATGGAGCCGGACGTAAATCGGCAGTAACCTGGGTCAGGTACTCGCCATCCCACTCTGAAAAATCAATCTCATCCACTATTACTCAATAATGTAAAATTAAAATGAAATCGATCCAGTCGATTTTGTTAACCCAGCCCCATTTATAACTATTATTCATTCATTAACAGGTCAGGTCAAGGAAGCACGCACATCTAGAAGAAAATTCAAAGTATCTCTTATTCTATTCTGTATGCACTCATTTGTTAGCTTATTACTGTGATGTATAATAAATGCTTGTATTAAAAATATTTGACTTGTTTTCTAAACACATTGGTCTTTACATCATAATAGGATCAAGAATTGAAACCATGTCACTATGCCCATTGTAACCATGTTACTTTAAATCTGTGTCAATAAGTCCAAAAGTTTCCAAAATATTTTCCCAAATTTTGATATCAGCATTGCTTAATATGTTATTTAACACATGATAGACAAATTTAAAAGTACAGATATTCTCCTGTACATATAACTGTGACATTTCCATTAATTTCTCATATTGTGGTGGGCCACCAACATCCTACCCAAACTTAACACTAAAGTGCAAACAGCTGCTAAGGTATGGCTATGAGCAGGGTGGTAAACTCAAACTTAAAGATGTATGCTAATGACAATAATACAACAAACCCACAAGTTAGCACAGCACACATGTGCAGCACTGTCTGAAAAACAGCAGAATATGGCAACTTTTCTCCTAATAAATAAATAAACTTTAACAGCATTTATTTTTGACTGACATGATCTGTGTAAGTCCTCCTTAGACTAGACATGACAAATGAATATGAATCAAAATCTAAGACTGAGATGATCCAGCCCTATTGTCTTGTATTGTTTAATACTAGGGATGCAACGGTGCAGGTCATCCACGGTTCGGTACGTATTGTGGTTCTTCCATCACAGTTCAGTTTGGAAGCAGAGGCTGACTGGAGCCTGACTGTGTACCGAAACATAACTGAGAGCTGATGGAGTGCCTTAAGGCTAATTTATGTTTGTTAACGTACTTAAATAGGTTTGTCCATTTCTAACATTGTCATGCATCACTGCCTTCGTACTTCCTTGCGTCCTGTATGTTGGAATGAGCATTTCTTGATCAATCTACCAGAAGACGCCACTCTTAATTACCATACTGGCCGAATACCATAAAGAAGAGAAAAGTTTTTTGACAAGAAGAAGAAGAAAGTCAATAATAAACATGGCGTCAACAGAGGAGGTTTTACTAATGTGGGTACTAATGTTAATATTGAGAAGGGTAGTTGGAAGTAGAAGGGCTGTGCTGGGCTTGCCGTGTCCGGCTCGGGCCAGGATGACCGCATCCAGCTCGTGCCATGTCCAGCTCAGGTCAGGGTCCACCATGCAGCTGGGGCCAGGGCTCTCTGTGTCCAGTTCCACATGTAACGCTCTAGCCAGGCTCCATGTCCGGCTCCAACCAATGACAGTAGAATTCCATAAGTCAGTCAGCTTTTGCAAAGCCCCAATACAAACACAAATTGTCCGGAAATGTCGTCTGAAAATGACAAAATGAGCCGTACCTCGGTACATGCTCGTGCCAAACCATGAGGGGCAGACCGAACGGTACGTGTACCGTTGCACCACCACTATTTAATACCTTTCAAAAATGTTCTAAAGAACCATTTAAAATTGTTGCCACTTTACTACAAGACCTGATCCCACAGAATTTTAAACGCGCACACTCATGTATCAGCTGCTGAGCGAATAAACAGTTTTTCCTCCTTAATGGGGTCAGATTGGGGTTAGTTTTTGTTCATTTGTGAATCAGAAGTCACGGAACAGATGTGCACAAAAATCACATTTTATTTCCATAGAGCACTTCATGACTGACACATATTTTGATTTGCATGAAGGAGCACACTGTAATTTCTTTATCAGGCATGTCAGTTGTTGTTGAGGCATTTTCCACACTGAATCTGTGTGTGTACTGTGGATCTGACAGGCAGTCAAAGAGGAAAGGACACTCATACATACATCACATTCTCGATTAGCCATTTTACTGTCCAGTATAATATATTAATAAACAAATACATATGTATTAGAGCCCGACCGATATGGGATTTTTGGGGCCGATGCCGATACCGATATTGGGGGCAAAAAAAAAGCCGATAACCG
>JAPTYQ010000019.1:27398484-27428883 GCA_029814465.1 Ostorhinchus cyanosoma
TTAATAAATCGGCTACATATTGGCCGATGTCGATTAATCGGCGAGACCCTATAATCGGCCCGATTAATCGGCCGGCCGATTAATCGGTCGGGCTCTAATATGTATGATAACTGCATTTTCAAAGCATGATATACTATGAAGCGGGTGTACCACTACAACCACAATCTATGTTACTATCAAAGAACATTATCAATACTAAAAAGCAGAAATTGTAATTATTTCCTTTTATTTTTATTTACCATTTGCATTGTGTTGTCAGTTTCACAAGACAACTGAGAGGAAACAAAGTAGCATAGTGCGTCTTGAATACAAATGGTTGTAATTAAAAAAAAATATATATAGGAGAGTTGAATTGTTAACTTATCACAAGTAGTAATATGATATATTGCTATATTGATAATTAACAGACAAAACAAAGTGAAGACACCACTGTCATGTATGCATGTGTTTTTGTGACAATGAGTAAAATATATAAAAGCAAAGACTAACGGAAAAGGATGTTTACTGATTCTTCCACAGAAAAAACACTGAATAAATACTTCCCACAGCCACAACCTATGACAGTGCTCACAGGAACAATAAGTAAGAAAATGACAGAGACACAAGCAGGTATGAAAGGAATGAAAACACAGTGTGATGGGCTATGGTTGGGTGCACAAAATGGAAAAATGATGAAAATGCAATCTGTTTCTTGTAATACACTCACTGTAAATATGTTTTTTTACAGGTCGCTGCCTAACAATAGTGCTTAATTTCATTTAAAAATTCATTATTTGATTATTTTTCGACTTTTCACTCCAAGAAAAAAGTTATCACCTGCTCATTTGTGTGAAACCAAGTGACAGCAGTGATGAACTTTCTGACTTCTACGGATTTATTTCTAACACAAAGAAGATAAGGGGAGGGGCAACATCTGGAGCAAGAGATGTGAACATCAGCTGAATTAAACACAGGCTGCAGTTTGTGCGTCTTTTTTGCTGAGACTCTCCACACAGACCCAGTTGAAGAGAAGCTGAGGTTCAGGATCAGAGGTTCCAGAGACACAGGCTTCATGTAATGTTCAATCCACTCAGGCTCACATGGATACGAATATTTTATTGAACAGGAGCATTTAATTGAAGAGAATTTTAATAAAACATACTTCCATGTTATAATTTATAACTCAGTTACGTTTGCAATAAGCGGATTAATCATGAAGCATTTAACTCTAGCCGCTGTTGTGAGCTAATGAGTTGATGCAGAGTTTGCAACCGAAGAAACTTTTCTGGTGCGCTGTGGTGAATCCAAAACAGCTCTGCTCAGTATTGCACTTGATGTATGAGGAAATGTACAGTGTTTAAAGAAGCTTGTCATTACATAGTGCTGTACATGAAAACACACATTCAAGTTTGTTTCCAAGTAGAAATTTGATGGAGACAGCTCACACCACACAGGAAAAACCTTGTGTTTCATATTGAAGTACATATAAGGAGCAGCGAAAATTACTTTTGAGCTACACTTTATCTCCAGTTCGTGTTGGGGGATGTCATCGAAAACACTGGGGGGAAAGAAATGATTTCATTTTTGGACTTTATTGCCGGCTCTATGAATGGGCACAATTTGTCTCCAAGTGTTTCGTGTCGTCTAAAGCCAAATAACCCACCCGGATCCTTTGGGTTTAAAGATTATTTGCCGTAACGTGCATTAAACCATTTGATTTATAATAGGATATCACATAACTATATGGGTGCTTCTATGAAACTGACAGGTTTAAAAGTTCAAACAAGATATAGACTAATGTTATGAGGGAAGTTTGGAAGCACTTTGGGTCTACTTTTAAAAATATTATCTACTGAGATAAAAGAGAAACTATTTTTTTTAGATAAAAAACACATTTTTATTTGATGCTCACATACAAAAATCCACATGCAACACAGACACCAGGTTTCTAGAATGAACTCCCCCTTGGTTTTCTTTCAGGTTGTTTTCCCCAATGCCCACACTATTGAACAGGGCAAATCCAGACAACTCTGTGCAATGGGAGTTTTCCCCTGAAATGATGACAAGTCAGTATTCCAGCAGTGCGCAGACGATTCTACATGCAATGATTACCCCGACATAACCCAGGTAAAGGACATGAAAATTACACGCTACTGCTTTTTGATTATCTTTTTATTTTCTCACAGGTGCACTTTGGGAATTGAAGTAAATATGCAAAGCTGTGCGCTGTTGCAAAATCACTCGCAATTTATCTGTGTTTAACTAGGCAGGTTCCGCATGTAACGTGAGTTGACACGATGGGTTCTGCGCGAAACCTCAAATGAGACTGCCAAAAAACCTGCATGACTCTGGATTAGAAAAACCACTAGGATCTTCATATTTAACACAGTGTCTTTATTTAAAGCAATATATAACACCATTTCAAGCTGTTATCAAGATAAAATGCACTGACACCTAGGTAGCTTTTCCTGTCCCAATTTTGGCCCCAATATTTTATTAAAAACTCATTAATTTTGGGATGGCTCAGAGCAAGAGTATAATTTTTGCATTTATCTGCGGTCATCATTAGGTACATCCTGGGGGGAAATATGTCTAAATTTCTCTTTTATCTTTGGGTCTAAAAAGTTGGCAAAGCGCCAGATACCAAAATAAACCCAGTTTCATGGAAAGAGCCACATATTTATGTATTATGGCCACACAGTCAACCAAATGAAGATCCTGATTCAGTCGGTAGTGCTCGATATCCACAGTTTCAAGGCTCCCCCAGCTCCATCCGTCCAGTGTACAAACCCGACTGAAACTGACATAACAATCTCACAAACAAGTCAGACTTGTCCATCAGCAAGTCCGTCGGGAAATACATAGAGGGAAGTGCTGCACCATACCTCACGGCCTAGGACTCAGCAACCCAGAGTAGACTTCTCTTCGAGGATCTGTTGTGTTTTTGCCTTTTTACTGTCCCTTAAGCCTGATCGGAACCCACTCCAGTATCCATTTCAGACTAGATACCTGCCACCCTAGTCAGATTACATCTCTTTGATTTACACAAGACACATAGCCCATGGGCTCTTAAGACTGAGTTCAAGTTACAGGACTTATATGGAATAATTTGGAAATCAGACTTACAGACAGACAATGTAAGATCAATTTATCAACAACTTCTTTTGAATTTGCAGGGAGAGTATTAATTAATCAGTAAACTGTATACAAACTATCACATATCATATAGGTAGATCACTTGACATACAAAGGCTTCACCGACTGTGACTATGAAAATGAGGCTAGAGTGTAAAAGAGAAGAGGAGGCAGCCAGTGATTAGTGATCTGTGCTTGCTACTCTCAAGAGACTATGGAGGAGGAGTTGTACATGTCCCTCTTGTTTCCCTCAGAATAATAAGGCCTAGGGGCAGAACAGAACTTGGAAAAACACAAGGGATGAGGAAGTAAGGGGCACAGACAGACATATCTTGATTGCCCAATTCAAAATAAACCAATAAGATCAGCGTGTCCTGTTCTGTCAGTGACTCAAACCGGGCTTGTGTCAGTCAATAAACTCTAGTAGTCTGCATTTCTCTGATACCATGCTTGTTTTGCTTTATACACCGCATTTCACAAAGCCCTAATTCCTCTGTGTAGTTCAAGGGGCAAATGGAAATCTTGTGACCCGATTTGACACTACAAGGTTTATTCTCAATCATTCTCCTATTGTGTCGGGCAGTACATAGAGAACAGATCAATGGCCGAGGCTCAGCCCCCTCAGGTAGTACGCTAGCCTCTCATCTTCAGCGTGGTAATGCTCTCCCCACTGGGACTAGATTCAGCCAGCCACCACATTAACAACCATTTTAAAAAACCGAGGCTTTTCAACTGTGTCCTTAGGGTTCAATGATAGAGGAAACAACAATTACACTATCCAATAAAGGCAATACTAGTATGGATTATTATTGCCCAATAAAAGACAACAGAGGGACAAATGTTTTTCTTTTGTGGCTAAGGGGCCGTGGCCCTTGTAATATTGAATTAATCGCTCAAACTGCCAATTGTTGCCTATGAGCAAGCAATAATCATCTTAACTTCACTATTATTATACACTATCCACAGAAATAGTAGTCATAGCTCTTTCTTTTCATCATATCCTACTCAAATAATTCAATTAAAATAATTTCCGGCTATTAAGGAATATAGTTATATTCCTCTGGGATCTAAATTGAAATACAAGACCAGAAAACCTTTACTAATCTGCACTAGGAGTGGGGGCAGGGGCCCAGCTGAGGTAGTGCCATGGCTGGGGGAGGGAGAAGGGTGCAGAGCGCATGTGGTGAGCTGAAGCATAATCTAACTGTACCCAAGTAAAAATACTCTTCCTTGTCTTCTCTTGCTCATTCGCTTACTCGCCGTCCTTCCCTCTACTCCTCCCTCCCTGACATGCTGCCCCCCCCCCACCCTCCTTCTCAGTTGTTCTGTTGTAGGCTCTGCCAGCCCAGAGTGTGTGAGTGTGCCCCTACTGCTTGTGTCCCGAACACCAAGGGTTAAGCCCCTGCCATTTTAACGCCACTGACAGATCAGACCATTAGGGTGTTACCTAACAAAATGGAAGCCTTTAACCCTGAATCTGCCAGACCGGCTGTGTGTGTATGTGTGTGTGCTCATGTGTGTGTGTCTGTTTGTGTGTGTGTGCGAGTGAGAGCCGGAGCAATAGAGCATATGTATGTGTGCGCATGTCTCCACCTGGATTCTCCCTCAGCAACGTGACAACGACAACAGCAGCAAGTCCAGGAAGTGCAAACCAGACTTTTGTCCATGAGCAAACAAGAATGCATAAACAAAGTCATTTAAAGCATTCACTGTATAGTTGTGTTTGTGTATAAAAAAACACACACCAACATGCTTATGCTTTCTGATGTATCCTCAAATAAAACCTTAAGTTCAAATCATTCTCAGAAAGACAGAAAATATGTTTGAAGAGTTGAAAAGGCTGAATGAACTGAATTTTGACTAATCAATTCACACCTTTCACAGTAAAGCCATTCCTCCATCAACACAGAAGGTTTTTTAAGAGCTTCCTAATCTGGATGTTTCCTAATGTCTCAAGTAAACTTTCTCTGGTAGCTTTTTATGGCTTTTATCGCAAAATCACTGGATCCATCTTAAACCTCAAATGTTTACTGGCAATAATAAAAAGCAACAGCTTAATGTTTTCAAAAAAATTCTAGACAGGGATAATCTCCAATTTCGGCCAAATTGCTTCCAAATGGTTACTACATAATCCTGTAAAAACCAGAAGCCCATACCCACAGACTGGAGGGCCAGGACACACGCAGGCTGCTATCAGATTTCATTTCTCAGAAATGGATGGTAGCAGGAAGTGACCAGAGTAAAAGAGAAAAAGAGCTTTAAGGGGGCAGAGAAATACAGTATACTACCCAACACAACAAGAAGCTGAGCACATCATCTCTGCACACTGTTGTCGAACATAACAAAGTAGGTCAGTTGCATCATATTTCTGTCTTAAGTCAACAATGACAACTTTTAGAGTTGATTCTCCATAGTTAACCAGGGGTTAATCAGGATCACAGACATCCAAAAACACTGACTCATTCAGAAGGATATGGAAAAAAAAAATTCCACTGATCTCAGACAGACCGACTACCATTCCAATAGCCATGTAAGGGTTTTACCTTTACCTCAAACATAACACTCAGGTGTAGTGTCTCAGGTGTTGCACAGCACTTAAGTCAAACACATGGACACACTAGGCTAAGATTTCTCAACTACACACGAGAGAGGAAGTACTATAACAACTTAAAATACAGTTTTAAAAAGTTATTTCTGCAGTAAACTATACAAACACATTACATTATCCAAAAATTAAATTTTGACAATAGCTGATTATCTTTTTTGAATTGGGGTGAATTCTGATGTAACTATAGTGTTTTAGAACATTATGGGTTGTTTGAGGCATTAATGATACGTTTGTATGTCCAGTCATAGTTAATCCAAACTGAACGTGCTGCACGTGTAGGAGTTTGCATAGGCTTGTGTACTGTATTGCATATTATGAAATAAAGTTATGATGAGCATCTCCCAATGTCTTTACTGCTAAAATGGCTGTTATTAAAAATTGTCAAAACAATTCTGAAATGAATCACCTCTCTACATTAATTCAGCTCTCTGCTGGTGGTTGCATTCATCCACCTCAACAGTGGGTAGTTTTACCAATGTCCATTTGTATGATGGACGGTTAGGAGAATATAACATATAGAATATACACATAATACAAATACATATGAAGCAAAAATGCCCAGTGAGGAAGTAAACACTGTGAAAATAAATTAAGCCGTGTTGTGGAAAAACATTTTTACGCTGGACATTTTCTTGATTTTAAGCACCAGTGGAAAATCTCTACCTCCAAGCCCCCCTTTGGCCTTAATCCTCCAGAAACTTTGTGCATTCTGGTCATGTACAGCTTGGAAATATATTTCTAAAAAAATCCTTCTTACATATAAATTCCTCAATTGACAAAATAACAATAGATGGTATTTTTAAAAAACATGAAAACTTGTATGACAAGAAATATGTGGCATGAAATGTGTGGGAAAGCACTCATCCACATGAATTACATTCTAAGCAACAACACATTTACAAGCTTTCAAAGATCCAAAAAGGTAACTTTATTGACGTGTCTTTGGCTGGAAGGGTTTGATGCAACTGACTGGAAAAACCAAAGTTCAACAAAAGGAATGTAACTTTCTGGACACATGACTTTAACAAAAGATGTGAAGTGTGACGGAAAAGATGGCAACAAATGATTCATGTAAATCTATTACAATTATAGCCATGAGCACTATATTATATCTGGCAACAAATCGTTCTCTCTTGTCACCCTTTCTCATGCAAGCCTACTTGCAGAAATGCAAAGATTGAGAAGATTCAGTGAGTGTATCCGCTCATGAGACAAGTGTTGGTTTTATGGTACTACTGTAATGACCATCAAAGTCATTTCACACCCACAGTTGCTCTCCTCCTGAGCAGCACAAGTTGCAGGCACTTTTTAGCATCATGTGTAAGACTACACTCTTGGCCTACACGTAATGCAAGACACCAACATTCATTAAAAAAATGATAATGCAACACAACTAAGGCCACACCCTGCATCACTATTGGGTGTAGCCTTACGTTTGGTCTGTTGCACCTGTTACCACACCCAGTGGTGATATCACCACTGGACACTGAAGGTATTTCTACAAATGTGACTTGGGTCCAAAGGCTACACAATTTCTGTCAAGTCCAAAAACTTTGTCACAAAATGATGCCCGTCGTGATGGTTTGATATGTGTATAGCAGTCACATAGAAGTTTATAGTGTAAAACGCACACAAAGATGTGACCTGTGGGGATTTCTCCACCTTTTTTTTTTTTTTTACATCCCCTGCAGAACCAAATGTAAGCAAATATTATTTAAAGCAACTGTCCATACCAAGACCATCAAACTAATCTTCTGTATGCTTCAATGACTGACATTATCAACTACATGTGCACCAGTTACCCATTTGTCAGAGGTGGTTGTACCAAATGTAACAACATTTTGTGAACCACTCCAACTTAAACCCACTCCATAACATCAATAAACTTTGATCATTTCTAGCTGCACCAAAGTAGGACTAAATATGTTTCAGTGCAAGTGCTGTTACCTCCTTAGGGCTGTGAATGAGATGAATGAGAAGTGGATTGTTTATTTTTTTTTACATTGAATGTGGTCTCCACTGTAAGTAATCCAGTCCAAGTGGCTCAAAGGAGACCAATTTCATTACTGAGCCATTATAATGATAGTTTAAAAAAAATCTACAGCTTTAGGATATAAAGTAACACTGTTGTTTGAAAATGATTTTAATCATTGCTCTCAACTACTTGACAATGTAAAATTCACCTGACTATTCACAGTTATGAGAGTAAAACAAATACTGACTCCAGACTACCATCAATGTAGGTGATTAATACACCCAATACTTCCAAACACAGAGAAATTAACCACTGTTTTGATGACTGATAACAGACTTGGACAAAAGTAAAACTTCTCCCCTATGTTGGGGGCAGTTCACAATATTAATCTTTTTTCCTGTCTTAATGAGCTCAAAATGAAACGTGGGCAAAAAAGTTATCGTTCTGAAATTTTCAGAACAAGCAACGATGATAACAAAAACCAGGATGTACAAGGACATCAATGTGCATGAAGTTCTAAAACACCAATATGATTTTAAATAAGATAAAGCATCACTGGTTGGCAATTACGAGAAGAAAATCTACAGAAAATCTGAACCACAAGCTCAGAGGCTGTACTTTGAAAATGTTGAGGAAGAAACAGCTTCAGAGGAAGCACTCATCTTGGTTTTACAATATGTGATTTAAAAAATAAATAAAAAATCCCACTTCCATTAAAAGGTAAAACCTATAATGATGAAATATATTTGATGCCTGTGCTGATGTTACTCACACCTAGATTAAACACATGTACAAACATAACTTACACAAAATAACTTTGGGGAGGAACACAAGCAGGACAGTTTGTCCTCTCTTGGACAAACATGCTGTATGTATCCAAGTTGCCGTCCTGCCTGTTTGCTGCACTGATGTTCAAGAGTTGCCTTGTCAGCACAGACTACACAGGAGAACCAATTGTTACAGGCAGACCGATAAAAGAACTTTAGAAACGTACCTGCAAATGTTAAGCAATATATGTATAACTAAAGCGTATGTACAATACACTTGAGAAACCAGCGGCATTTGACCTGATGTCATGTTGTTTTACTTAAATAAAACAACCACTGCACAATTTGTAACCTTTTTAATACTGTACTTAAAATCACAGTTTGTCAACTAATCAGCCAACAAACAAATTACAGGTTGCTGAACAGGGATCAGTGGGCGACATGGGAGTGCCCCATCCAAATCTCATGATAGAATGAAAAAGTAATTCCTGTCTGATTCCAATTCCATAGTGAGGACTCCTGCCCCGTCCAGTTCATGTGCTGTGTTCCATTTATTAAAGTGAGGGAGTAGCCCATCTCTAGGTGATACAATGTTTTTCTGACACCTTACAAAAAAGGTGATTCTCAGCTGTTTCATACAATTCATTGTTTCCCAGTGGAAAAGCATGTTTACAAAACTACTTATTGTTAATGATTCCTGCTCTTGCCAGTTCCTGTAAGCTTTTTCCATGTCCTTTCCAAATCATGTGATAGATGGCAACATTGTTTTCGATCTCACAGGAACTCTGTGACCCAGAGGCTTCCCAAAATTGTCAGCCTAAAGGAGAAATTAGTTCAATGATAATGAATTTCTACATTATTTACTTCTTTATAACTTATTTTCTCTTATTACTAGTAAACAGCTATTGATTCACTGTTCATCACAGGCCTACCTATTAAATAGGGTGTCATTCAACTAATGAATACTATTAGTAAATGAAACTACTTGGGTCAAGACTAAACCAAGGCTGAGTATTTCATTAGTCACAACAGGCAAGCATGTACACTTAAACTTCAGGTGTTTTTACACTCCTGTTAGACAAGAGATAAAATGGTATGAAGAATATGGGGAAGGTGTATTTTAGTAATTAGATGAGGTAAGCGTCATTAATAATTATGCCTCGCTCATCCATCTGCACATATATCTCTAACTGTCTGAAGGTTGGTTTAACCACGAGCTCCTCATACAGTTTTTGAGTCAATATGAAGTCCAACAGGGTAAACATGAAATAGTTCAGTGAGCCAAACACTGGAGGATTCCTCTCCTTGCTTAAGGTCTTTGGGTGGAACCCTGTGGCCAAAACAGCTACTCCTCATCTCTTACATCTAATGCAATGAAAAAGGAAATCATATCAGCAAATATTAGAAACACAAATGATAATTACATATAATTACATAGGCTTTCATAATTAAACACCACAATATTTCCTGAAGTAAGCCAAATCGGCCGATTATTACTCACAAACTCTATTAACGTTACTATTTCAACAGTGACGTCTCTTTCACCTTGGTATAGCAAAGTTCAACACAAGAGCCCAGCTGTATAGTTTCACTTTTGTATCCAGTTTGATAAACTGCATCAGGGTAACCCAGTCTTAAACCTACCGCTTCACTGTGCATCTGAACCAACATATTGAGCTTAACAGGTTGTTTTTGGTGAGAGTTCATGGTTTTACTAGCATTTTCCATCATCCCTTTAACAATGACTGCACTCACATTCTGCAATACTAAACTATTTACAAAGTGAGCATTACAGAAACTGTTAAGATGTCACTTCACATAGATGTAGATTAAAGGACAAAGAGCTGTGTAAGACTACCCTGTCTACCCTTACCCAGCATTCAAGCGACATTTTATTGTCAATCTCAAGAAAAGATGTCTCACTGATGTTCTAAATATTACAAAACAAAAGGTGAAAGGATATCTATTTTTAGTTTATATACATATTCAATACAGCATAGATTCAATTCAATCATTTAGTATGATGTAAGGCACTTTCAGCACCTGATTCCTTCACAATCAATTTGATTCTTCATTATCAAGCTTGAAGAAATAGCTGTGCGCACTGTAAAGAAATAATATTCAGACTGAATACCTCTTACTATTCTATGTCCAAGGTGACACACAGCCTTACTTATGACAAAAGCAAAAATGTGACATACTGGATGGTAGAAAATACAGACATATATTTTAAAACTTTTAAATCTGATGCAGCAGAATAAGAGTGGATCTCTAGTTATGCTTGTCTGGTCACATCACTCTCAGGAGGGTTTTTCATAAGAGGCACCCTTCCTCAGGCAAGTCCATAGCCCATCATAAAATGCAAAGCGACATGTGTCTCCCATCACTACCCAGTCTAGTCTGCTTGTTCTCGAAGGAGGCTACTTGCTCAGCAGAGGCAGGGAAATATACACTGCTGTTCAGTTTAAACTCACACGTCAAAGACAGGTGAATACAACCATGACTTCAAGTGCCCCCTCAACCAACGTGACCAATGCTTTTGCTTACTGTGGACTCAGCAAATATCTAAAACAGTCCTCAACTGCTGAATCCCATCACAGACTCAGTAACAATATGGTCTTTAAATATTCATTGCATCTTATCAATTATGACATATTAACATAATTGAAATCTTAGGAATATCTCAGTATGTCTGATTTCAACGACTTGACAATTTGGCACTTCCTAATCTAACCAACATATAGTGGTGAATTTGATTACATTACACAGAGATTGATACTCAGCGTAAAAAAACAGAGTGGGTCTTTAGTTGTTTACGGTTTGGCGTGGGTGATAGCTTCCAGTCCGTCACGGACAGACACACACCCTGACGGAGGCACAACCGTCCACCATTACGCCTCCATAAAAAGGCTTTTCACGGTTGAGCTAATCTGACAAAGTTCTAGGATCAATGGCTCATAAAGCTGTAATCAAACCCATCCGTGATCAAAAAGAACACGCAGATGTGCTATACACGGTAATATTACCGGCAATCATGTTTATAAACTACAGTGATTCAACTTTGTCCAAAAAATACTACTGATTTCCAAGTAACCCATCAACAACAACAAGCTATCTCATGCTAACGTTAACTTGGCTTGCCAACAACAACCTGTCCATCTGTCCGGCTACAAAACCAATGGCTAACTAACCCGAGCTAACAATCAATTGTGGTTATCAGGAACTACAGAGATTAAATGAAAGTTATGGAGCAGTAAGACGGACACATAGCTACTAGTAATGATGGAGATTATGATATTTAGCTCGGATATCTATTAACATCCAAATAGCGATACACGACAGACAATGAAACCGACCCCATCTCAGTGAGCCGCTAGTGTTGAAAGGCTAGCAGGCATGCTAAGTTAGCCTGCTAACGCTAACTCCCTGGACATTCGCCTGCCCAGACAGACAGTCGCTAAATTTATTCACAAATAATCAGGCGTTAATTACATACAGAAATGACAGTTTTCTTCACTCATTTTATAGCTTATGTGAGAACAAATATAAAGACTAAGTTAACATTGCACTTATAGTAGGGCATCCTTATTCAAGTTTTGCCGGTGAAGTTAGTTTAAATATTGGTCGACTTTTCAGGCGGTTTGTTCTTGGCAGAGCGTACTCGGTAGGTGTATGTGTGTAGCTGAAGGCGACACACAAACTGTTACCTTGCACGTTAGCTGAGATCAAGCTATGCTAGCTTAGCTTAACAGAGCTAACATCGATAGAGAAACTTCCCTTCGTCATCTTAATTTTAATTGAAAATTTAACTGTTGGATTAGTTGATGTGGTGATGTAAAGTGTAAACTTACGGAGTCTGTGAGGGGCTCTGCCGACTTCCCCCGCGATATTCAGTTGTGTGATGTTAGTATTTAGCTGGCTTCGGCGTAAAAATCCCGGGGATCCCCTCTCTTCTGTCCGCTGCCACTCCGGTTGCCAGATAATGTAATGAGCCACCACAGGCGGCGTCATGCTGCGTTCATAAACACCTCGGAAATTTTATTAAAACTGCTGAGATCGAATAAAATTGGTGCGTTTGGAACTTTTCAAAGGAACGACAATAAGTGATAAAATAAGTTAAAACTAATACTCTAAAAATACTAAAAAGCGAGTCTAACTTACATTTCTTTATGTGTAAATTTTAAGAAACACTCCGATTGATTGTATTACAACGTTATGCATACTATTTTAAAACTATAGTTAAAGATTTGCAATATCTCCACTTGAGTTTGTCCTAAATCTCCCAAATCAAATGTCTATGTGTGCTGGTATTGTTTGTGGCATGAAACCAGACTCACCATAAGGTCTCATCCTTTCAATTCACTTTATGATTTCCAGCCCTTAGTGCATTATTTTCTATTTTACCACTGTGAAGGCAGTAAATGAAGGCCATGAACACTATCAGACAAAATTGCACTGTACATTTGCATTTCTTTTAGTTTTTGACAGTCAAAGTGAAGTCAGTTTTATTGATATTCTCCACTATCACACATGAAGAAGATTGTCCTAAGACGTCAGTATGGACACACTCGTCTAATGATGAAAAAATGGAAACAATTCATTGTACAGTTTAAATCTTGCACAATATGGGGCAGAGAATGAGTGTTTATTTGGCATGTCTTGGTCTGAAACCGCAAAGTACTGTATATGTTTGTGTTGTACTGGCCTTCTGCCATGTGAGATTTATCCTTATAGAAGCCCTGGTGCCAGCTCTGTCTTCTACAGGGACAGAAAAAAAAAGATCCACACATCTTCTCTAATTCCTCGTGCCATAAGACCATATCAAACCATGCTCTCTGCCCACTGCTAAGCCACAGTTATCCTCCTCCAGGTGATCTCTGGCCAGCTCCTGAGCCTAGAGACTGAAGCACATCATGTGACATTACTAGATGGCTACACAACTCAGTAACCATGCTGCACCACTTCCATGGTCACAGCCTGTTGTCTGGTGATGATGTGGGAATTCCCATGGTTATCTTAACTAACAAAGAGCCCTCCTTTGTTTCCCAGCTAATTGCAGACCTGTGCAAACTGGCTTCATAATAATCACCTCCAGGCTGCTCACATACAGCCTTAGGTAAGTACAAGTCAAGAAAGAAGTGTCCTATTCTTTGCATTGGAGTGTATTGAATAGGTGCAGAAATGCCCAAGGGACTATGCCACTATGACAGTTCAACAGCGTTTCACAGTGAGCGCTAAGTCCAAGTACTGCTTTGTCCCTGTGCACACATAGTCCCATAGGATACAGAAAAGGCTAGTGTACTGAGAATCTACAGTTTTAAGATATGGAGGAAGTTCTTGAATATAAAGGATTATTTTGTTTTTTAACTAATATGGTGCATCATTTTAAGCGTATCTTACATCAGCTGACAGCGAAGGGGACCAGGTACTATCTGTATCTGGATATTTTGTGTTCTTGAGTTTTATCTGTTCAGAAATGCAAGACTCCTCACATTGTATTTTCACATTCTGGTTCACATCTGACTTTTTGTGATAAAGTGATTATTTGTTAAAAAGCAACCATCAGAAACACATTTTAAAAAAAATAAATAAATAAATGCATTTTTTGGCCTCTGCACTGTATAAATTATTTTCCCCTTAATCCTATCAAGCATAACCACTGAATACGTATATCATTTTGCAGGTGAGATGCAGCCAAATTATTTACAAAGCAGGGTTTTACAATTCAATACACACACACACATATATATATATGTGTGTGTGTGTGTGTGTGTGTGTGTGTGTGTGCTGAAAAATATAAAATAGAATATTTTCACTGACATAACAGCAGAATTTAATGTAAACACATTTGAAACCTTTAGCACCACCTTCAGGCTACTTTTTACAGATATTCAACCCCAGACATGGCCATTGTTCAGTTAATACTGTGTCAGTAAATAGTGTGAAAGTAAGGATGCCTCAAACATCTACAGCTATTTTTGTTTTTTTTTTCTCCCCTCATGCAGTTCACTCTGTATTAAGGCAGCCATCAGACTATAAACATTCACTGTAACCCCCCCCCATGTGCATGTGCAACTACAGTGTAAATATTTAATTCCAATTCCATATTTATACAAATACCAAATGTCTTTTTTCTTGACATTTCATTTTTCACTTGTTTGTGGTTTTTCTGTCTTTTTCTCCACACTTGTTTGTTGTATTGTTGCTGCTGTTAACTGTGACATTTCCGCACAGTGGGATAAATAGTCATATCTTATCTTATCATCAGTTGCTTCAGTAGTCCAGGTCCCGTCCCGTCAACATCCACGTCAGTCTCCTCAAAGTACGCAGTGTGTAAATTACTTTAAACAAACCAAACTATCTTTTGTCAGTCAAGTACCATAGTCCACGATAGCCTGGGGGATGGGGGGGTTAGCACAAGCAAGGCTGGTAGACGGAGCTCAAACTCCTCACTCCTGTTAATATACTGAAGTATCATTAGGTGAGACATGGAATCTACACATATGTGAAGTGCTTTGAATACCAATAAGGTAGAAGAGCCTTAAATAAATGCAGCCCACATTGTCTACAAGCACTGATGAGTAATCCAGGAAATTACAAAACTGTAATCAGGATTTTATTGGAAAATTATTGAAAACAATGTAAGCATTAAAAACATAGGCATTGGATAGAATATGGCTAGTACTCAAGCTTTATCTGTCTGAACAGAGTGTCTTAAATACCAAGCATTGAGATTTCTACAAAGGATAGCTAAAAATACATATCACACTTTTCTAAATTGACTTTATAAAATGTCACTGTACAATAAAGGTTCAATGAGTGGCAAATCTATACAAACATACTGTAAAGGAAACCATTTAGTAGAACTATTATGACAAATTAAAATATAACAAAATAAAATAAATTTGTTGAATATTTGAATAGTGTATGATCCAAAAGTCTCAAAATGATGTAAAATTATTTGAAAAAAAATTAATACATCAGGAAGAAAACATATATTAAGGAACTTCAAAAAAGAAACCAGTTAAATGCATTTTATAAAAGGGCATGTGGCATCCATCACTGCCACCAAATCATGGAATTTAGAACTTTCACACTGCTCATTAAAAGACGCAACAGTGACCTCTTCTGCTCATTAGAGGAACTGTACACAGTGGATCATTTATTGAGCTGTTCCTCATTAATGCATGCGGCATGAACATTTTTAGACTAATTACTTATTGCAAGAATTCCCCAGTTCTTGCAAAGACTCAATCTCGTGGATAAAACATCATCGTTAGCAAACGAGGTCAGACATATTTGTACAGGGAGTCCAAATCAGTAACTTCCATGCATGAGGAAAAAAAGCGAGCATCCATACAAAAAGGCAAGACGTAAAATATTTACCAACAGTTACAAAAATATCAACATGAATAAATTAATTTCTTCTACATTTCTTTGCTGCTCTCCACCCTACCCCTGTGTTTTTCCAACAAATGGAAAAGAAACCTGGCAGACGAACAAAAGGCGACTATATTTTGAGTAAAGAAGCCCATTCGTACGTCGCTGTCCTTCACTACTCTAATCAAGAGTCTGCCCCATATGCATCCATGCCATCAGAGAGCGTAAAGTACATATACAACAGTAGTTGTAATTGTTTTACAACAATTCAAAGTGTGATAGACAACCAGAAAGCCATCTTGAGAGGCTAAAAGAGTGTAGGCCCAGGCTATGTCACCTCTCAAAATCCATCCACTTTCTCAGCTACAGCGGTCGGAATAGTATTAGGCGCCGTCTTTTTTCTTGTGATTATGTGAGCAGGTATAGTCATATGCAAGACAGAAAGGTTGTTATAGCAGGCTTGCGAGGCTGGTGGTGGGGCCATTCTGGGCTTGGATCTGGACAGGTGGAGGGCCATCAGTCCACTGAAAAAGACACCAACACTATGATTACTGAACAGCTGAAGATAGAGACTGAAAATACATCCAACAGTAGGGAAAAAGTATAATTATGCTGAGCTTTGTCAGCAGATTGAATGGTGCTAATTAAGAGCAGTGATATGTAAAATCTGAAATACGTGCACAGCTCTTTTTCTTACACTGATGAGGTTATGCTCAGGGAGGCTGCAGGCAGCGATGTGGTCCTGCAGGAGCTGCTGGGAGAAGTTCTGGTGCATCTGGGCTGCTTCATGGGCATCCATGGTGTTTCCAAGGGCCTTGTTCAAGTCTACAAGCAAAACACTGGATCAGATTTTCACTAGTATCATGTAGCTAGACCTCTTTTCAAACACCAATTTAGCACTAAACCTGTTACCATCCTGGTAGAAGGAAACCAACTCTGCCTTTTTCTATCAAATCAGATTGCAGATGTACTGCCGGAGTCCTGAGTCTGATTTTCACCGCACACATGTAACAGTACGATTAGTAATGAAACTATGAAGTCCAGCCTTCATATGCTTGGATCATTACATTCATTGCCCTGTTTAAGATGTCAAACACTCATTGTTTTAATTAGATGAGGAAGGAGGTCACTGTGTACCTTTCAACAGTGCTGAAGACCAAAGCTGAACAGACATGTCTGGGATCTTGCTGGCGAGCTGCATGGCAGGTACAACCATGTTGTTACTTTCCTAAAAAAACAAACACTCATTAGATTAGGAAAAAAACAAACATAGCGCTTCTTTTAAAACCCTGAAAAATGTTTTGACAACTAAAATACATTGTAGGTTTCAGTATTAGATTATAGTTCATTTGTCTTCAATTTTCACACACAAAAAACTTATCTAATATCTTGCATTGTAACTATAATGTTATGGGGCAAAAATAACAGCAAATTATTTTTCAATCAATTAGTGGGAAGTGAAGCTAAATGCTGTGGTAGTTACATACATCCTCACAACTGTGACATCTGAGTGAACTGATGAATATGGGTGCTTCTATGAAACTGGGTCAATTTTGGTATCTGGCACTTTGCCAACTTTTTTAGACCCAATAATAAAAGAGAAATGTAGAACTACTTTCCCCCAGGATGTAGCTAATGATGACCTTAGATAAATGCAAGGAAAAAATAAAAAAAATTATACTCTTGCTCTGAGCCATCCAAAAATTAATGAATTTTTAATAAAATATTGGGGCCAAAAATAGGACCAAAGTTGGGACATGAGAGGCTACCTAAGTGTCAGTGCATTTGATCTGGAAAACATAGTGTGAAATGGTCTTATATACTGCAATAAATAAAGACACTGTGTTAAATTTAACGATCTTAGTGGTTTTTCTGATCCAGACATGCAGGTTCTTTTCATTCTCATTCCATGTTTAGTATGTAACCTATCGTGTCCACTCCCGTTGCACGCGTAACCTGCCCATTGAAAAACAAATAAAATGTGAGTGAACAGCAGTCATTTATGTGAAACACTGCCTAGCCTAATTACTTTGATGCCCAAAATGTACCTGAGAATAAAAAGATATTCGTAAAAAATTGTTGTGAGTAATTTTCATGTCCTTTTTACCGTGTTACACACTGATTTTTGTATAAAAAATAATAAAAAATATATAAAAATGTGTTTTATCTGAAAAGTAGTTTCTCTTTTATCTCAGTAAATATTTATTTTGAAAATAGACCCAAAGTGCTCCTAAACTTGCTTCATATCATTAGTCTACATCTGGTTTGAATTTTTAGCCCCTCTGTCCTATTTTTAGGACCAGTTTCATAGAAGCACTCATATAACTGATTATTTCTGAGTTTGATCCTCTGATCTGGCTTTAACATGCAACCACTTCTTTTTTTTTTTTTTTTTTTTTTAAACCTTATGTGGTCCTGTTGCAAAAATAGCAATCAATTTGATCTACATAACATGCTTACCCATGTGAATATTTATTCGTAAGATGTTAATAATAATAAACTGAGTCTATTCAACTTTCTGTCCCGTCTCATTTTGTTGTGATGTGGATGTCGTCTTACTCTGTGGTTGCCCAGTACATAGAAGATGTGGCCCAGCAGAACCAGAGAGCAGGCAGTCAGTCTGTTCAGATCCTCAGCATTCGACATCTTCAAGGTCTCCCTTAGGAAACGTCTGCAACATCAACATAAACATATTAATATGCAATCGATGAAAGCTGGATCTGTGGGTGTTTCTGCAATGAAAAATTTAAGGTTTTCCATACTTGGCCTCATTGTAGCGTCCCTGAAAGAAGGACAGCAGTCCCCTGATGTAGAAAGCTGCAGCACGTAGGCAGTGAGAGCTACAAGAACGACGAAAAACACCAGCAATTATCAACTTAGAAGATAAAAATCACATTTAAGATTATTATTGTGCTGCATCTGTACTGTACTAAATCACATGCTTCTTACCTTACTGGGAAGTTGTGGTCTGGGTTTATTCTCTCTAGGAGACTGTACAGCTGGAGGAGAAATAAAAAAAGGAAATGCATTTAAAAGTGCATACATCAGTCATTTTACAAAACATCTCCCTCAACTTATGTTCCTTTTCTTGTGTTGTTGTATGTGCTGTTATCTAAGTGTATTTCAGTCCCCCAGCTGCAGTCGTACTAAGATAAGGGTAAAAGTGCTGTATTTATGATAGAACAGGGTATTCTGCAGTCATGAAAACAAACTTGTCAGTGCTCTCTAGTGGATAAACTACGTAATAACAGCACTTCTAACCAAGAAAATACACAGTGGAGTCATTTTTGGGACTTTTGAGTTGATATTACAGTAATACGGATACACCTGCAATAAGCCAACGTCTGAAATGTTGGTATATAATTTAGGCTCTATCGAAAGTAACACAACCTTGTTTTATTTTAAGGCATTTTATTTTGTTACAATATTACAGTTTAAAAATGTGACTTTTTTCCCCAAAACTGACCTCCTGGTGCCGATTTCCTTCCCTGATGTAGACACTCGCCAAGTTGGTTACAATGTAGGTCCACAGTTCCTGGTGTGTGGTGAGCTGAAACACACACAAAAAAAGTTTGGATAAGCTTAAGAAAGCAGCTGTAGTAGATTAAGAGTGCAAACAAGATTAAAAGAATAGTTCATAGATATAAAAAATACCTGTAGGAAAATGACAACACTCACCCGCAAGGCTGTGGTAAACTGTGCCTCTGCATTATCCATACAGTTCACTGAGATACAGTACAGACCCTGGAACACGACAAGAAAATGAGTCTAGGTCTTTTTTAGTGAATTGCAACAAACAAACCAGAAATGTCTCTAAATATCTCTAGTTTACACAGCAATATAAAATATAAAGTAACGTCATGTGTATAGTTTGTGTTTGAAGTTGAGAATACTCACTAAAAGTGTGTGAAGCTGAGCAGCGTGGTTGGTAAATAACCTGGGGGACTGTTGGCACAGCTGACACACCTGTGAGATCTGGATGGACAGAACAGAGACATTGATTGGTCACAAATACAAGGTCATCCATCCATACGATTGACTGCTGCCGAGCTGCAACAAAAAAGAGCTTTCAAGGCTACGTGATTGTATAATTTTTACCATGGCCACATAATAAGTACAATAAACCTCAAGATAGCTCAACAATAACTACATAAACAATGTACCTCTTGTAATGCAGTAGCCTTGTGGCCTGTGACAAGTCGACACATGATGATGTGCTCCAGTAGAATGACTTGAAAAGTAGAGAGGATAGGGCTGCAGTCCAGCACTGAAACGTGGATAATAAAAAAGACAAATGCACACCAATAAAAATGAGAAGAATGCACCAATTCACTTCATATAATCATTCATGAATAAATCCTCTTTGAGAAAGACACACAATTTGACTGCAATGACTCACTTTTTAGTTTCTCTAGTTGCATGAGGGCCTTGTCTGTGTACTTCTGGGCTTTCTCTAGATAGCCTGCTTGCATGGAGTGCATGACTGTCACCTATAAAAGAGAATGAGAGTGTGAATCCATTCAGAAGGACTTTATCTGTCCTTGGACAGAGTTTAGGGTTTCACCAGACACTGAATCACTGAAAAATTACAGGTGTGCGAGTCTACCAACCACAACAGTTCAAAAAGTCTCGAACAGAGTCACAAATCACAGGTTAATATCTGTTTTTTTTTTTAAAGAACCCAAAGCTGATTCATCCCATGTAACTTATGCAGGACAAAAGAAGTGCCCTTACCAAGTACACAAGGACACACATGTGCTCCTTGGGCAGCCAGTGGAACAGGTCAGCTGGGTTGCTGGGTAGAATCTCATCATCATGGAGTGTAGAGATGGTCTGGATGCACTGTTGCAGCTGCTTCAGACATGGCTTCACACTCTTCACCTGAAAAAACATTACATGTATTTTATTACCACTTGGCAGCTTTGTGAACTCAGAACTGCTCTCTTCATAATTACAATACCAATACATAGCATGGATGTCAACAAATTTTGCTTGTTTGTGTAATTTCAGCACTATATTGTAATGGACTTCATACCTGCCCAGCGTCCAGGTAGTGTGTGACTTGTAGAACGAGGAAGAAGACCCTAAGGGACTCTTTCTGAATGGGATTTCCCTGCCAGTTTTCTACAATTGTTCCGCACAGTGTGAGAAGAGGATGCACCTCCCCGAGCTTCCTTTCCATTAGCAGCAACTACAGATAAGAAAACAACAATCTAGAATTAATGTTTTTGTCTGTTTGTTTTTTTAAATGCACACAGCGTCGTTACTATCACTTTAGTTATTACTGTTTATCTTGCTTGGATAATAAAAACACCAAAACACAAGAAAAATCTCTACTGACAAAATATACAGCTTTGTAATTCTTTACATTTTCACATAGTGTTATAGTACATACAATGAAACAAAGTCAAGCATAGCCAAAGACTCACCATTCCTTTACTTAGGAGAAACAATGCCCTAAAAACCAAAAAGAAAAAAAGTCAGCAGAACGCCTTTCTTCTCAAATTGTAATTTAACATTAAAAAACTCATTACCATGTTAAAATATCAAGAGTTTCAATGTTTCTTTGTCAAGAACACTAATTTTTAAATATGTAATTGCAACATTGAATGGAAAGAAGTCTATAAGACCATAGCAAATGTAGTTCATGGGTTTTTTTTAACAGCAAGGTCTTAGTGAGTAAAAATGAACATGAGAGGTAATAATAACACATGCAGTCAACACTGAACAAGTGGATACGGACCTGGTATATTCTGAGCCCACCACGCGAGCATACTCGGCTCCAACACCCAGTAGGTCACATGCTGATACCAAGTCTTTCTCCAGTGTATGAAGTTGCTGAAAAAGATTAAAAACAATAAAATAAAATAAGACTATGAGAACTATGCATTAAGAAAAAAAAACAAAACTAAATGAGTAAAACAATGTATCCCTTTAAAGGTGTATTCACACTGATACATACCGCCAACTGGAACAACAACCTGCAGTGCCAATATGGGGTTTGTTGTGAGATTTGGATGGCCTTGCGGAGTAAGGGTTTTGCAGAGTCCACCAAATTCTGAAAAATGATTAACATTGATCTTTACTGGTCAATAAGAAAAAAACCAATGCAAAGTGTGAAGTCAAAAGTTCATGACAACATTAATAGCTGTGGGGTATTGTCCCAAAACACTCTCAGTTCAGTATGAATTAGCTTGTCCTTTGTCTGAGTATTTCCATTTGAAGGTTCCGAATACTTCTACTTCTCCGCATATTTAATCATTGCCTGACAGCATTAGTTCCTATTCAAATTACCCCATTTTCAGGCAATTAAGGATCCTTTCATTACAGATTGAGACAACTTCCCACCTTCTTGAAATAAACAAACTCAATAAAGCCTCTTGATTTGGCTAGAAAATACAGTCACAAAGCTGAAAACAGAGCTGTAATTGAACTCATTAAGTGATGATGTTCTACAGATCTGGGATTCTTATAGTGATACTAAACAGAAGATGCATTACTGTAGACTGAATTATAAACTATACATAATGACCACAACAGTAAACATCCACACTAATAAAATGCAACAGTAAAATGAACCAAAACCATAATATATAACAGTAAAACATGAGCAAGGGACCACTTGCTGCTGATATTTACTTTTTTTAAAATGCAGAATTGCAGCTGATGGTGTAGTGTTTTCATTATGGTATTTGACAGGTCTTAACAATTTTCCACTAAAAGAAAGTACTATTCCTATAATTCCAAATGATGTGATAGTGGAGCTTTAATTCTATATGATTCCTGTGTCCTATAGGATGAAAAACATGAATTAAAAACCTAAAATGAACTTACCTGTTGACAAAAGAGTTCCGACAAAATACTGGCGGCCTCAAATTTGACATCTTCAAACTGGGGGACTTGTTGGGATATATACCACTGCAAAACAAAACATTTCAGATGTTAGCATCGTCATACTGTTGGTGTTTGCAATCTTTTGAACCGACAATAATCCCATAATAACTGCGGCTCATTCGCGCTGATATTACAACCCAGAGCTAAAGCGGCGGAGTCGGAATGAATGTTCAATAAAACAGCTGACTAAATTACACACTTGGAAATGTAAAAAATTGAGACTTCCTTTTAAAGGTGAGTACGATAAAGCCTAAGCTGTTGAAAGACTTCCGCCGTCCGTTGTTTTTGGTGCCTGTGGCCTACCGCCGTCCCGTCCTGTGCTACATCCCCGCTCTTTCCCAGCTCTCATGTCCCGTACCGCTTTCTCCAGGTGGTTGCGGGCCAGCTCGCTGTTCTTGGTGTGGTGGTAGAGAACCGAGCCCAGCTGGAGATGCGTCCGGGCCTCAATTCTCTGCGGAGGCTTGAACTGAAACACGGCCTGTAGACAGTGAACACAGAGCCGGATTTTAGGCGGACTGGAGGTTCGAAAATGCTCCGCAAAGCCGAGAAGGGCGAGGTACCAACGCTCCGGGGCCTCTACGTTTGACGCCATTTTCCCCGACAACAACAAGTTTTTCAGCGCTGTGCCCAGACTCCCGGGTTGCCAGGTTCTGTCAGGAGGAAACCACAGGCACAGTGTTAAATCCCCGCTCATCCTCCGTCTATTCCCACCAAAGTATTAGAATTATTTGACATTAGGGATTTTAAGATATATAACGCAAAGTATTGAAGATATACCTGAGTAATTAAAATTTTATATAACATGAATCGCATTTTACTATGTTTCAGATGAAAGATCTATACCGCCGAAAATTCATTATTTCTCACCATACCGTAGTTAAGCCACTAAAATGGAATTACACTGAAGTTTCTTGTGATCACTATTAATTCTGTGAAATATTCTGAACATTTACAAGTTGCTGTCTTGTGACCAGTGATACGTATCTTGTTATAACAAGACAAGGCAATAACGTGAAAGGCTTCACATTATAAGGTGAAACTTTTCCTGAAACGTCAACGTGATTATTTTTGAAACGACATACAAATTTAGAACGTTGTCATGTGATCATTTTCATGTTCTTTTCTTATAACGAAGTACTGATCAATTATTATTTTTCTAACATGGCAAAAATACGCCGTCCATTTACTTTTATAATAATAATTGTTATTATTATTATTATTATTATTATTATTATATTTATTTATAAGACAAGTTCGTCAATATCTCAGAATCAGAAAACTTTACTATCATTGCTAAAAAATAATGAAAAGCAATTTAGCAGCTCTCAGCAACAGCACACCACAATTCATTCATTTAAATAAATAAACAAGATAATCAGTAAAAACTCAGTAAGTCCAATCCATTATGATAAATAAATACCTTAAATTACTAACAATATTTGGTTCATTGTTTAAAAAAAAAAAAGAAAAAGTCATATGTGAATGTGTGTGTGTGTGTGTGTGTGTGTGTGTGTGTGTGTGTGTGTGTGTGTGTGCGTGCGTACGCGCGCGTGTGTGTAGCCTATTCTTAACAAAATCATCGTCTGGTCAAAAGGTAAACAATCAACAGAACAACTGATAATGTCAACTTCAACTGTTTTGCTGAATCTTTTCTCTCAACACCCATACGCAACAATGACCAGTGAGCAGCGTCCATGTTGAATCTGATCAAACATGGCAACCCAATGTTGTAGATACTCTCGCGAGATCTCCTTAATGAGAGTAGGTTGGATAATGTAGTCCAAAATACTGGCGTATGTTGTCCCAGTTCCTCTTAAGACCTTGAAAGCCCAAATAATCTTGCACGTAGAACCAGGCAGCGTCTCGGAGCAGATTTTCCTCGCAGGCCTCGTCTAAAAATAGTCAAATCGCACACGGCTGCAGCTTAACATCTGTCTTTTACAGTCAACCGCAGAAACGTCAACAGCGTGAAAAGACGTGCAGTGTCTTTTCACTCCACGCAGTTGTGTTTGCAAGCAAGTTCTAAGAGCGAGCGAGCGAGCAAGACATGTGTGCAAGAATCTGGACAAACTGGTAAATGATATTACACAACGAAGCTTTGTGAACAAGGACTGCATTTAAAGAAGAACAGGTAATTAGACTCTGCATAGGACAGATTAAAGTGTACCAGCATGCACAGGCCTGTTTAGGATTAAAACAATTTTGCATTAGAGTTTATTCATTCGAGGCGTGGTCACCAAATGATTTTTACTGCTATTATTTTAGATTTAGATAAGTAGGCCATTTTAATGATTTGTCAAGATAATCGATGCATGTGCTTGTGTATGGAAGGAGCACTGATCTCTTGTTTTGCAGTAAGTAAATACTCTTGTTTACAGCCAGGCTGGTTATGGGCGTGCGCGTGTGTGTGTGTTTGTTATCACGTACCATAAAATACACAGGTATTGCGACACAGTGGGCTCTGTTTTTCCAACACAGTCTTCTTGTTTTGAACATATGTGTGCTGTGTGGTCCTCCTGTGCAGGTGTCGTATGAATAGGTGTGTGAGTGCCTTAGTGAATCTGTGAAGGGCACACATGGCCCACCGTGTACACGACCACCAGAGCCGCCTGCCAGTGGCCCAGGCCACAGTGCTGGCCCTGCCATCCACCAGTCAAGCAAAAGTAAGTATTTGTCCTCTGGATCTGACTCATTCTCATGTGTTGCTCCAGTGCAGTTGTTTTGATCCGTTTGTTCATACATTACTGATAGTGTCTGTGGAACTTGATGTGCAGTAGATGATTATTACTGTCCTTCTAGAAGTAGATTTACTCATTAGAACACATTTTTGTATCCTTTATTTGATCATGCAAATATCATCATAATATTAGAAGTAAATAGCCCATGCTGTCAGTAAATCCTAAGGGGCTGTTGTTGTGAAATGGAGCCTTGATGACACTATACATACTTGACAGGACATGTCCTTCTGGTTCTGTGCTGTAAATAGCAGGGACGTGCCAGATAATCTCAAGCTACATTCAGTGAATGTGGGTTACACAGATATATAATAATAAACATGATGAATAATGTTCTGTAGAGCTAAAATAGTGTCACCCATAAAGTTAGAATGAAATATTTTTACCTCCTCTCATTAAATTATTCTGACAATGTGATTTATTCTTTATAAAGTGTAAGTAGGACTTAGTATGTGATCGTTGTACCAGGTCAAGGTGATTAAAGATGTGTATAAATAGGAATAAAAAGAGAAATGTGTCTGAAAACTAAATTATTCCAACTTTATGTGCAACAGTGTATTCGACCTGAAAAGTTTTTAATTCAGAATGAAATCTTTTTGGTTTTTCTGAAGATTAAAATGATTTGCAAAATTATAAACAAATAAATGTGTGCAGATTTGGAAATAATTATTGTAGAAATTCAATGTAATATTCATTTTTTGATTCCATGACTAGACTCAATATCATGTTTTATATTATTTTGGATTTCAAATGTTGCTGAGAAAAATGTTTTTTTGGTGTCATTAATGTAAATACAGCTTAGGTCTTTATTAAATTTTTATATTAAGCACTTCATATGTCAGATTTTTGCCTTATATTTGAACATAAAAGGGATAGTTTTTAGTTTGTGACATTTAAGACTATTGTGGCGCTGTGCTCCAGTTATTATTTCCAAAGCTGTTGGTTACAACAAAACCAAAGGAAGTGGACCTTGAACTGAACACTATTAACTTCATCAAATGGAAAGTTTCCTTACATTGGTCTAAGTTGTGAACATGTTCACGTGCCAGTTTCTCTCCTTATCAATACCTGGAACTTTTTATTGGGTTCAACTGTTCTTCCTCACAGGATAACTGCTTGACTATAGTACATAAACAGACACATGCCAAAACAGATGTAAGTCCTCAGCTGTAGTTATTTTGCTGAGTGATAGATAATAGATAGGTTTATATGTCACCATCTGTAATAATCAAACATTAAACCTTTCATGTCATAACGTTGACATCATAACTGGTCAGTGAATGGTTGAGGGTCATAAAGAAATTGCGTTATCTGAAAGTATCATACTACTTTCATCTTCTTGGTGACAAAATGTCCTCACACTCGGAGTGTGTCTGTAAATCCAAACAGGACTTGAGGCCCAGATGGACTGCGCTGGACTCCCTGCTGTGTGGTGCGTTTGCTGGCGCTGTTGCCAAAACAGTCATTGCACCCCTGGATCGGACAAAGATCATTTTCCAAGGTAAGCACAAGCCTCCACTAAAGATTTTCTTTCCATTTATAGATGTGAGTTGAGAAGAAAATCCAGTAGATACATAATGTTCTTTTACGTAGTAATACTCGACTGTATGGTATGTAATGTTTTTCTGTTTATGTCACTGTTTTCACTGAGTGCTGTAACCTTTCACTAATTGCTAATCCTCTTAGTGGATGTTTAGCCTATATGGAGAAAGTTGTTTTAACCCAAGGTTAACTATGTTTCTTGTTCCACAGTGTCTTCACAGAGATTCTCAGCCAAGGTAAGTTTAAGTGTGTTTCACATTCATAAATCATTTATTAATTTTGTCTGGATTTAACTATTGTAACATATCGCTACACGTGTACCACATGAAAATCCACAGATGGTTAAGTTCACAAAGAAAACAAACTAAATCATTTCTTCATTTTGATCATTGTTTCTTAAACCCAAATTAACTAAACATTTGGTTTTGTTCTTTTAAACATTCTTCTTTTTTTTCAACAATATCTTTATTGAATTTTCATTATATAAAAAGACACATAAGAACAAATAACAGTGGAAAAATGTGCAGAATTTGGCAGAAGGATGCCAACACTCTTCGTCAGGCCTAATTTTTTTCATGCTCTACACACTTGGTCTGTACACCAGTACTGACATTATTAAACAAAAACCTAGTGGTCAAAAGCTCTCCTCAATGAAGGCACATGATCTTGAGTCCACAGAAAATACATTATCATATAATCCAGAGAACAGTTAAAGAAGGAACTGTGTTGTACAGAAGGTTCAAATATTATTCATTTTAAACTATTCCAAATGACTAGAGCATAACTTCAAGTGGGACTGTTAGAATTGTTATATAACAGCTCGGTCATCAATTAATCAAAGAAATCTTATCAGCGACGAATAAAAATGTCAGGAGCTGTTGCCAAGAATGTTTGTATTATGTAATATCATTTACTCCAACAGATATTGAGTGCAGATGTAACCTATTTGTGCACCTTAAATTGAACATCTAATGTGAGAGGATTAGATCATGTAAAGGGTTTGTGTTCTCTAACTCGTCCAGGAGGCGTTCAGGCTCCTCTACTGCACATACATGAAGGATGGGCTGCTCAGTCTGTGGAGGGGGAACTCTGCCACCATGGTACGGGTCATGCCCTACGCTGCAATCCAGTTCTGCTCCCATGACCTGTACAAGAAGCACCTGGGCAGCTACTACGGCTACCAGGGAAAGTCAGTAAAAGACGTTTTATTTGAATATTCCTCTAAAATATCCGATAAGTGAAAAAAACTCAGCTCTGTTTTTTAATTTTTTTTAGAGCTCTGCCTCCGTTCCCACGCTTCTTGGCCGGATCACTGGCCGGCACCACCGCTGCCATGCTTACCTACCCCTTGGATATGGTACGAGCCAGAATGGCAGTCACCGCCAAGGAAATGTAAGAGCATAACATCTGCTTCTGTGTTTGATCTGTCACTGTTTAGGTTCTGATAAGTATTAGTGCCATTGGTTTCTGGTTATTTTAATGAAACGGATCTCTGTCGCGCATAGTATTGACCATATGTCTAATTATACATACATGATAATAAATGACAGGGATGTAACTAATGGTTATTTTCACAGGGTGCTTGCACAGGTCTTGAAAGTCTTAAAAATTATGGGATTTTGCTTTCCAGATCTTGAAAAGTCTGGAATTTTGTGTGAAAGTATGGAAAATGGTTTTGTTCATAGTTGAATTTTAGAGTTTGCTCAAAGGCACATAATCGTTTAAGATAAGATGGAAGAGAAAGGATATAATAAACTTGATATGATTAAACTAACCGGTTGGTACTGGAATGATTCTAATAAAACCTGTGTGATTTCCATGCACTTTTATGATTTTCATATATTTTGAAAATGTTTCTGTCAGTAAAACATAATTAACTGTGAATTATATATTATTATTATTATACATTTATTACAATTAACTTCTTTACTACACAGAACAGGTACAATCCCAAACAAAAAAGTCTAAAAGTACAGAAAGTCATAGTCTGCCGTTTTGAAAAAGTCTGTCATTTTTATTTAAATAAAGAGCAAACTCCCTGTTTTCATTGTGAATCTGTAAATTAAATTCCTCCGCTAATCGATCAATTGTTTTGTCTGTACAGTGTCAGAAAACTAAAAAATATTGAGTTAGGTTTCTCAAAATTTCGTATGATGCCTATAGATGTTTAAATATTTAATTTACTATCGTAGAAAAGGAGAGAAAGTAGGAAATAAATCCATTTAAGAAGCGGGAATCAGAAGCTTTTGACTCTTTGTTCCTGACACCGATTAATCAATTGTCGGTTAATCTGATAGTTTAAAGCTAATCCATTCCTTGTTGCAGCCAAGGTCAATAGTCTAGTACGTTTGTATAGATTATGTTAAATCTGACACTTGTTTCTTCCAACAGGTACAGCAACATCATGCACGTTTTTGTCCGGATCTCCCAAGATGAGGGTATAAAGACCCTTTATAGAGGTTTCACCCCCACTATTCTTGGTGTGATTCCATACGCGGGAATAACATTCTTCACTTATGAGACCCTTAAGAAACTACACACAGGTATTTGCTTTTTGTATTATATAAATATTTTTTTTACAATGTCTGTGAGTAAAGATCAGAAACAGAAATGGGTTTATTGCCAAGTAGGTTTTCATACACACCCACAGAAATGTACTTTGGTCTCTTAGTGCAGTAAAAACAAGGGTATTAGTTGTAACAGACAGTGACAATGACTACAGCAAGTAATTATTTCAAACTTTATATTTTATAACACCTTTTAACCCTCCTATTATCCTTCAATATTACTCACACATTTTACCCTCTGGGTCAATCTGACCTCAGAGATATTTGCTTCCAAAAGATGATTTACATAAAATTGTTGACCAAGTTTATGTGTCCGGAACTTTGTTTATTTATTGAATACATGAGAATATATGTCATGTCAGCACCAAAAGTGGAAAATTATGGACCCTCTACTCACTTCAGCAACACAGTAGACGTACTGCTGAGAGTGTGTCCCACCAGACACACAGTCAGCCATGTTGAAGACGTAAAGTCATTATTCAAGCTCTTCATTTAATCATCAACTGAATATATTGGACTTTAGATGATCATTTAAGAGGGGAGGCATGTGTAGTTGGAAAGACCTGGATGGGATCAACTCCAGAGCTTCCTCATTTTGGCAGGAATTCACAAAGTCCTTTTGTTTCCCACCATGAGAAGTATCAAAGATCTGGTGGGAGAAGTTGTCTTTCCCATCCCCCTGTTATGGATCAAGTCAAAAGTATCAGCTCTGGACCTGCTGGTGTGTGGATGTTAGGACAAACACACACACGCACACACACACACACACACACACACACACACACACACACACACACACACACACACACACACACAC
>JAPTYQ010000019.1:27477191-27494879 GCA_029814465.1 Ostorhinchus cyanosoma
GACTCATAACAAGTATTGTTAGAAAATTAATAGCCACGGTGGCATGCTTCCCAGAAACTACTTAAAAAATGGACATACAAGCTACACAAAACACTCCCGCCTATATATAATTTCCATTTCACCTATAAAGCCTATACCATAATTGACAGCATGCTGTCATTTTTATTGAGCTCTAGAGGGAGGAAAAATAAAGCACTATGAATACAGTAGCAGCATGCAATAATACACACATAAACATGTGCACACAAGCACATGCAGAAGTACAATAACACGTATACACACACAGACACACAAAAACGGACGCAGAGAGCTCTGCAATCCGGTGGCCAAGTGTGACACAAACAAGATAACATCTATAGGGTGGTAGCTTGGAAATGCAGCAGGGCTGTAAACCTAAAACAATGGCTCTGCTGTGTATAGGACAGTGTGTAGGATGGCTGCTTTGTTCAAACATCTTTGTCAACAAGCAGCACTCATCCTTATGCAACATCCAGTACTTTACTCTGAACATATTCAACAGTATCAATACAGGAAGAGAAAGATGGGGGAATACATTCTAGCATCTCTACAGTGTTTCAGGAAAGGCTGCAGACATGACACGTTGGTTAGAAATGTACGACATGCATGCATAAACAGCTCACCACCTAAAATACATAATGTCTAAACACATCTTCAGTTTTCCTTGCTCCCTCTACAATACTCTTCAAACTATCCCCTAGCCTTGTACGGTTCTTTTGTTTTGTTTTGCTGTTAGATTTGTTATTACAACAGCATGCAAAAATGAATTTTTTAACTGATGTGTACACAGACAAGTCACTGTGCAAGACAATACAAAAGTGGGATGCAGCCTTGTGGCAGGTGCTGGTAAGATAGACCAGACTAGACTAGACTGGGCTCCATCTGGTGTTGAGGGCCTCCTCTTGATGGTAGAGAGGGCCCAGACAGACACATATTAATGTGGGAAAACCGACGTCTAGCCAGCCTCTCAGTCACTCGCCAGACTGAATTTCAATCTCAAAAGGCTCTCCCCATATCCTCCATTTATTACCCCTCAGCAATGCATTAATTTCTGCTGCAACTGGGCAAAGCTGGGTGGTGCTGGTGATAAAGGCACTAGACATAGCACAGATGCCATTGTCAAACCGTGAAACATTTTGTATTATAAATGCTTTGGCTTTATATTAGATTTACACCTTCAATCGCATGTGCACTTTAGGAAAATGAGGGAAAAAATTCTGTGCGTAGACTAATTAAATCATATCTATTTTTCTAAACATAAGAAAAGTTGACAGAATGTATAATTGTTCTGTAAAATCACATTATCGTGACTAATAACACTGTGGGTAATGAGACCAAAACCAATACAGTTTTAGCTCTATATGTTTCAGATACATTGTCTTGCCTGTGAATTTTCCAACACTGTGTCTAAACATTTCTGTCACATTAAAATTGAGACATCCTTACACTTCACAGCACAGCTTTTCTTCACTGAAAACGAGTCATTTGTGCTATGGCCTAAAAGTGCAGCTGCGTCGTCGTGGGCTATAATTATCATCAACGTCATAATTACAAATACAGAAAATGTATTTGCATATAGCCAGTCTGAGTATATACTCAGATACATGCATGCAGAAAAAGACACACACCTCCAATTAACACACACACACACCAGTATAACGACACACTGCCACATTTGTACAGCTCAATGAGCCGGCACAGATATTATAAAAGTATGTTCTTGCTAGCTCCTTCTCCACCTGCCCTGTTTTATGACGCAGTAAGCCGAGGCCCACTGTAGCACCCAGCTCTGTGCCACTACACACTCACGAGCTCCATGGTGCAGAGAAGAGCCACCACAGAGCAGTTATAGCTCCAGCAGCTAACACACAGAATTGGTCTATTTAAAATTCAACAGGCTCCACTACAGAGTACATCCTATCACTAAAGCAGCTCTGGATGAGACAGGAGCTCCTCTGACTGGGATGGAGGGGCGGCAGTGGGGTGGAGGGAGGCAAGGAGGGAGGCAAGGAGGGAGGGGGGGTCTGATGTGCAGTCCAAAAAGCATTATGAAACAGCCATGAAATCAGCCCAGTTTCTGTCCGAAAATGCCCACCCTGCCTCCACCATGAGCCGGCTCTAAAACCTGCACCTAAAACACTTCCCATCATCTCCAATCAGAGTTCGGAAGAAAGCAATGCAAAATGCAAGAACACACTAAAACTGCTTCTTAACAGCTCACTAACCAGCGCGTGCAGGTGTGTGTAGTCTTCCTGACATTCTGCAGGCCTTGCATTCAGCAGCGTTAGCCATCATTTTGTCGTCCTCCTTGTGCATCAGGCCTGAAGCCACTGTTAATAAGGGCATCAATCAAGCTAAATCCAGGGATATAAGGTGATCCCTTTGACAAACACCAACTGAATCACAATATTGCCTTCCAATCCACTACATAAGCTGTGTCCCATTACTCTGGTGACCTACACACTACATTCTGCCGTACCTGTTGTACAGTACCAGACACATTAAGCCCTGAAAATGCACCTGGCTGTGGGATTATTTGCCATACAGCACCTGGCAGCGGCAAAGTACTCTGCTGCAAAAATCCATCACTGATCACTCCTTTCTGGAAACTCACAGCTAATATTTGCGGCGTGACATGGAAGTGAAAGGCTCCCACTATCAACTTTATAGAGACAGAATAAAGCAACTTGCATTTTCTCCCAGCAGAGGCAGAGCAGCTTGCTAACACAAACGAGTGCCTGCTGTAGGTGCATTAGCTTTGACAGCTAAAGCCCTTTTCCATATCACTTGATAGATAAGCCAGCAGTAAGGGGATATAGGGGGGCTACTTGTGGAACACGTGACTCCAGGGAGACGTCCAATCAGATGCTTCTTCCAGCTACAAACCGTGTTCATCTCACCTTCCTGGTTATCAACATCCACCTGACTACATAATACACGGAAAAAGCATCTAGTGCTGTTTACACGCCACTGTCTCGTGTCTGTAAGTGGAGTTATCTTCTATTAGATGAGAGATACAGCACCAGCGCCCATCCTCCTCCTCCTCCTCCTCCTCCTCCTCTTCCTCCTCATCCTCACCATCATCACTCTATGAATGAAGCCTGTCTCGGGGTGCTATAACTACTGTCACTCCTCGCAGCATCCGCAAAACAAAAATCTAAGGCTATGAATCCGTTTTTAGGGCGGTGTTTCCCCGCTGCACCGGTACGTCCGAGGAAGAAGGAGGCGTTTCTTGGTGCGATGCACACGGACGCTGCCGTGGGCTCTTCCAGTCCGGTCCTCTCGTGCGAGGCTGCATCCATACATCCCCATCACCGTCAAGCATCATCGGGTCCGGTTCCGGCTCGCTCTGTCCTGACGTCTGCAGAATTAGTTTATACATTCGGTTCTCTAGCTTTATGATATTACATAAACTCATACAGCTAGATAACCAAAGACAAAAACTAACCCACGTCTCTTAAAGGGGCCGCCGCTGCCGGAGCTGCTTCTGTTGTGGTCACATGGAGCCATTGCATTCCGCCTGCATGCGCACGCCTCTCTCTCCTCGCGCTCTCCTCTCGCGCTCGCTGTCTCTCCCTTCCACCCTCTCTCTCCTTTCTCCTTATGCTCTCCCCGTGCTTCCGTCTACCTATACTACACAAATACATCAGCACGTATGCCCCCAAACTGCTATTTTTGTCATTACGCATCTACAAACACCGCATCTTTAAAGGAAGCTCTGCCCCTCACGCGCTGCTTTTGGCATCTCACACAACTGAATACTATAGAGTGGGGGTCAAAATATTTTTATTTTATTTTATTCTATTTTATTTTATTTTTTAAAATGTCTAATCTTTGTCCTCATTAACATAAAGTCATTAATAATACTGTTGTAATGCTCCTAAAAAAAAAAAAAAAAAAAAAAGTTACACCATCCCGCAGTTTTCTTACACTCTGAGGTGACTATGAGTTCACATATTCCTCCTTAAACGTACAGTGAACTTTCTTCTAAAAGCCTGAACCCTGACGAGCATCTGCAGGGTGAAGTCATCCAGCTGCATCAGGAAGAGGAAGAGGAGGAAGAGGAGGAGAAGGAGGAGGAGGAAGAGGAGGAAGGTGACACATTCACCTGTCATCCACGTACAGGCCTATACACTGACTACACACATACATGCAGACAGCCCTGCTTTATGCACTCACCCTGATGATAATACTGCTCCGAGAATGATGTAAGACAAAATGTTACACTTTCCCTCATAGAGCATCCGACTGGGTCTCACAAACAAACAACCGGCGGATCAGCTGTTGTTTTAAATGCCAGCTCACATCGACCCATTTCAGACCATAGACCTTAGTTTCCGCGTTGAGAGAATTAATCCATGAATTGTTTGAAAGTATGACAAACTACCCAAGGCCTATGCTGCAATACAGTAGCAGGGCTTCCAGCTAAATGTCAACAACATGATCTACTGGAACAAGTTCAGCCTCAGTAGATGCACTGGATAGGCTACTGTGGGTTAGTAAGTGGCATGTGACAAGTTAAAACGGAATAATAGTGGGTTTTAGGCTCTTTTTTTTAGTCATTAAAAACATGAATGTGCTCAAATTGAATGGCTAATCCACATAAATATAACCGTGACAATGAAACTATAATCTGACATCTGAGTAAATATCTTGTCACTGGCAGATAATTCTGTGTGTAATGTATATGCATGTAAAATCATTATTATATAAATTACAGTATGGGTGTTAAACAAATAGCCTTAAAATATTGCTCAAAATGCATATTAAACAACCTCAGTGTGTGGCACAAGCACTAGAAATGAGAATAAATAGTATACTCACATCACATCTCTATTTTTAGACTCCAATATCCACAGTAGGACAGTTAGAGCTATGGTGTGCTTCTTTATTTAATAAGCAAAAATAATCTCCTATAGCTGTGATATGTCCTGTCCGTGGACCGGGATTGGAGTGTGTCTGTCCTGGTTCTCTGTGGCCGTGCATGTGCTTCCAGTCTCCGACCATGTGGGCAGCTGGCACAGTGCGAAGACAAAGCCCGTTTTGCAGCACAGCAACACCGCTGAATGCATATGTATCACCGAGGAATAATAACACCAGGAATAACATCCGTAGCGGGCTGTCAGAAAACCTGCCTCCAGTCCGAGGAATAGAAAATAAGAGCGAGGAGAAAAGGCGCTCGTGCTATCGGAGTGTCAGATGTGGGGCGCGGGAGGCGGAGGGCCGCCCGGGGGCCTAGGGGTCATCAGGCTGAGCGGTGTCCACACAATTATGCGTATTGGCGCACACATGGGTGAGTGTAGGAGATAACAAACAGGAAGAGGAAATAACAGGTACAGTGGAAGCGCGTTTCTATCAATATGCAGGATTTACGTCAAATCTGTCCAACAGCATTAACACTTACATATATATTATAACAAGAGCATCTGAAACCCACTGAGGGTTCTCCACAGCCTCCACTACAAAAATAAGCAATCATTTATTCATCTATAAAATTACCATATTAACATACAATTAGATTATGAAGCCTCCTACATAACACCTAATCAGTATTTACATCTGTAAAATAAAGCAAACACAGTATAGATTAGTATAAGCAGCAGCAGCTCTGCAGGCCTGTGCTCACCCTGGGCCATAGATCACACAACTGGCCACGGTTAAAGATATGGGGACAAAAAAATACATCCATCTTTCAGCCACACCCTGTCTAAGAAAATAAAAACTGACTTTATTCCCATAAAGGAAAACGAGGCCAACTATGAGTCACGTGGCGCGAAAAAAAAAAAAAAAAAAAAAAAAGGTAACCCCCTGCAGGTTAAAGGTCAGTGTGTTAAGATGGAGAACAGACAGTGTAAGTGTTGTTTTTATACTTACACAAATTTAGACTACTAATAAACTCAAATAATAAACCGCTATTCGTGTCATTATTTGCTTTTAAAATTGCATTATTATAATTAGTTATTCTAGAATAAATTAATGGATATTTTTGCATGCTGCAACGACTTTACAAATATCCAATCTTCAATAGCATGTTTTAATTTAGGATGCGTAAAATAAGTAAAAACTCGCAATTTCGTTATCAAACACATGCACATTTCCCTCGGTGTGCGTGGAAAGGAGAGGTATGCAACGCGGAGGAATTAGTTCAGGAAGACTCAGTTTGCTTGTGGAAAATTGAAGCAAACTGCCCGTAGGTTTCCTCAAATTTCCTATACGATAGCAAATACATATGAAAAATTCACACCTTTTCCAAATCCTTCTATATTTCCTTGCCAACCAAGGCGTGAAGCATAAAACATTCACACCATCCATTTTCAGAAGCTGACATTTTGGAAATCTTTTAAATTATTTAAACTTACATTAAGTGATATAGCCAACTATTTTAGTCAATATGAATAATAACTATAATGATTAGAAATATATTAGTAATATTTTTACATATTAGTCTGTCTAGTGCTTTAGAGCTTGTATTACAGTGGGGTAATAATACTTTTTTCTGCAGGGTCAAAAGTCTTCAAGCTCAAGTGTGTGTGTGTGATTGTGTGTGAATATTAATACTTGACTGACTTGCAGTTCAGCCTTCATCAACCTCCAGTAAATTCAACTGAACACGCCCCCTCCTGCGTCACGTCCTGTCAGACGTACAGTACAGTATGGGTTCAATGACAACGGCCTCAAGCCCTTACCCTGCAGAAAATGATCCTCCTTTGATCTGATCTGATCTGATCTATTCGGGAAGGAGGAGTTCACTAACCTCCATGATTATTACACATCACATTTACGTATAATTTAAAATAAAATCACAAAAAAAGAAAATAAAATCACAAAAGCATAAAAATGACTGTTTAGTAGTTATTACAATTCAATATATTTTTTGTTTTTTTGTTTATAATTTGTTAAAACCGCTAAATTTGAAGGATATTTAAGGAATTTGAGGATAAAGTGGTGTAACTGAGAAAATGAAAGAATTTAAGGATCTTTTTTTTTCGCTACTTTCACAGAAAAGTTACAGAAGAAGAATTAATCACAGCCGGATATGTGTGACTAAAATGTTGCGTTTTAACGTATGAAAGCATCAGGTTAACAGTAATGTTTAAAGGAAAGTCTACTGAGCATCACTGGTGTTTAAAAAAAAAAAAAAAAAAAAAAAAAAAGAGTGTGCTGTCCTTGGTGCTGAAACGAATCAAATCCACTCACGACGTTATTCCTAAACTACAGTTGGATTGTGTCCACTGGAAATCACAGTGGATCAGATTAAGTTTGATTTTAAAATCCGGTCCTTTCGGATGAAGAGGAAATGTCATGAAACAATTTTTAAGAAAAAAACTGATTAATACCATTTAGTAGAACATTTAACTCTTAATTCCTCCTCCTTTTCAATGTGTTGCAACAGTCAAATTCTAATTCCAAAGACATTTAAAACAGATCAATTTTCTAAGTGAATTCTTAGCTTAATCAAAAAGATAAATTGAGTTTAATCGATGGTGTAAATGATTTACATACTGCTAATCAAAATTCACATCATCTCAATCTGAAAATGTATATTTGTCTGATTTAAGTAGGAATAAAAGGAACATTTCCGGACGACAATAAAGTGTTTAATTTACGAATAGATTTTACACATTTCAGACGGATTTTATTCGTGACTGTAGGCCTATGCGTTTTAATATTTATAGCAAAGCCTCGGTGTCAGAATAATTCCGTCAAAGAGTTTAATCGGTGTAAAATGAATGCAGCGCAACTGTTGTAATTGATTTCATGTGTCCTGAAAAAGTGTGTTTTGTGTAGAAATGTATGAGTAAAACAAGCTGAACGAGTAAAGTACTAGAGCAGACAATTTACAGTAGGCCTACACCTGTTGCACTCAGGAAAGAAAAGAAAAGAAAAACAGAAAAAGAAAAAGAAAAGAAAGAGAAAGACAGAACAAAAAAGAAAGAGAAATAATACAGCTACGTTGTATATTTGTGTTGTTTAAAATTCCTAAATTTCTGCAATAATTTTCATTTAAATATTACACTTAATAAAAAAAGACAAAATGTATACATAAAACAACCAATGTAGTGATTGTTAAAACAAAATATAGATTTAAAATACATTTATAAGTACAAGTTTGAAGTCTATTTTTAAAAAGAAGAAGAAGAAGAAGAAGAAAACCTGAATCTAATACAATAACTCCATGTTTGTTTTCCTCTCATAGACTTTTCAAAAACACATTTAACCAAAACCTCCAAACTAAATGAGTGACTTTTTTGTGTTTCTAGAATTTGCTGTCTCTGTCTCACTCAACTGCTCAGAATTGATTAATTAATTTCACACTGTAGATTTTCCCACAAACAAGTGACTAAAAAGAAAAAAGAAAAAATCCCCCCAACGAAAGAAAGAAAGAAAGAAAGAAAGAAAGAAAGAAAGAAAGAAAGAAAGAAAGAAAGAAAGAAAGAAAGAAAGAAAAAAAGTCAACATCAAGTTCAACAACGTGCTGGTGCTCATTAGCATCACAATGGTGTCTGGGCAGCACACAAGTCTCCTTAACAAGAGGCCCTGGCGTCAAGTCCCTCCACCTCCCAGCCGAGGGGACATTTTCCCAGGCTCTGCTAACAATCACACAACTGTTTGCTTTATAAACGCCAGCTCTGGGGCCACTCAGCCCGCCTCATCACCTCTCAATGGATGGACCCGCTAATATGGGCCTGTATCATCGTCCAGGAACAGGCTCCTGCCACTCAGTATTTTAGGTGAACATGGAGGGTTCACTGACTGCTGGGACATTTGAGTTTTACTCCTAGTTAAGTACTTTTATACTGCTGGCTGTGTTTATTGGTAATAAACCTTTGAATTATTATTATTATTATTATTATTATTATTATTATTATTATTATTATTATTATTATTATTATTATTACTGGTGGTGGTGGTGCCATATTACAGACAGTACCCAGCATATAAACCTCTGTAACAGCCTGAAGGTTAACATCAACAGATCATAAATAAATCATTAAAAGTCATACTTACAACTTTGGAGTAAATCCCGCACCTTTTGGTTCAGGTCCATACATGTCAACTCAAGTCTGTTTTCTCAAACTATAAACCAAAGTCCACAGAGGAACCCACGCGGTGCGAGGCTTCACTGAGTAAAACCCCTCACAGTGAGCTGATCCAACCGACACACACACAGGGGTTTGTACTTGAGCTTCACTGACCGGAGACCAGCCAAGGCCGAGGCGGCTGGACACACCACCACTGCCGCTGCTGCCGCATCCGCTCCCCGCATCCCACATGTCCTCACCAGCCTCGGATGGATGACAGTGTGTGCGCGGAGCTGCTGCGCCGCCGGTCCCCTCTCTCTCTCTCTCTCTCTCTCTCTCTCTCTCTCTCTCTCTCTCTCTCTCTCTCTCTCTCTCTCTCTTTCATGCACATGCACACGCACACGCACACGCACGCACGCAAACACCGGCTGTCGCGGACGACGTGTGCAGAAATCCAAACATTTTTCGCTCAGCTTATGCATTGACCATTGTGCACCGGTGTCCATTGTTCTGATTGAATGAAGCGTCTCCCTCCTTAGTTAAATCCGGCGTCTCTCTCTCTCTCTCTCTCTCTCTCTCGCTCTCTCTCTCTCTTTTTGGTACAATTTAATAGACGTGGTAAGAGACGTAACAACCGCCTCCTCCGTGGCTGCGTGGAGAGAGAGCGCGGAAAAGGGGTGGAGGTAGAGGTGCAAGAGAAGGAGGGGGAGGAGGAGAAGGAGGAGGGGGGGAGACACTTTTGGGAGACAGATGCAGCAGACACTAAACTTGGACGCACCGACAGAATGATTGGGATGGAAGAATGCATGTGAGAGCTTTAGCGCGAAGCCACGTGACGTTAAGACGCACCGTGCGCTTGACTGAGGGTGTTCCCACTAATGTGCCATGAATGACACTTTCACTCCTCATCCTCAGCATCCGTGACTCTCCCATCTTTTCCCAAACTGATGCCCGTCACCCAGCAGCCCGTGGGGTGGGCACGTGCACGCGCTTTTTGGAGCAGTGAAGCCAAAGCTGAGCGCAGATCTCCAAACCTGCACCCTGAACGACTGAAACACCTGTGTCACCATCAGCGAGCAGGAATCAAACATGGAACCAAGAGCGAGTGACGAAACAGCAGGAACCGCTGCAGACTGACACGGCGGTGCGCGTGCATGTGCGTGTGTGTGTGTGTGTTGTGAGGATGGCTGACGCGTAAAACAGAATGGAACTGTGAGAGGTCCAGTGGAGTGTGTGATGCTGGTGCCGCAGCCTCTGCTCAGCCGATGCTTCCTCGGACGGACCTCCTGCGGGGTCACGTCGCTTTACGTGGCGCGACGCTGCTTTCCCCGCCGTGCGTCAAAGCGCGCGACTGATAGGCTGTTCCGGTGTGAAATGTCAACCTAACGCAGGAAAAAACTATACTGCATTTTAAGCATGAGACACGTGGGTTGTAGGTGTTTCAAGACATGGAAGATAATGTAGTACAGAACCGAGAATAGCTCTTAAAATGAACGTAAATTTTTTATTTTTATTTTTTTTTTGCGTGGTGACGTAAAGCACCGGGATAGGTTAAATCCACGCATCATATCCAATACGGTTGTGTGTCACATCCACGGTTTGTAAAACGTGGAAGCTCGTATGTGATGTTTCAATAACATTTTCTTCCCCATTAATGTGTTTTGTTGTAGTTTTATTATGTATTAATATTATTTTCCTCATTCCTGTGTACAAAAGGACTTTTTATCCTTTTAATGAAACGCAGGTTGTGTGTAATTTGGTTTATTCTCTGCTACAAGTTGTAATTATTTTTTGTTTCTTTTTAAAATGTTGAGTCCCAAATGATATCTAAAACTTTTTTGTTCTTTTGTTATTATTATTAATATTATTATTATAATTTTTTATGTGTGCTGTTATGTTTGAACTCATGCAATATATACATATATATTTTTTAATCTAAGTATATTGTCCAAACGAATAAATTGCGTGTACATGTGTGTCTTAATGTTGCTAAACTACAGTTATTTTACAATAATAACAGAAATAGTTCCCTTTGGTTTGGTATTGACTCCTACCTGCAGCAGACGTCTTAACAGAGAGGAATTGGGCCTAAACAGTGACACCTGTTGGCATAAATGTTGTACTGCAGCTCAGGTCTGCGTCAGGTAATGGCCTAAATCTTCAATGCGTTAAAAACTACCTCCATAAAACAGCACATAAAACATTCATAACAACACCTTGACGCAAAAATAGCCTCTAGACTGATGCAAACGAATGCATAAAACTCCACAGTGATCCAGGTGAAGTGGATCTGAGGATGGATGACCACACACACGGGCCTCGTCCTTTATTTGTCTTCATTGTTCAATGTGTAAAGAATCTATGCAGATACATGTGTATATTTAAGATTCATACGTATTTATGTAAGGATAATGAAAATATGCGGATATTCACAAGTAAAATTACAATTTCTGCAGATCATTTAGTGGTCGGGGGCACCACGGGAGGCCTGCATTATGATGCAGATAAGAAAAATAATCTTACAACTGTATAGTTTTGGGTATAAATTGTAATCCACCCGCATAAATTATATTAAATTATTAACGCATTGACAAAAAATGAAAAGAGAGACTTGGGTTCGTGTAATCTCCAGTATGCGGTTATTTCATCTAACACAGTTATGGAATTATAGAAATATACAGTATAAGGCCTGCATTAGCATTATTAAATACTCTGGCGGCACAAAATCATGTCTGTAATACCTTTTGTCAGTTTTGTGCTTTTATAGATCAGTTCTGGAGCGTTTCTTTTACAAATGTAGAATAAATACCTGCATATCCACATGCATTCATTAGGGATTTTCCTTCAGATTTTACATGATAGTTGATTTAGATTATTCTGTAGTTGGATAATGTCTTACTGGAGAAGACCAAAAAAAAAAGTTTATTCGTATATTTTCCTCTTCTCTTTTTCAATATAGACTTGATGAAACCCACTGATGAATAATTCTGTCTAGATATTATACAAATGATTTTAATGGATGGTTTGATTTTAAGACGAATATTTGAGTCAATTTTCAAGTAATTAAAAAAAGAATTATAAAGTGGACTATTTGCAGCAACAGATAAAGAACCTTCCATTGGATTAGACTGAATAATAGAAAATATATGCTATGTAATAATAATGATAATGGTAATAATAATTATATGAGTGTGATAGATAAAGTAATGTATTATAGCACGAAATCCGGATTTTAGGTGTGTTTGAGGTGTGAATAATTGAGTAAAACGTGCCAAATAAGCATCCTATCGCGAGAATGACCGCAGCTCATTCATACAAATACAGTGAATTAATTAAGCATATAATATTTGTATTAATAAAACTACTGTAACATAATACAAAGAATAATATCGCACTCAAAAATTAAGAAATGTATTTATTAATGGAGGCTTTTTTTCAGTTTTTTTTAAAATAGATTTTTAAGATTTTTTTTTATCAAGCGCCTTTTATGTAGGCTATTATTTCCACCCATAATTTAAAGTGAACATTAAAGTTACAAATAACATTTCTAAGGACTGTCTTCGGGTTTTCTATATAAATATATTATTCAAAGCAGATTTCTTTCATCTCAAGTTTATTTCTATAAATCATTTCCCACATTGGACGGACATGCACAGCCCTCATATGCAGACACATTCCAAACCTGAGTCAATTTTCTTCAGATTCATTCATTTCTGTCACATTCATATCACTGCTAACGCCACTACCACGCATGACAGGACCAGCCCCGTTCACTTCAATTGGTAATAACTGACCAATTCAAGTGGCCACTTCTGGGAATTGTAATGGTTGATCTTCAAAGCGGCCTGACCTGACACGAGGGACATAAAAGTGTCAAAGGTCATGCATGAAGACAAACAGGGAGCCAGGGTTGGTCCCTTCCTCTGTCATGCCCCCAAATTAACATCTATTGTAGTTAAGTGTAATAAATTGGTTTGTGATGATGGAAGCTGTCAATAGGTTTTAGTGACCAAGTGATCAGACAAAGACAACAGTTAACTCCAATGTGTATTTTACAGCCCACAGATTAAACACACATTCATAATAGCCTGTAGCATCTTGGTATGTGGGGAGCATTTTAATACATTTCTAACTTTTACTTGCAGGAATAGCTGGAAAATGCAAGTTAGGAATAAAATAAATACTTTCAGCGCATTTATTTATTTATGCACATCTATGAAATATGCAAATATGTAAATAGTTTCCAAATTGTGCAACACATTAGTATTATTATTCTTCTGTAACCTCCAAACTGCTTTACAAAGTCAGATAAGTTAGAAAAATAAAAAAATCAAATCTAACATAGTGTAAAAAGAAGGTGCCATGACCCTGAATGCACCACACACCAGCTATAATGCAGATAACACTCAGCAGATTTAAAATGCAAAGACAAAGCAACAGCTTTCAGGAAAAAAAAACAACAACTCCCTGTAGGAACAAATAAACATGGAAATATTCAACCTTCCAGAGTTTCTAAATATTCTATAGGACCATTCAGAGTTTACAGGCCCACAGGTGGAAATAAGAGCAGGAGATCTGAGTGTCCTCCAGACATCCAAAAAAAAAAAAAAAAAAAAAAGAAACATCAGAAATATTTGCATAAAAGATAAATTAACAGAAAGTAGAAGAAAAAAACAAACAGGCATGTAGATGGAAAAATGATAAAAAAGCTGAGATGTGGTTTGAGTTGATATTTATACATAAAACACATGAAATAATTCAAGTCTAAATATTAGAAAACACATGAAACCATAAAGTCCAACTCACATTTCAGGAGCTCTATAGTCTGGATGATCCTTGTTGCTTGGAGGATGAGGAGATGTTGGTCCTCTCCCCGCCATGTGAAAACAGACTGGTTCCTTTACTGCTTTCCTGGTTTAATTGGGAACAGGCTGAAGTTTATGCTAATGAGCGCTGACATCAGTCTTAATAGCCTCCACTCCATAAAAGAAGAGGAGCAAGGGGCCAAAGTCGCGCCTCTTTTCCCAGGCAATTCGGTCGGTCAAGTTCAAGCGCAGCGCCAGTGCGCACAATTGTCATTCAAAACACTAATGCACAGAACAAATTCATTGGGGGGGTGGGGGTGGGCTTAGTGGTAAAACTGATATGTAACTTAAATGTGAAACTTTGTGGATTATTTGAATACTTCCAGATTGAAAGCTCTCATTTTATTAAATCATAGAATGTTAAGACATGCAAATATTGATTATAATCCGGATGATCAAATTAATAAATCTATCAGAATAAACAGAGTGATTATTGTGTTTTTTGTGACAGTTTTAAGTTGAAAATTCCGCACTTTTTGCGGCCTGCTATCAAAATAATGCATCAAAAATGCAGCAAACATCACAGACAACATAATGAATGCTCTTTGGACGCAAAGTGAAACGTCATAATTCTTAAATCAAGCCTTTAGCATCATATTAAAGATAGAGAAAGAGAAAGAGAGAGATGAGGAAATAAGAGGTTACAGATATTTAAAGCTTGATTTGAGATTTAAAGGAATTTCAAACCCAGATTTGATGGAAAAAGATGTTGGACATTCAGTGGAGACAACAGATTTTCAGTTGGCTCTCAAATAAGCGCAAAATATCTTGTAATTGTTTGGGTTCCAGCCCACACTGGTGTATGTCTTGTTGTGGACATGTATGTCACGCAGCATCCGTCTGTGCATGTTGTCCAGTGGATCATCCGTGGGATCAGCAGCAGCGCAGACACTCAGCGAAATAGAATTAAGCAGCGCACATTTGCGTAATTACAGTATAAGTGTGCAACGATTCATATCGGTCCAAATCCAAAATATGTGTGAGGCCAAGTCAAAGGAACAGCTTAACACACCACGGCAGAGGCAGGGGAAGCTAATTCTCTAATGCTGTTTGTCTCAGGGCATGAAAACACATAAATCACATGCACCAGGTGAACATGCAGATATGAGGTGCGCAGGCCGCACGTGGCCCAAGGCGAAACCTCTGCGCGCGACTGTGCATGATCAACTCATTTATTTTAGGAATACACTGGTCCATGGCTCTTGTGCTGAACAGTAATAGATCTGCAGAGGAAGATGTATAGTATAAAGAAATCACTCTGTTCCAATAAAAAAAAAACATACAGTGATTTAGTCAGATATTGATCCACTTCATGTTCCTATTTTCACCTGTTTGTATAATAGTTTTAACGCATAAAGACCCAAAGATCCAACACCATCTACTGATATAAACTGTTTAATACCTGTTCACCCACTAATCCTATTAATACATGTAAATAATTGGTGTAAAATGCAGTTTGTTATCTTTTCATGGTCATCAAATATGACCCATTTGGACATTCAGAGGCTCCATAGTTAGCTCCAGTAGAACCAGTGGATATGGATCAATGACAGTGGATGGAGTTTATGTTCAGTTATTGATATATTTTACAAAAAAAAAAAAAAAAGTCAAGATTTCTTCAGCTTTTCTTTTGTTTTTGATAAAAGAACCCTCAACTTGAATCTGAGCATTTATGGGCACCTACATGATCAGTGAATTAAATATAGGGTTAAATATGGGGTTTATATTTAAAAATGCAAAACACTGAACATAATACTAGAATACATAGTGATAAATCAGTTAAGAAAGGTTAAAAATAGAGGATAAATTCATTTGGGAATGGCCACTAAAGTAACACTGGGTCTTTATGGGTAAATGAGCTGCTGTCAGATAAAAATGTAAAAAAAAAAAACAACTGACCAAACTTTAGGGGCTCCATGTACATATTTAGGATTTCTTTACAGTAAAATGGAATAAAAATTTGTAAGTTTGCAATTTTTTACAAACAGAAATTATAATTCAGACATGCAACAAATTAACAAATTGTTTAAAAAAATGCAGAGAACATACAATTATTTTATTTGCCATTTGTTAGTTTTTTGATCAGAGAAAAGAAATGGATCTCTACATTTGACATACACTATTGCCCATAAAGTTGGAATAAAATATATCTACCTCCTCTCATGAAATGATCGTGACAATGTGATTTCTTCTTGATAGCTCATGTGTAACTGGGTCTCAGTCATTGCATCTGGTCAAAGGTGATTACTGATGTGTAGAAACAGGAGCAAAATGAAGAATGTGTCTGAAAACAAAATTATTCCAACTTTATGGGCAACAGTGTATATAGTATATATAATATCAAACATAATTAAATGATATTTACATTACTTCTAATAGAGCAAGCATCCACAAAGCAATTACTAATGATTCCCTTATCATTTGACTTATTTTCTGTCCTATCATTTATTTAGAAAATTCCACATAATATATGTCTCTGTCTCTAATTCCCTGTGACATAGCTAATGTGGCCATCCATAGCTGATTCCCACACTGCAGATGAGGCATCAGAAAGAAACAAAAAGGAAAAGAGCGGGCAAATTGAAGGCAGACTAGAGGGAAAAACCCTGATGGTGGAAGTTTCCTTTGACGGGGCACCATTGCAACATTTGCATATATTCAAATAAGGAGATGAATGCCATGCATGGGGTGCAAACAAAGACAGTCCAATGGGAGGGCTGCGTCCCTGCTGCGGGCTCAGAAGCAGCCGCCAGTATCCCAGCAGCACCCTGGGAGGGACACAGGGAAGTGGTGTGGGAACCGAGAGGCACCCCCAAGCCGAGCAGAGGGAGGGGAGACACTTGTAGCTCGTAGCGAATTAGCATTTTATTTGTGTCCATTTTCCTCAGTAATTTCTGTCCCACCACTTCAGCCACAGATGGCTAACATGGCAGAGGGATTAGCATTTGTGTCTGAGATGATAATGATGGAAGTGTTTTTCCATCCAGACATTACAGCTTCTCACAGTGTGACCAATATATTTCATTAGTGAGATGATGAGCAAATGTTCACATTTTGTTTCAGGATTAATTTCTATTGATGATGTTTTTTAGTTGGTAGGTATAAAAAGTTATTAGTAAATCAAAGACTACACCTTGCACTGTAAAGAAGTTACAATAAGCAGACTTATATCACCGTTCCCCCTATGAGTATATCTGCAAAAGCAAGCAATGGTGCAAAAAAATAGATAAATAAATCATTTAAATTACAATGTGATTGCTCAGATTCCCTCGGCACAGAAAAGTCAAACACTACGTGCCTCTTGTGTATAAACTAGAGTTACATCAACAACTACATTTAAGTGATTTATGTTTACAGATGTCTTCTCATTGGTGCATCCACCGGAGATTTAGTTGCTTTGTAGCGTAAAGATTCATTTGATCAAATTCACAAGTCTTATTGAAATGTCATGCTCTCACGCGCAAATTCACAGGGCAAAGGATCAGACACATCTTCAGCAGAAGGGGTGCAACCAATTAGCAAAAATTCAATCAACTTACTAGACCACCCAAACAACCTGAACGCACATGCTAAACACAGATTTGAATGCTGTGAATGGTTTTGGTAAAAGATCTTTAGAGGGCATGTCGCTGGAAACAGTTTGCACTGTTGGAGGCATACGGGCCTCCTCCTTACAGAGGATGAGCTGACATTACAATGCATGTCCAGGCCAGTGTGTGTGTGTGTGTGTGTGTGTGTGTGTGTGTGTGTGTGTGTGTGTGTGTGTGTGTGTGTGTGTGTGT
>JAPTYQ010000019.1:27494979-27507582 GCA_029814465.1 Ostorhinchus cyanosoma
GTGTGTGTGTGTGTGTGTGTGTGTGTGTGTGTGTGTGTGTGTGTGTGTGTGTGTGTGTGTGTGTGTGTGTTGGGGGGATCATTTTTATCCTGTGTGACCAAGCATACCACACATGAAGGGTGCATCAGTGAGTTGTCTTCCATCAGACTGTTTCCTAATCACCTCAAACAACTAAATGCTAAAATAAAGTGAAAAGTGGGATAGTGTCCTGCATAATTCATTTGTAGAGACATAAACTGGTTTAAAAATAACCACAAAAGTTTTTCTTTAGTGTTTATTTTTACCACCAAAATAGGAAAATAGATTTTTGGAGGACACTTAAATTAAAATGTGTGCCCTCCCACTGCTTTAAAGTCTGTTTTTGTGTGTGCCAAAGAGTAAGAGAAGCATATCTGAGACTTTAAGCTTCGGCATTTGCATAGTGTTTGTTTTCATCCAATGAAATGTTAAGACACATGATGGTGGGAGCATGAATCATGGAGATTATCATTAGATGGATCTAACAAAGGCATTCAGGGCCATTGAAGAAAACCACCAAACTAAGATGGATAACACTTTACATTTTAATCACAGATGAGGAAAGGGAGCATGCCGATTAATTAAATTGTTGTACTGGTTCCTTGAGAATTTTTTTTCATGTTTTACATACTGAAAACAAAAAGTATCATGGTTGAAAATGCAAAACTGTTGTCCACTATTTTAGCCCAGTTTTGTATGTAATTATGTATAATTAAACAGTACGTATTTTAAGTTTTATTTTATTTTATTTTATTTTATTTTATTTTATTTTATTTTATTTTATTTTATTTTATTTTATTTTATTTTGGCCACTATGAGCCAACATGTGGTCCGAGGAGGCAGAGCCTTACCATGATGCCTTCACTGATATGGGATATATTAATTTTCAATGTCACAGGCAAGTTTATGAGCATCTTACAATGTATTCAGTTATTGCGGTGGACGTAACTATATTTATGTTATCCTATGATATTTTATAAAATAGTTAGACGTTAAAATAAATAGATAATACACATGTGCCTTGTACGTTTTTACTTGTATCTACAGCCATTTGCGGTTATATAGGCAGAAAGCAACTACATGAGGCAACTATTTTAAACAAAATAATAGTATTTTAAAACTAAAATCGAAAAATCCGTATTACGTGACACACTGCAATAGAAAATGCAGTAATACACGAGTGGCAGTGAGCCAGTACAAGTCTTTGTGCACCGCAGATATCACAAATTACAAAGCTTTCAAATAGTCATTGAAGGCAGCATGGGACTACTACATCCGGGACTTCCGGTAGTTTCACATGTCAGTTGTTTCAGCTGTTTGGACTTTTGAATGTAAAGGGACTACAGGAGCTTCTGAGGTGGTTGTAAGCTTTCGGAGAAGAAATGGTAATGTTTTTCCACCCCGGTTTATTGAGATTTAATCATATTTACAGCGCGTTGTAAAGTTAAATAGTGAATCAGTGCTCCCGGTTCTGGTTTCTGTGAGTTAGTCTGCTAATGTAAGCTAGCTAGCTAACCCTCTGCAGCAGCACTGACAGGTGGTGAAGTTTAGCTAAATTTAGCACCATAGCCATTTGCTAACTTTCATTCATTTTGCAACACCTTTCAGCACATTCTGTGTCGAATGCTGATAAGGCTAACGTCTTGCTATTCTTAGCCTTTTAGCAGAATGTTACTTAACTTCTACGATTATTGCCCGTAACACTTGAACTTACTTTGTCACAGATTAGCTACTACTTGAAACTTTCCTCGTTCTTGTGTGTACATTGCACCCACTCTATAGAGAACACAGGACTGTCCGTGATTTCACACCAAACTCTAGATTTAAATTTCAGGTTTTAACGTGACTGTATTTTTGTTTTAACAGGCGCTGATGGGGATTCAGCTGGTGGTCAGCTTGTTGGCCGCAAGCATCATGCAGAAGATGGCCCCACACTGCTCATTTGCACGCTGGCTTCTCTGCAATGGCAGGTATTGTCTTACATTCCACTCAGATCAGATACGATCATCTGTTCACTGCTTATACATGTGGTTTTGTGTCTTCCAGTTTGTTCCGGTTCAAACACCCGTCAGAGGGAGAACTGTGTGCACTGGCAGGGAAGCAGATGCCTAAACAGAACAGGAGAGACAGGTGGGGTATGGGGGAGGGTCTGACCCTGCAGGACAAGGTCACACAAAATACCACTTTTAAGATGATATGTTGGTTCAAACGTAAATTTATAAATATAGCTACACTGTGGGAATGTTTTCTTGTAAGTGCAATACTTGGATTTTTAATCACAAATTCAATTTTTGTGTTTTGTCCAGGAGACAGAATGGGGAAAACAAGCCACTCACTGTACCCAAAGATATCGACCTTCACCTGGAGAAAGCTCCAGTCAACGTCATTGACGCTCTAGGTAAAACAAATACAACTTTATGTACACAACAGTGACATTGTACAAGCATAAACTCTGCTCAAGCTCAGTGGTGGAACAAAATTTATACTTTGCCTTTTTGATCCTTGTATAAAACTTTATTATGAACTAATGAACCTTATGATAAGGCAGAAGTCATGCTTTGTTAGTTCATGACTTTTATTCACCAAGAACTAATAAACAGTTCATTTTGACTTGATATGCCATAAAATAACCTACCTGGATACCACACATATTTACCTTAATGGTTTAGTGTTTGTATTTGTTTGTTTTTGAGTCATTAAACAACAAGTAAAGGTTAGAGAACTTATGGATCTCCAAAGCTGTACTAATCCGGGAATTCACTTATTATTAGGCATGCAGTTGTTTAACAAGGCTTCACAACACATATTAGACCTTTATTATAAAGTGTTAAAGTTTCTCTCCAACATTTATCTCCTGTGTTTTTATTTTCAGTGCTGCGTTTTTTTCTGGAGTACCAGTGGCTGGTCGACTTTGCTGTCTATGCAGCTGGTGTCTTCATGTTCACAGAGTGTTACTACAGTGTGGTAGATGCCAGCAAAGAGGTCAATATTGGTGCCATCTGGTGTGTTCTGACTGTGCTGTTTGGCCTGTATCCTTCAACCCAGTCATCTAATAAAACACTATCAAACGTACAAAAATAATTTCAGTCAGTAGTCGGTAGCTTTTGGCACATCCATTACTTCTGATATGTGTTAATTTGACACAAAATGAATCGTTAAATTGCATGACCATATTTATGTTTTGCATTTGGATGGAAGCAAGCTTTGTTTTTCCTCCTTTGGTTGTTATCTTTTAACCGGTAACCCTCAGAAAGACCCTTCACACATTAATGAGCCACTATTTCCGTTCTGAGGAAGGCGGTGAGCGCTCGGTGTGCCTTGCCTTTGGCTTTCTGTCTCTGCTGGTTGCCATGCTGGTCCTGGTGGTCAGAGAAGATTACTTAGAGTTTGGCCTGGAGTCTGGCTTTTCCAACCTTTTTGACAACATGGAAGTCTTTGCCAAACAGCAGGGCTACGCTGACTGGTCGTAAGTATTCCTCCGATGGGTGAAGGATTGGAAATATTGCTGTGTTAGTGTAAAATGTGACTATTGTATTTGAGAAGATGCTTGTATTTTGTACCGAATACTGAATCTTGGCAGGAAAGGCTGGCCATCCCAATGAACAGTTTTCTTGTCCTGACCTCCCTCAGAATCCCAGTGACCAAGCTGACAGTGAAGCTCGGTCTGGCTGCTGTCTGTGCTTACATCGGCGCTCTTCTGGCCTTCCCTGGACTTCGAATGGCTCAGACTCATCTCGACGCTGTACAAATGAACTCAGAGCGCCCACTCATCCAGTAAGTGCACATATGTTTACGTTTCAAAAAAAGAAACCTATTCTTTTTTTTTATCTGTAGCTTTGATTCACATGTTCTCGCTGTTCTTTTACAGGATTCTGCTGCATATGAGTTTTCTGTCTCCGGTTGTTGTGTTGATTCTGTGGGTGAAACCAATTGCAAGGGACTTTCTGGCCAACGCACCTTTAGGAAAGACGTCTGTCACATTGTGAGTACAGCAGCGTATTTGTTCACTTTATCAGCTGCAGTGGTTTTCAAGAAACTATGTTTACTGTATTTTCTTCTTGCAGAGTGTCCAGTGCAACCTTTGATAGTATGCGTCTGTGGATCATCGTGAGTCTGTGTGTGCTGCGACTGGCCCTGGTCCGCTATCACCTGCAGGCCTACCTGAATCTGGCTCAGAAGTGGGTGGAGCAAATGAAAAAGGAGGCGGGACGTATAGCTGCAATTGACATTCAAAGGAAGGTCAGATATTTCTGTGGTTTATATTGTTCTTTTTTTCTCCATTTTTATTATAATAGCATCTAAAAAAGACTAAACCAGGGAAAATAACTTGCTTTTCAGGTCACACGTGTGTTTTGCTACCTGACTGTGGTGACTCTGCAGTATCTGGTTCCTGTTCTGCTCATCCTCTTCTCCACACTGTCACTCAAAGCATTAGGTAAGTAAAATAGCACATGAAAAGAAAACTATCCTGCAGTACCTTGTGTTACAAATGATACTAATCCATTACTTTATCATCCCAAACTGGATGATCTAATGCCAGTATGAGTATTTACTGGTTTGTTGCCTCCATCATTATCTACATATACATTATTCTTATTCTAAAAACATCTGAAGATTCTGTAATTCTCATACAGAATTCTTTACTTCATAATAATTAGAGTTGTAATGCCTCTTAATTACTCTTTTCAGTTTTTTGTTATTGCTTTACTGCTAACATTTAATTATGCTACCTGTCTTTGGGAGATTTATATCATCATCATCATCATCATCTAGTCTTTTTGCTTTCTATCCACTCATCCACAATTTTCATTGTATCTATGTGCAAATAAATAAATATGGAAAGCAAAAGTCGGAGGTCACCACTAGCTTTGTTGTTTTTAGCAAAGTTATAACGGCTGCACCTTAACACTTTTCCGCCTCTATATCGAGATACAAAGAGAATGAAGACAACATATGTTTGATAAATAAATGAGTAAATGAATGGATGATTGAATGACAGAACATAAATATTATGGAAGCTATATTAGGTCAGATCTGTTGGATGTTTTGAAGGAAGCAGATGATATAGTATACCATAACACCAAGGTAAAATTAAATACATTTATGCGTCTTGCGATAAAAGCCCTTTTAATTCTGATTTGGTGTTTTTAACCCTTGTCCCCTCCTCAAATTTACTATCCTGTGGTTACCTTCATGTTAAAAATGTACACACACACACACACACACACACACACACACACACACACACACACACACACACACACACACACACACACACAAACAAAAACCGTGGGGTCTATAATGTACACCAGTCAATGGGGCATTTTTGGCCATGGAGGTGTCCAGAGGGACTATCTGACAGTGAAAAATATTTTGTAGCTAATTACATTTTTGTAATTTTTGCTAATTTTGTAGCTAATCTTTGATATATCCAATACTTTAATCACCACCACTGGCCCACCCCTTATCTTTTATTATATGGAAAATATTATTTTTGTTTTTGTGTGTGTGTACATTTTTGACACAAAGGTAACCACAGGATAGTAAATTGGAGGAGGGGACAAAGGGTTAAAAACACCAAATCAGAACTAAAATGTTTTTTTATTGCAAGACACGTGTAAATTGATAAAATTTGACCTTGGTCTTGTGGTATAATATACACTCTGCTTCCTTCATATGTCCAACAGATCTGATCCAGTATAGCTTCCATAATATTCATGTTCTTTCATTCAGTCATTCATTCATTTAAATGGATAAAATTCTGAAAGTTGTTGAATAGTTGGTAGTTTTGAACAGGGCTAAAGTTAAGTGATTTATGACAAAAAAGCCCCCCCCCAATGGAAACATGATAATTTTATAGTAGTTTTTTTGTGTACATTTTTGCCACAGCGGTAACCAGAGGGTGCAAAGTGCATCAACAGAGTATAAAACGCATGTAAAACTAAAAGACACTGGATTTCAAAAATACAGGGTGTCATTAAAGTCTCCTTACAATTTACCAAATTTATTACAAAAGCAAATGAACAGACATATATGTGGAAATTAGTAAAAAATGAAAAGTAGATATTGAAGTTGTTTTTTTTTTGTTTTTTTTGCCTCATACAGTACACTTCTATATGGGTACTATTAGTTGCATGAAGACGGTAATTGATTTCTTGCCATGTTTGCTGTCCACTCCTGCCTTTATCCAACACTGATGTCTTCCATACTTGATCCTGTAATTTCGCTGAGTCTGCATGTCTGATATTGTTTCAATAAACCATGATACACATTGTGCTTTTTCTTGAGAAGTAGCCATTTTAAGGGGTTTATTTAACAGAACCTGTTTCATCAACAGGTTACATGAAATACACAAATGCAATGTGATTCAAAAACTTTGATAACCATTGAGTACATAGAACAAATCTGATTAATATACACTTCTGGAAAAAATTCAGAGACCACTGCAGTTTCCTCTGAAATCAGTATGTGTGCACGTTTGACAGCCATTCCATTCCTGTGTTGAATTCCAAAACAAACACACCTTATTCTACTGAATAAACACCTGATCTATGTCTCATTAAAGAAGAAGTATAAACACCACTACTGCAGCCATCACTATCATGTTACAAAAGGCAAAAACAGTGCTATTAGTGCCACAGAAGTAACTGGAATCAAAATCAACCAACAGCAATGGAGAAGAGCCAAGAGCGCTGTTATTGAAAACTAGAGTTATTCCACCAAATACTGATGTCTGAACTTTTCCCGTTACAACATTAGTATCATGTTGTTTAGAAATGAATATGAACTGGTTTTCTTTGCATTATTTGAGTCTGAAATAATGCATCTTTTTGTTATTTTGACCATGTGTCCTGTTCTGCAAATACATGCTCCAAATAACAATCTTTTTATTCTGAATTTGGGAGAAATGTTGTCGTTAGTTTAGAGAATAAAACAAAAATGTTAATTTTACTCAAACACATACCTAGAAATGGTAAAATCAGAGAAAGTGATCATTTTGCAGTAGTCTTATATTTTTTTTTTCCAGAGCTGTATCTCATCAATTGGTTTTGCAATACATTTTTTTTTACTTATGAAGACACTTTGTGGACAGTGTTTGTAACTAAAAAGAAAAGGTCTCGCTAAATGTCTTGCCAAAAGCTGCAGCACAGCTAAAATAATCACCAAATGAAAAAGAAGTTGAGAAAAAAATGTACAAAAATGCTCAAGGTGAACTTTGCATATATTAGCTGTATTTTTTTTTTGTTATGTCTTAATAAGAGTTGGTAAGTGTGACTACCACCTTGAAAAAAAAATCAGTAAAAAAGCCTGTTTTTGCTTTAATTATTTTTCTGTTGAACTGTTCAGGAGACTTCAGCTGGTGTATGGGTGCAGAGGAGACCCCAGGGGTGACTCCAGCGCTGGTCATTCCCACCGCTGCTCCTGTGATGCCCGGTGGCGTCGATGAAGACGAAGAAGGCATAGAGGACATGGAGGAGGACATCCAGGCCACCGTAGCCCACCTGTCGGAAACCTTCACAGCGCTGCGCTCCGTCCTCACCCCGCTGTTCTTCCGAGGCTTCTTTGCTTTCCTCACCTGGTGGGTGGCCGCCTGCCAAGTGATCAGCTCCCTGTTCGGAGTCTACTTCCACCAGTACCTAATGCAGAACTAACAGGAGCAAACAGAGGGCCATTCACTTAAACCTGCAATGCAGACTCAGCCCAGATATTGTTATGCTGCTCCACGAGATGCCTGCATACAACAGAGAGACTCTTTCACAAACACACAAAGCTTTGATGAAGACGCGTAGAGAAAGGACTGACTGTTGCTGCAATATTATGTTATGTTAATGACCAGCGGGCCACTGGTGTCAATAACACAATACACACAGAGGACGGGTCATCCTTGAACTACTGCAAAAGACCACTTTTCCTACAACTTTTCAACAGCGTCTGTGCCAGTGTTACCTGAGTATGTTCTGCCCAGAACATGATTAAATGCTGCATACACTTTGAAGATATTTAATTGTTCCCAGGGGAAAGTATTAGTACTTTATCCTGTGTAGATAAGACGTTATATTTTTGTGAGGGACTCCGTGTCCCTCTTAAGGAACCGATTCAAGAGTGCTAAGTGTTTGCTTGTTTTTATTTTTTTCTTTTTAATCTTTTTTTCTTCTGTAAGGTTTCGATTGTATAGGCGTACATTAGTAAAGCTCTGGCAGTTGGGTAAGAACACCACGAACTGAAGAGTGTTTTTTATTATCTGAAAAAAAAAAAAATCCTTCAGAATTTCTAAGTGCCTGGGAGCTCAGGGATTTTATTAAAATTTAAAGTCTCCTTTCTCCCTGTTTATTGGACTCAGAATAGCGGAGAACGATCCCATTCTGTTTGGTTAAAAAGTGAACACTCCAAACATATTTCTGTATTTGCCAACACTATATTAATAATGGGCTCAGTGTTTTAGTTTTGTTTGTTTTTCTCATTTCAATCAGTTGTGTATATGTCAGATCAATCAGAACCTACTTTTAATCACTTCCTCACCAGTGTACTTTATTAATTTATTACAGATAACCGTCTTCTGTATGTGATGTACAAATAGTTCTGTGCATTCTTATAGCAGAGTCATGTTTGTTGTTTTTTTTTTTAAACTGAATGCGCTGAAGTCATTATACTGTGAATTTCACATTAAAATGTTTTTTGTTTTTTTGTTTTTTAATGCATGGTGTGCAAACTTTTGGCTGTAACGTGAACTTATTGTTTGTGTGGCTTGATTAAAAAAACATTTATCATTTTCAGTCTGGTGTCATTTTGATGTGGCCACTTAATTCCACATTCACCCAGGAGCGTGGGAGATCTGAGATCTGACTGGTAAACATTGTCTTCTAAAAATTACTGAGCTATTTGTCTGAAGTCATGCATAACAATAGTGTCTCGTCGCTGTGCTGGGACTTGACCTCTGACCCCAACCTCAGGAGACGTTCATTCTTTAATCACTGATAATTACTATGAACCTGATGCCCCCTTAAAGAACCTGCCAAGAATCAAGTTTGTGGAATTTAACTCAGAGAAATGTAAGAACTTCAGTTTTATTTTTCCAATTTTGGATATTTTCAATTTTTTTTTTTTTTTTTAATCCTCTTTTTTCGCTAGTCCAGTGTAAAATCATTCAAAGTAGATCTCAAACAGAATGTAGCAAAAATCCGATTTAGAAGCCATTCATGTCGCAACACTTAAAAAATGCGACCTTTCGCTGCTGTGGGACTGAAGAGGCTCTTTTGTCTGAGAGCTGACATGATTTATTGGCGATATCGTTTGACTTCCACGTCCAATCAAAAGCCACAAAAGCTCTTCAATTTAGGATGGGACGGCCACCTCACTCTCACAGTCTTACATGATTCATTCAAGGGTATCAACAATCACAATGCAGCCGAGAAGTGGAGAAATTTGGGAGGGCTCGAGTTAACAACCCTGACATTTCATATATAATGGCTGTCTGAAGTTAAGTGCTGGGGTGATTTGCACCTTTTACCATCAGTGCTCTGCTTTTACCCACAGTAGAAGGACTGTAAGATAAATCTAATCTAAAAAGTTAAAAGAGAAAATATATCTTAACATGACAGATTGTTTCAGCATCATTATCCCAATGATAAGTTGAATAATGTAAATAACCTGAAAAGAAGCAAGGGCGGAAAAAAATCAGACAAAGAAGATGCTATTACAAGAAGAAAAATAGCATCAACTGTGAGGAATTATTTTAGTTGAAAAAGCCCAATGTTCCCTTAAAAAAAAAAAAAAAAAAAAAAAAAATTTAATAGTCTTTTTGATTTTTTAATTTCCTTCTCGAAAATCACAAAGCTCACCTGCTTTTGTGTTTGGGTGTTGAAACCACTTCCAGACAGGATGGATCACACCAAAACAAGCATTCAGTCTTTTATTTATTTATTTTAGCTTTTATCAATATTATAGACCCCCTCACCCTCAAAAGCAGATCAATCACTGTAGAATTATTTCTTTCCAAATAAAGCTATTCAAGCCATCTGCAAAAATAAAAAAAAAACCCTGTCTTTTTTCATATCCAAATCTATAGAGTATGACAGGAAAAAAGTCTCTTTATAGTAAATGTCAGTTCTTTTCCAGAACCATCCAGCCCTATTTGCTACTTTTAGATGATATAATTGACAAGAAGCACTTGAGTCCTAGATGTTGCACATCTATAAGTAGCACGCTCACCTACCCACCATGCACTGCTCCTCTCTGAGCCTGGGAGCCTTATGTGAGAGTGTCTGGCCTAATGAATTGAGAGCTGACAGGGTTGACATATCTATATAATCACATTAATTATGTGCATCTGTGCTGGAGGCCTCGGGCCCCCTCAGTCTCCTCTGTGGACTGCAGCGGGCGAAATCGGGCAGCCATGGCTGGCCACAGTTGCTATAGAAACCAGGATGTGTGTTGCGTGCGTTGTGTGTGTGCAGGCCCCAGACATGCCCTGCAGACCGACCCAGCCTGGTCCCAGGGGAGCAGACCAGACATGACCCCGGTGAGAGTGTCTTTTCATTTATGGAGGAGACGACAGAGATGGGCCAGGACGGGCAGGGCTGGACTCGGCTCCGTTCCCCCTTTTGGCTTTTAGTTGAAATGGAAAAGAAGGCAAATGCACCATAGGGGTAGCTCAAGAAAAATGTCCTGGCATAGTCAGAGTGAGACAACCAGCTGTGGAAATGAGCTGTTTTTGTACTGAATGTATTTTTGAAGAAAACATAAAGGTCTTTTAAGTGGTTCATTTTTGTTCCTCTCGTTTGGCAGCTGCATGGTGAGTTGCCTGACAGGAGCCAGACATGATAATGAGGGAGTGTGTGTTCAAACGACAGAACAGAGGTGAATAAGACTAAATAAACGGACACATGAAAGCTTGATAGCTGCACAGCAGAGAGCATTTTATCTGTCTTCAGATTGAATGTACATGAAAAAGAAAACAGTTGCAAGGAAGTCACATTTTACCTCAAAGACAAATAATACATTTCTGTTTGAGAAAAAGCAGGCCCCAAAAAAAGCAGGAAATTACAAATCAAACGCTTTTTATTTTAAAAGGAATCACAACAAATGTCAAAAAAAAAAAAAAAATCTCTGTTCAGTCTCTGTTCTGTTTGTGAAGTATTCAGCGAACATGTAAGAAATCCAAAACATCAGAATACTGATAACTTGGTTGCTCCTGCTGAAATAAATCCATGTAACTGCACAGAAGTGGTAAGAGCTAATTCCACTACACACTGGAGCACTCCACACATGTATTTGTGTTGTGATGTATTTCAGAGTGAACCCCTGAACCAGTGTCATGTCACACAGATTCATTAGACAATCTGTCACTGACGTTAAGGCCCATGTTTTTCCACTCTGCACCACATTAGTCAGGATGTTCTAAAAGAAGATGACCCCTTGTGGGCAGACAGTGCAAATCCATGCAAATGTTTATTTAGTCATTTGCAGAACAGAACCTGAACATGTAAAACCAGAACACACGGAAATTCAGCAGGTTGTAAATGGTCTTGATAAAATTTCAAGGGTACAAAGAGCTTTGTCATCCTACAACAGTTAACATTAGTACTGGTTCAGTGCAGAACTACACACACAGCCTGGCCACAAAACAGTCCCACACTCCAACAGTTTGTTGGACAAGCTTTAGCTGAGATTAAAGCATGCATTTAGCATGGAATTATTTGGATAAACTTGTATAATGCCACAATATTTATTTTGTTCATTTTTAAGGACACGTCATGTTACTGAACCTAGACCTGACCCACAGAATCAACCCCAGATCAAAACACTGCCCCCACAGGCGTGTACTGTAGGCACTCGGCATGATGGGCAGGGGCGGCTGGTGAAATTAGATTTTGGAGGCACACAGTATGCAAGTCAGTTTTTGGATGCATCATAACCACATATCGCCACTAGGATACATGAACATGCACCACTATTTTAGAATATTAATTAAAATTAGGGCTGTCAAACTAATCCATCATCATGATTCATCTGATTAAAAATTTTAATGCAAGTAACCCATCTGCAGCGTAGAATACCTCTGAATGTGTCTGAATGTCTCTGACAACGTATTTCAGGCAGTTTATCCAAGTGGAGTTACCATCACGCACGCACAACAGTACATCCGGTAGTGACAGGCAGCAGGAGCAACCATTTAGACACTGAACAGGATGTTTGGCCCTCGGCTTCCAAATATGAGTACGAAAAAACCCAGGATGGAACAATTGTTTCAAGTTGTTTTATTGAAACTATTGAAGGTGTTTTTCTCTCATGACCCCATTTTAATGTCACAAATTCCTGGTGACCCCAGACATTCAACACAGAGACATTTGTTTTTGTTAAAATTAATTTGTTTTTGATCATGTAATAATTTGCTCGACTATGTTGCAAATAAAAGTTAATTTTAGATGACATTTAGTTTATAATGTATATTATTATGGACAAAGGCTGAAAAGTCAGGTGTAAATTACTGCACAAAGTGAGAATTGTATTGGTCAGGATATGTACAGTCAGTCCAGCTTGGATTTACAATTAATACTGAACAAACAATAACTCAAACTCTGAATT
>JAPTYQ010000019.1:27533412-27556312 GCA_029814465.1 Ostorhinchus cyanosoma
CACTACAACCCACTACAACCACCGCTGCTGTTAAATAATTATGTCACTCAGACGAATGTTCATCTGAAGTCTGGACCGTATATGTGCAAATGTCGTTATGTAACAAATTAAGCAGGAATTAAAACAGGTTGTAGAAATTCACTTGATTTTTGCCAGAATGAATATAAAGATAATTTTGCAGCACCTGGATGGTTTAAATTCAAACTTTTTGGACTATTAGGGTCCAAATACACAAATAAATGAACCAAAGACTAATAAAAGTGGGTTTCGCTAAATATGAGCCCTTTAAGGCTGAGCTCATTTTAACTACTTGGATACTATTGAGTACAATATCATATTCTTTGGTCACATTGCATTTTCTATATAATCCATGAATATATTTAAGAAAGAGGAGAGTTTTCTGAAACCATAAATAAGACGCCTCATCATTAAGCTGATGATGTGCAGACACGTAGCAGGAAGGGCATGAAAAAGGGAATGTGAAATGGAACCAAAGCTGAATATTATTTACCTCTGAAATGTACTATCAAGACGTATAAAAACACAAAGTACTCCCTTTTTTTTACTGTAGTTAATTTTTTACATTAAATTACTTCCTACAACATCCCATTATCTCTAATAGCTGATACCTTAATGTCGATGTGTTTTGCATATTCTACTTTGTATAAGTAGGAAAATGCATCAGTTATGTGTAAAAAAAAAAAAAAAAAAAGACATTTACATCAGTCACCTGCATTATAATTATACCTGCAAATACAAATTACAAATGATCTGATTAAGTCTAATTTTAATGCTTTTATACACAACATGAGTAATGCACCTCCAGATCAACAGGAACTTAATTGTCAAGATGATTTCTCCTGTGGATTCATTCCGTGGTACTAAATGTCAGAATTTAACAGAACCTTTGTCAAGTGTGAAATGACACTATTTTAGTTTTGTCCACCTTTGTACAGAGACCTATGTTTAAGACCAAATAACACAAACACCAACCGCTAGAAGACACGCAACACACCCACAAGTTATGTCTGACAAAAAAAAAACAACACAGAAATGATCAACTATCCAAACACTCTTAAGAGGCATGTGGTATATAAACGTCACAGACAATATAGAAATAACAGCAGAGTTCCACCGCAGAACACTGAAAGACATCAATTTATAACTTCAATTCTTATTCTGGATGAAAATACCAAATACTGAATTGGCCAAAAAAAAAAAAAACAACAAAAAAACTAAATAACAAAAACAGGAACGAAAGAGAATGGACTGCCATAAAAAAAAGTAAAAAATTAAATTAAAATAATCAAAAGAAAAGCTGAAATCCCAGTAAAAAGTGGAGATGCTGCCAGTTTAATAGATATATTTAGATGCAATAACTGAATTGCTGCATGAGCTGCATTATTGGCTATTTTTGGGATGTGACAAAGTGCACTCCTAAAAATAATATAGCAGCAATTTATTAACACAGAGCATCCATGGAAGTGTGGACAACAGCTCTATCTCACACAGCCACGCAGACACTGACACATGAACCCGAACACGTACACTTTGAGCTCCCTAGAGGTGTCTGAAACTGTGCATCTGATGCAATACTTAGCAACATCCCTGCAGGCTGACATGGCTTTACCTCCAGGATTCATCTGCGTGGGCCTGAGAATAGTGCCAACTCCCATCTGTAAATACAAAGCTAATCACCTACAACTGCTGGGAAATTCTATTTTTCCACAATGTGGTGTTTATGCAAGTGTAATTTCATTCATTTATTGAAGAGACGCATCAGTCTGGCATTAACTAAAGGCTGATTTTCAGAAAAGTGAGAACTGTAAAAAGCTGAAATTACACCCAGATAAAGGTGCTTATGAGAACTTTTCTATCACGTCCATTTTTTTTTTTTTTTTCATTTTCCTGAAACTTCTCACTTCTGCTTTCGACAAGATCAGCCACGACCCTTTTAGAGCATGTGGTGAGGCTGTCGAATTCAGAAATAGCCTCCATGGTCAGTGTACATATGTGAGCGCAATTGTTCACATTGTGTACCTTTATAGCTACAGTCTTATCTGCATCTTAACAGAATAAGGGTTCCACCTTTACCCTTCCACCCCCAACCAACCTTTGACAGAACAATAAGGCCCCTGTAGTACAAGTCACAGACTTTAAGTATGTCAAGGTGTTCTTTGGTCAGCTATATATATATACATTTAGTGACAAATAATTCAGTTATAACAAAACAACACCAGAGATCTAAGTGTGTTATATCGATGTAGATTAGTTGAATCGGTGGATGCAGTTAAAAAAAAAAAAGTAAACTATGCATGTTTCCAAGGCAACTGGAGAAAAGTTAATTAGATTCAGAGAGTCTGGGGAGTTGGAGTGAGAATAAAAGGGGTTTTCTACAATGTAACCGGGTTAGCTGAGGTAGCAGCCCGCTACTGCAAATTCCTCCAAAGTTTGCTGTAATATACACCTGCTGATGGTGTTATTTTACCAGGAACATGTCTGGAACTTGTCAGATGTAAGAAGACTTTCTATTTTCTTGTGATGTACAGCGGTTGTGAATGTCCCTATAGACACAAGGAGACAAAAGAGACAGAGAAAACCACTGTACTAATCCTTTAATCACTTTAGAAGGCCTGCAGCAGTGCATAAGTAGGTTAATCTAACAGTCTGGATATGAGCTTCAAATGGATTTCACTCATGTTTACTGTTTATCAGATTCTTTTTTTTTTTTTTAACTCCATTTATTTCCATGTCTTAGTTAAAAATGGACTTTCTATTGAGATCATGAGTGTTTGCATTGACTCTGGTTCAGTGTTTTGTGTTCAGTCTGTGCTCTGGGCTTCTCCAAGGGCCACGTCAACGCATTGTTTCCGAGGATCCAGGAGAAAAAGTCCATTGTTGTGGCGAAGTTTTTAATCTGGAGATTTAAGGCACATCACATGCTCAGACTGGGCAGCGGGGCGCACGAGCAGCACCGGAAAAACCACCGACAACAAAAAAAAAAAAGAAAAAAAAAAAAAAACAGCCCATGGTAGGACTGAAGTGTTCCACCACAGGAATACTGAACCCAAACAGGACGCGATGCATGCGCACTTTTGAGGAGTTTTATTCTCTTTAGGGAATTGTTTCCGATCTTTTTTTTTTTTTTTTTTTGGATCAGCTGTGATTTTTGGATAAACATGACGCACGCCTACAGCCAACGATCCCTCTTAGTTTTGTCTCTTCTGGGGGTTTTATCAGCCATCATGTCAGTCCTGTCGGTGATTTTAATTTTCCAGCTCCAGTCTCAACAGGCGGCGGTAAAAGAGTCCCCTTCTTCCTCCGGCTTCTCTGCGGTTCTTCCCGGACATGTCTGGGCTGTCCTGCTGCCGGTGTCCACGGTCCTGTCCGCCCTGTCCCTCACCCTCAACCTGAGCTCCGTGGTGGTGTGTCTCCTCCACGGATACTTCTCCACAGAGGTCTGCAGAGATCATGACACTGAGAGGTATTTAAGACATTGTTATTGCACCTTTTTTTTTTTTTTCTGGTTGGATCAAGTTTAGAGGTTAGATCTCACACATGAGGCCACTTTACAGTCAAATACCTGGAAATATCCACTCATTGCATTGATTTATATTATGAAGGAAACAGAAAATGGTCAATAATTCTTTCTTTATTCAAAAAAATCATGTTATTTTTTTACACTTTTGCAGAACTATTGCAATCCACTTTCTCATTTTCTAGTATTATGTGTTCAATCATCAGAAAACTCAGTTGCATTGGAATGAGAGGGGCTCCCTTACATGTCAGAGGCCCACCCTGCAGAGCTGTCAGCCCACCCCCCCCCTCAACCCCTTGAATCCATCTAAACAATGGTCTTCCTCTCATTATGCACCCAGCACACGGACCCTCTCGCTGGCCTTTTCCCACGTTGGCTTACAAATCCAGTAGCACAACCCAGGACCTCCCCACTGACAGAGGGCACATTCCAAGACAATCTGAATAATAATGAGCTTTGCAAAGTATTGGCAAATTGAACAGAGCCTAATAACTTAACAAAGTTCTGAAGGAGCAACTTTTTGAGGAGAGAAGTAAAGCGTTTCGATGGTGTAATGCAGGTGGAAATGAGGTGGAAAAAAAAAAAAAAGGACGAAGGCTGTCGACTCAGAAAGTTTGTTGCATAAAATCTCTTCATTCGTGCTCTGATTGAACAATAAGTAGAAATGTTGCCATGTCCGATCCCTGACATTCAACATAATGACAGTGTCTTTTCTCCCCACAGGGCAGACTGGTTCCTGTTGGACAGCAGAGCGGTTCGACATGTGGCCGTCGGTCTGTTCTGTCTGGGTGTTGCTGTATACTTGGCAGGTAATGAGAACATAGAAAATAAATAGTCTAGATTTTCTCCATTAACAGAAAGCAGAGTTCCTTAATCTGTCATAAACATTATAACTGTGCACTTCTGTTCTGCATGAAAGCTAATGGTAATATTAAATATAACAGGACACTGGTGGCGCAGTGGGTTTTCAACAGCAGCGGCCAAAACAGCGCTGCAGTTTTCTTTCCGGTCAGTCCAGCGAGTCCCAGAGAACAATGCATTCTTTGAGCAACGTCCATGACTTAAGTGTTTTTAATGCTGAACCTGGCAGTGCCGTGGTGCTGTGTTCCATTGAGCGGCTTGTACTGGGGGGGAGGGTGGAGGGTGGAGGGGAGGGGGGTCAATGGAGGCAGCCGATTCATTGTGACGGGGAGGTGTTGCCCTTTTGACCCCACTTCAGCCACTACACGTATACGCTGTAGGACTGCGAAACGAAGACCACCAGCTCTCAGGAAGTCACATCACATCCCAGAGCTGTGTTTTTCTCCTCCGTCCTTTGGCATACCTGAGTCCATGGTCCTTTTCCTGCAAAAAAACAAACAAACAAAAAACAACATATTTTGACTTATGTAAAGGAGTGTTATTTTTAAATGGAATTATGCATTTTCAAAGATTTCCCTGTGGTCTACATAAACTGTAAATGCTATGTTTGGGACTGAATTCTTCATTAATTCAACTCCACAGGTCCATCTTCGATCCCATTTCTGAGTAATGACACCAGAAAGGTTGTTTTAAGCACTTGCCCTTTAAATGCACATGAGCCACTTCATGCCCCGCCCCCTCCAACATTTTAGATAATAAGCTCGAAGTTTGGATATATTTTCAGTTTTTACTACAACTGCTGCTGCTGACAAACAATTATTTCTAACTTGGAGAAATATTCGTCAGAAGTCTGGACCTTATATGTGTGAGTGTCGTGACGTAACTGGTTGTAAAACGTAAGGAATTCAGCAGGAATTGAAATTCAATCAAATTCAAACTTTATACACTATTAGGGATCAAATACACAAATAAATGAACCAAAGACTAATAAAAGTGGGTTTAGCAAAATATGACCCTTTTAAAAATAACTAAACATGTCGACAAATAGAAATGGAATCATGGCAGTTATAATCCCTGCTCAATGAACACTTTGGAACAGTTTGTTTCAAAGAAAAGGACCGAGTTAGGAAACATCTTTTAGGTTTTAGGTGGAACAAGCTTCAGTCTGAGCTCCATCTACAAACACTGATTCCTTTGACTGATTTAAAGACAGCGATAAAACTCTGGAATTAAGATTGTTGGTCCGTAAATGTTTCAACTGTATGTTTTTTTTTCTGTTTATAAATGCTGTTATTATTGTAAAACTGTAATGATGTGACTGTATCACTGCCGTCTTGGCCAGGTCTTCCTTAAAAAAGACATCCACCATCCCAAAGTTAAAAAAAGGTTCAATTAAAAAAAAAAAAAACAGTTTTAGGCCCCGTATTGACTGAAAGAATGAGGTCAAAGGTACAAGCAGCCGAAATGCGTTTCCTTTGTAGGGTGGGCACAGCCTTAGAGACAGGGTGAGGAGTTCGGACATCTGGGAGGGACTCGGAGTAGAGCCGCTGCTTCTCCATGTCGAGAGGAGCCAGTTGAGGTGGTTGGGGCATCTAGTGAGGAGGCCTCCTGGACGCCTCCCTGAGGAGGTGTTTCGGGCATGTTCATCCGGGAGGAGACCTCGGGGCTGACCCAGGACACGCTGGAGGGATTATATCTCTCGGCTGACCTGGGAACGCCTCGGGATTCCCTCAGAAGAGCTGGTGGAAGTGGCTGGGGACAGGGCTGTCTGCCCCAGTGACCCGGACCCAGATAAGAGGATGAAGACGAGTATGAGGACCAGTTTTAGGCCCCATTTGTTAATTCTGTTTATGCAGAATATTTCAAAAACTAATGTGAAGAGGAAATTGGTTTTCCACTTTTTTGTTCAATTGTAGGACAAAATGAAACTGCACCAAATCTGGTATCATTCTACTGCTGATCATACAGTAAAATATTATAAATCCTCTTCTTTTTTTTCCTTTTGCAGCCATGTCCATCTTTATGCTCCTCATCTTTGAGGTGGAGACAGGCATTGCCAGTGCCTGTGTCCTCTCCTCTGGGATCCTGATCCTGCTGGTTGTTGTGATTCACTCTCTGGTCAAAGCTTCTCATACGGCAAAGAAATACCGCAGCGATCACCTCAACACTCTGTTCCAAAACGACCACGGCAGCAGCAGCAGCACGCCCATCTCTCGGCCCTGTGAGCTCAAAATCGGCGTGGACAAACCGCGGATGCACCGAACCCAGTCTCACCTCCAGCATCACATTTCTTACCCCCCATGTGGCAACCCAAAACCAAGAGAACTTCACCCGCACCAGCAGTACTCCCCTTCTGGAGGGTCCCAGGGCCAGGCCAGTGATAAAGACGGTTACAGCATTGGCGGCAGCTGCCCGCGAATGCACAGGACACTGTCTACTGAATCTGGTTTACTGCAGACCCAGGTTAAGCCATGGAATGGGGTCAACAATGAAATGAGGAGCGTCCTTGCACGAAAGTCTGGGATTTCAGCTAAAGACTCTACTCTGGTGTGACATTAGTAAACTAAGATGACCTTCATTAAAGTGGACGTTTAATGCAAGTGTCATCTGTGCATTAGATACAAAACTGTCCATTTGTGTCCTATATGTCCTACATGTTTGTCCACAGTTTTGTAAAGATTTGAACATGCTGTATGAACTGGGACCAGGTCAGTAAGTCCAGGGATACAAATACTTGGGGACCTGACATGATTTAGGAATGCACCTCCTACATTTGTAGTACAAGTCCACATTTCATTCATTTTTTACAAAATCCAAAGGTCCATTTCTTAAAATACATGCTGGGTGATACAAAAATGTAGTACTGAGCCTGTTTAAAGATCAAACTACATTTATTCATTATTTTTCCAGGTTTCTACTGTGCTTACTGTTACGCTGAGGTTCTAAATTAAACATTTCCATGCAAAGGGCCCCAGTCTGGGTTTAGTCCAAAAATACCTGTAATAATTTATAGATATTCATCACATGATTTATTCTCATTCTGTGATTTTGTGTTTTGCATGAATGAACCTGGTCTTATACAAGTATCAATGTACAGTCCGTCATTTATCGTATTCACGTTCACAAAATATTCTGGCTTTTGCCCTTAGTCCAAAGAAGGAAACATTCCTACTGAGCTGTTTACATGGAGAATGAGTATTGCACTATCGTTTCTGTTTAGATGCAGTCATTCATAATCTCATTAAACATTTTAAGAGTTTCTCAGTGGTGACAGATGTTCCATTTTATATCTCCCTCTTTCATTCCTTCAAACACCTTCCTGAAAAGGTCAGTGTTTCAATATGTGCATAAGGCCAAAACTGCAAAATCTTTTTTCATAATGTTTAAAAATGTGCTCCCTTCCTTAAATCCCTTTTCTTTTGGAGCATTGATCTCTTATAGAGAAGATCTTTGTCTCTACCCCAGCTTAGCATTCCTATTGGCCATGTGTTGCAAATAATGCATGTTCTGAATGTGCAGTACACATGTGCAAGGAATCCTCCTAAAACCTAAATACGATTAGCATATTTCACAAGTCTTAAAGCTGCACGAGCCAAAATCTGAGGGGAAAAAAAATGTCAGAATTTGAAAATGCACACCTTTCTGCTGCTCTCTCCCCTCAATCCAACACTTGATATAAATACCTGTATAGGTGACCTGAAGGTGTGAAAAAGCACTGCACTACACAAGCGTCTTTGTCCAGTCACAGAGCAGGAGAGTCGAGTCTGATCAACTACTAACTACATATATTTAAAAACTCTAAACTTTAAAAACAATTAAAGTTCAGACAAGGGGTAAAAATCTTATTTTTGCTCAGGCAACTTGAATTACAATAAACTGAAAGATAATTATGGAAGTTTTGCCCAATGGTGCCCCCCCCCCCTTCAAACACAGTAACACTAATCAATAAATCCCACCCTCAAAATAGGGTTTAATGAGGGAAATACCAAATTCCAAATACTCATATTCAGAAAAATTGTGGAATATTAGTGTGTATGTAAACATATTCACTGTAATAATGAAAAAACGTCATTCTACTGTATATGGTAGGTTTTACCTGGAAATTGCACAGTGCAGATGATTTGTTGAATGTTATACAAAATGATTACATACCAACCTTTAATAAAATCCTTGTTGAAAAGTGGCTTTAAAAACTGGATCTTAAAATCATGTAATTGAGATATTTCATAAGAGGCTTAAATAAGTATCACTGCCTCATATCTGGACAAACTACTAACCTTAGACACCTCTGTCCAGAGGTCATGAGGAGGTGGATGGAACATGAGGATCAGAGACAAGGGGACTAGGAGGGGGTTTCACATCACATAAGCTTCATGCATGGATCAGGGGAAAACAAAAAAACAAAGACAGATACAACACAAAATAGGGAGTTCTCATTAACCATGATGAGCACAGAACGGGCCTGTTAAGCAATAACTCCAAGCAGGTACAGGGGGATGCAAATACTTGGAGAAAAAAAATCAGATAGTGAAAAACAGTTTATGGCTACGTTCAGACAGCAGGTCTTCATGCACAATTCAGATTTTTTGGTGAAATCCGATTTTTTTCTGTGCTCACTCATATAACACATTAAAGGTGACTTCTGTTAGGTTTGAGTATGAACTGAATGTGACCCTGAAGTGACCCCCATGCGCAAAAGAGGTCCTGACGTAATATGTGACCACGCAGGCATGCACTGTGTTTACAGAACTAAGTCTGATTTTCCTGCCACTCCTCCTCCTGGGATGTAGGACTGTGGCATTTGTCGCATTTTCAGTGACGTAAAGGTCAGATAAATGCAACCTGGCTGTTCAGACTGAAGTCACATTGCAAAATATCGATAGGTATCAGATTTAGGACCATATATGAAAGTGGCCTGGGTCAGATTTGAAAAAAAAAATCGAATTTGTGCTGTTCAAATTGTCTTTAACAGATCAGATACAGGTCACATATGTGCAAAAAAAATCGGATTTGGGCCACATTTGCCTGCAGTCTGAATGTAGCCTAAATGGGCTGATGTGCAAATATATTAACGCATTTAAATGATTATGAATTCTTGCTTAATTAAAAAGGGAAGCAAAGTTCATACAGGAATGAAAACAAAGTTAACAAAAATAAACACAAGGGTCTAAAGTTGGATCTTGGAATTACTGACAAGGTAGGCATTATTTGTTGATGCTTGAAGTTGTTTTTATGTGTATGTTTCTATCACTGCTTACATATTGGACACCCCACTGCCAGTGGACATGCTTGGTACTGGCTCCTACCTGCGTCCTTGAGAGCTGCTAATCTGCTCCTTCATGCTGATGGCCTGCCGAAGCAGTCCGTCTATGTTTTTGAAATACAAACTGCTGTTTGTCATGCTCTTCACGGCACTGTAAAAACCAACAGAGGAAAAAGATATCGTGAGTCACAGTGACCAGTGAGCTGATAAAGTTCAGGAAATATGTATATGAGGGGGCTTCAAAAAGTGCACAGAAAAAGAAAATAGCTTTGACATGGTTTAAATCACATCAGTTTTACACAGATGGACTTAAAGGCTGGTATCAACACTTGCAGAAGTGTATTGATCAAGACGGAGCATGTGTTGAAAAAAAATAAAAATAAACACCATAAGTTAAACAGTTGTTTTTTTTTCCAACTGCCCACTTGTATGTGCACATCAGCCCACCTGCATGCATACTCCACAGTATAGATTGCTCCTTGACTCTGCTCCTCCCAACTCTGCATGTCCGTCTATGTGGGTAAGGTGACAGGAAAGAAAACATGACACAACCACTGTTTTTGTATTCATATATTCATGCAAATAAGAGACTATATCATTGGAATTCAAAACTGTATTTTTTTTAATATACTGTACAGTTTGGAAACTTGGTCTTTATACTTCAGGCAATAACTCTTTGCTTCACAAACATGAACAAAGAAGTTAAAAAAGTAGTCTGATGTTTCATAGTTTAGTTACTGTAATTACTAGAAGACTCAAGTCATACTGGTAATCAAACCTAGTAAGTGACATCCAGTGTTAATGTAATTTTAGACAACAATAAAAGTGACTTTTCACTGGAACATGGAAATAGTATTGATATGTAATATTGCTTCTGTAAGACACTACTTTTGATTTAAAACCCTGTAATAACAGAATCAGTTATGTCAGACAATGAACACATCTTTTTTTTAGATACTTATCTTTGTATTCTATGAATGTAAGGCTCCATTCTATGTATGTTTTCACTTAGTACCCCGTCCTCCGAAGGGGAGGAAAGGGGTATTGTTTCTGGTTTGTTTCTTTGTTTGTTCTGGCAGTAAAACTATTTGTTGACTTCATGCCAAATTGGGTTCATACATCGTCAGTGACCCAGAATAAATCTCATTACATTTTGGGAATGCTACGTCAAACCTCACATTTTTTTATGAATTTTTAAATTCTTTTTTTTTTCTCCATTTTCTTATAATGGATGAAATTTCAAATGTCTGTAGCATCAAAACTATTTGTTGACTTCATAACAAATTTGGTTTCTATAGTGCCATGTGACCCAGAATAGATGTCATTACATTTTGGGAAAAGTAGGTAAAAATGTACATTTTTAACTAGAAAAGCCCTCGGAGAGCGCAGACCTCTGCCAAGCACAACAATTAAGACAATTTTTGGCCCCATTTACCACAATATTAACGAAAATTTCAAAGTGATCCAGAATCCAGGATTTCTTCCGGATCACCCCCAAAAACTAATCGATTCTCTGAAATTTTCATAAAAATCTGTCCATAACTTTTTGAGTTATGTTGCTAACCAACGAACGGACAAACAAACAAACAAACAAACAAACAGACAAACCCAGGCAAAAACATAACCTCCTTGGCGGAGGTAATACATTTTTTAAATGTTTTTTTCCCCCCCATTTACTTCTTATGGGTGAAATTTGACATGTTGTAGCAGCAAAACTATTGGTTAAATTCATACCAAAGTGGGTTTATAGAGTGCCATTGATCCAGAATAGATGTGATTACATTTTGGGAAAAGTAGTTCAAGTTCAGATTTGGCATGAATTTTTAAAATCTGCCCATTTACTTATAATGGGCGAGGGATGGTGTTTGTTGTGCCTGGCATCACTTGTTCCATTTGGACAGTGTTGACGTTTGATAAACTGTGTGAATTTCATATTGTCATTTCTACTCAGTGGATAAATCAACCCATCCTTTCTCTTTAACGCCACCTTTTAAGTTTTTCATCTCTGACAGAAGAACATAACCAGGATACCTTGTGTTGCACCAGCTCCGGTAGAGACCTCCTGACGTGCTCCTGCAGTCTGTACAGAGCCACTGAAGGCTCGTTGGCCAGGACATACATGCTCTCCGTGAATTTATCAGTCACTAGAAACAAAACAGAGACCGGTGTGTGTAAAAACCGAAGTCGTATCTAAGAAATCAACAAAATATTAGCAGCCTCTGACGAATGACAGACGATTAGCTTAGCGAGTTAGCATCAATTAATAGACAAACTGCAGCCTTGTACGAGTAAAAATGAGGTAAGTACCATGATAATACATTAAAGAACGTGTTACCTCTCCTAACTTTAAGCTGCATCTCCTGGTCCTCCATAATGCAAGGTGTTGTGGTAATCTTAAAACAATAACACCGAAGAACAGCTGCGATCCAGCGGTGTCACCTGACCTCACACCGGCTCCTTCCGTATTTTTGTTGCTGTGTGTCACATCATAACATTCCGGGTAGAAACACAGTCAATGAACACAACAGTCCTCTTTTCCTCCGTTCAGTAATAAACGCTGTAATTCGCAGGGTGAATCAGTGGTCTTTTACTTTAGCTTTAAAGATTAGTTTAACAAACTGGCGAGTCAAATGAGAAACCCGGTCCTTTCGGCACATGTAGATGCCCATTACGATCTATCCCGCGGTCTGAAGTAATTTACTTTCAGTTTTCCTACAGGGAAGTTAGCGATAAAATTAGGCTCGATGTGGTGAGTAAAGAAAACAGTAATTGGTCTGTGAGACGTGTTTTGGGGATGTTAGTCACGCCATTTTGCCGCTTTATCACGTATTTAATAGTTCGTCAAATGCTTTTATTGCAGTGATGATGGAGGCCAGAGGTGATGATGAGTTTGCAGATCGGCCAAATACTCAGTCATCCAACGCTAAAACATGCCCATCGGAGAAGAATAATGAGCGGTCCAATGGTACCTGTGCACTTTATACATATGTGTATCGACATAAGTTACTCAGACATGACCTTTTTTTAACAAGTGGTGCGATTTTTCTGAAGTTACATCATTTTCACACTTGAAATTCAGTGTTGATCAGTCAGTATTTACCTGGACCTCCAGATAACACGGATGTGGATGAAGATGGTCTGTTCACACACTCAACCACTCTGACCAACAAGCAACGAGGGAATGAAGTGACAGTGCGTCCTGCCACTTTAGACTGTAAGTACTGGTGTTATGGGTTTTATTCTGAGTTCAACACGAGTATAACATGACTCCTTAAACACCTGAACAGCCTCCAAGCATCTACTGATCTAAACTATTCAATGACTCTGGAGCTCTAATCTTATCAATACACGAAAATAATTCAAGTAAAATGCAGATCAGTTTGTCCTTGGCATCAGATATAACCATTTGGATGTTCAGAGACTCATAGTGATCATGGAAACACATCATCTTCTGCAACATTGATTCACCAGTGAAACCATGCAGTTGGACAAATGATAGTGTTTGTGGACTGTTGTTTTTATGTTCAGTTAATGTGGCATTTTGTTGTAAGGACACAGTAACTTTTGGATTTACTCTGAGCTTTTATGAACATCAACATAACCAGTGAATTCATTATTGGAAAATACCTCATTTTCACAGAAAAATGCAAAATACAGTCATCAATAAATGGTGATAAATCACTTAGGAAAGGTTAAATGTCAAGAAAAATTCATGTGGAACAAGGTGCCTGCACTGAAATACAGAGTTTGTAGAGTTTAATGATACAGTTGTACAAACGTAAACACCACTATGGTACCAAAGTGTGCTCCAACATTACTTTTTTTGCAGACAGAGGGGGTTGTGGGTAATAAAGAATCGTTAGGACACCTGTAGGAATCGGTAGCGCCAAGTTTCGAGACTTGATCAACCTCCATTGCTGCAGAATTGCTTTAAGTTTTTAACCCATTTCTTGTTCACTGAAAAAGGCATTTTTGTATAATTCTGAAATGTACATTATTTTTTCAGGTTTTTTTAAGCTTACCTTTTTTTTTTTTTTTTTAAATTATATCTGGCAGTTCACCACTTACCTTTGTACCATTTCAAGCTGTTCATTGGACTTGAACTGCTTGAATTTCCATACAAAACTGGGAAAATCGGGGTGTTCTAAAACTTTTGACTGGTAGTGTAAATGTGTTTTTTACACAAAAAGTTTCTTGTGCTGCACTTTAGTTGTTCAAGGAGCATTTTGAATAACAAAAACAAAACAAAATACACCTTCTGTATACTTACCACATTTAGATATTTGTGTTTTTGTGTTTACTGTATGTTAAGGTTGAGCATTTTAATTATAATTTTTAAGTGCAATAATCAAGTCAATTTAGGCAGGTTTGTTCATCTGTCATGATGTAATTGTTAAGTGCTTCCCAGTTAACAACAAAAATAAAATAATAAAGTTGATGTTGAAACGTACTAAGGAGTGGGTGAACCACAAGTTTACAGTTTCCTTTTCAAATATTTTTTGAATACTTTTTAAAACTTTACTTAACATGTAGAGCGCTCACAGAAGTAGTATTTGTGACAGAATTGGAGCTATAAATAGAGCACATTTCCTCCCACGTCCACCAAAGAAAAATGAGTCTGCCATTAAAAAATATTTCATACTTAGCATTTGGACTAATCAGTTACTCAGGCACATCCCTACCACTATGTACTACAGAATTTTAGTTATACTAATTGCAAACTGCAGTGCTGTGCATGTGCACACAGATGTTTTCCATTTAATGGTCTTCTGGATTAGTGTAAAATACGTGGCTGGTGTATTAGGCTTCTTTTTGGGGAAAAAATGCCTGTAGTTTCAAAGACTGCACCCAAGCAATTAGAAAAAAAACTGTTAAAACATGGTGAAAGCTAACAAAGTTTTGTACTGGTGTCAAATTCTTATCGGTCATAGTATTTAATTGTCTTAGACTTCTAACTTTAGTTTTTTCATTACTAGCTCTGTCCATCCACCAGCTGGCAGCTCAGGGTGACGTTTCACAAGTTGCTGCACATCTGAGTAAAGGTGAAGAATTTGAACGTCATCATCATCTACTATCCAGTGTAACTGTGTCCAATTCTAAATTGTCAAACCATGTCATTTTACAGACAATTCACTGCTCAGCAAACAGGACGAACGGGGCTTCACTCCTCTCATGTGGGCAGCAGCCTTTGGAGAGAAAGCAGTGGTGGATTTTCTGTTGGAGAAGGTCTGGAGCATGGGATGGCTGCAAATGTTTTGAGACAAAACAGATCTTACACAAGCAATAACTTGCTTTACGGGGTTTCTCTTTTAGGGTGCAGACCCCAAAACTATTGCGAGGGAGAGAGAGAGTGCCCTGACACTAGCCAGTTCAGGAGGCTACGTGGACATCGTTGAGTCCCTTCTCAGGCATGGAGTAGACATTAACACTTACGACTGGGTACAGTTATGGCTTTTTTTTAACCACATCCTTCATTTCCCATCCATGAAAATGAAAAACAGATTCACATTATGAATTTGACTTAAAATCAGCTCTGTGTTGACATATATCGGAATAGCCTGCTTGTGTTTTTAATAAGTAATACTATATTTTAATGTCAGAATGGTGGAACTCCTCTTCTTTATGCTGTACGGGGAAATCATATCAAATGTGTAGAAGCACTATTAGGTACGTTTTATTACTATACAATAAAGATATCTTAAATTCATTAAAATTCAATCCTATCAGCTTATTTTACCAACTGTTATAACTGTGTTGTGTTTCAGCAAAAGGAGCAGACATGACCATTGAGTCTGACTCAGGATACAGTCCAATGGCCTTAGCAGTTGCTCTTGGGCACAAAAAAAGTATGTGATGACTTTTACTCAAGAAAGAGCTGCTTTTCTTTATTAGTTATTGTTGAGTTATGTCTCTGTTCTGCATTAATACTCTCATCTCTTGTTTTTCTAGTTCAGAAAGTGTTGGAGGACCATATCCTGAAACTCTACAAGTCACCAACATGACACTAGAGCAACTGATAAGAAGACAACTTGACGTATTTGATAGTAGACCTACAGCAGGTGGCAGTGATGACGAAGAGCTCTGCTGCAGTTACAAGTCACTGTAATAGGTCAATACATATGCACAGACATTAACACTGCGTAAACTGCATTTATTTCATTTGTATGCATTAGTTTGTATGCATATCAATGTACAAAAACAAATGTGGTACAGACAACAAATGGGGGAGTTGGGTGTAAAAAAAAAATGTTGTACAAGGTTTTTTATATGGATAATTCAATGGAATGGCGCTTTATTTTCAAGGCACAAGGAATATATTGAGAGTGAGTTTTGACAGTGTGTGGAGTATCATTTCAAGTGCTCTTATGATCCCAAGAAATTTATTAAACCTACAATTAAACTCAACACAGCCTCTCATTCAGTATTAATGCTGAAGTTTGTGTGTTTGTGGTGAGATGGGGGACAGATGTCCAAGAATGTCCATACCAAAAAAGGCTGCATTCACATCAGTTCCTGAGGTGGCAAAACAGACGTGTGGTACCACAACATCCCATACCCCGTACTGTGCTCGGGGTAACTTCCGCTCTCTCATGATGCTTTTTCCCCCAGGACGTCTAAAGAGTAAACAATAATCCTCCCAAAAAAGTCAGCACTATTCTCAAACATTATTTTTACTTTGTCCACTGCAGAGGCCTCCTGTATGGGAAAGCTGTGGGTGTGGAGTTAAGAACAAGATAAGCACCACAAGTTCATATCAACATTTTCTGTTCCGTCTTATGAACCACCTAGAATTCAATACTAACAGAATTTTTTTTCCCTGAAATGGCAGGTATAAGTAAGTGATGATGTACCAAAAATAAATAAATAAAAATAAAACTATAGTATAGAATCAGGAAATATTTAATGGATAAATATGGTAAAGATTTTACATCTTTGGTAATCTTCAAAGGCTTTTAAAAGCCAACACATAATTAGAACATGCCATCTTTACTAAAGTTGTAAATTTAGATTAAGGTACAATAAAAAACTTCAACATATAGCAACCTATTTATTTACCTATTAACAGCAACTTAAATAGGGATGAAGTTGTAACACTGCTAAGGTTTTTTGTTTTGTTTTTTTGTTTAATGATAGTCTACCCTAATCTTTGCGCTTTTCTTTTCACACAAAACTGATCAAGCTTCCTCTGACAAATCCAGCAGAGTAGGAATGAAGGATATCTGCAGAGAGTTGTTGTCCTCTGGGTAAAAAAGGCAAATCTCTGCGAAGTCTCCATCTTTTGGGCAGCCTGCAGAAGGACACAACCAGAGTATGTTTTACCCCATTTGTCACACATATGGTCTTACTAGTGCAATATGCGTTGTTTAGGAGTTTCCTATACCTTCTATTCTGCACGTTTTTGCAGAAAAGCCTCCTTGAAACTGGACTTTTAACTCTGACACCCTGACAGACTGGGGGAACTCCAGACTCACCCACTGACATTCACCCTGTTAAAGAGAAAACGGTGACGATAAAACATAAAATGTCCCGTAGTAGAAGTGTCACTGTTTAATATTATGTACAGAGTGCTGCTTGGTTTAGGTTTACCTGGTCTGAGTTCCAACATGTTTCCTCACTGCTGTCAAACATGTACTTCTTTCCAAATTGCTTCACATCTCTGTTTAGGACTGAACTCACCCTGAAATATATTATTACTGCCCGTTAGTAGAAAACAGTATTAAACATAACTTCATTTAGTAACAGTTTTTTTTTTTTAATATACCTGCTCTGTGTCTCGCCGCATATCAATGAAGTAGCCATGCTGTTGTCACTTTACCGTAAAGACGTCACGTAAGGCGCGACGTGTTTACGACAATGACGTCATCATCGTTATCATTGACGGCTGTTAGTATGTTTTCCGCCACTAGATGGAAGTCACGTACTGTTAAAAAGGCATTAACAGTGGAAATCATGCAAAACACCAAAAAAGGTAGTACATTTTCCTTTTCACGTGAGCCCCATGCGGCGGTTAACTCATATTTAAGAGCAGAAACATAACATTGAATCCACATCCTCAAGTGTGTGCGGTATTGCTGAAACAAACTGCTTTCTTTGTCTTTATTTGTAGCTGCAGGTCACACTGTTGTCTACAGAAGACTCAAAGGTCAGGGAGATAAGAATCGATTAGGAAGGCAAGACGACAAGCACTGGGACTCACAAAAGGTGAATCAATCAGCTACAATTGCATCCACCACAGGAAACATGCACAAGAACACAGAATAAAACAGCATCATAGATAAGACATAAAATAGGTTTTGTTGTAAAGTTCTTTGTTGGTTCACCAAGACAGCTGGGATAAACCTATAAAGGAACCAATACCAGCATGAGTTTTTACTGCTTTTATTAGTGAGCATATTCTTATATATACACACACACACCTCATAGCCTTGGAAGAAGCAATAACAGAAAAATGTGTGTGTGTGTGTGTGTGTGTGTGTGTGTGTGTGTGTGTGTGTGTGTGAGGGATAGAGTCTTATTTGGCACATGGCTCATTGCAGATGGAGAACTCCTGCTGAGGTTTTGTCACAGTGCCCCCTTCACTGCAGATAATCAATAGGTCTGAAATACAAAACCTGATGAAACCCAGCCTCCGTGAAAATTGCGCAGGGGCTCGAGAGGCTGGCTGAATTGTAAGGTTTTACCCCCCCCCCCCACACACACACACATATACACACGCGCACACAACAACCTGCACCAATCTCACACACACTTGACTTTGTGAAGCTTGCCCCTACTCTATTACAGTGTTGGTTCATACTGCAGTAGGCTTTCTGCTGCATTCCTTAAATTAAGAGTAAAATGTAAATACTTTTGCATTCTCATATCTGTAAATGAATTTCAATGTGTGTTTTTGTCGCATTATCAGAAAAGCAGGCTCATCAGTTAATCTGCCAGGTACTCAGATGTTTGCCTGTTAAAAATAATTTCCTGGCCTGTAGCCATTTTGGATCTCCACCCGCCCACATATGTCTCACCTGAGTTTGTGATGAGCTGGCATGGGAGCACATAATTGTCCACTGGCTCCATAAAGATCTAAATAAGCTACTGAAGGTGCCAAGGTGGGCTGCAAGGAACCCACAAAGGATGTTTTTCAGGCCAATGAGCCTGTTACTGTTATGATACGGCTTTACAATGGCCAATATCAGGAGTATTTCAGTTTTTATTTTTTTTTTTAGAATCTAATAATAATCAAGAGAATACAACAGCTTAACTGAGCTTGACATTGTGGAAACAATTATTGGACCACTGCGACTAAATTGTGAAACATCAAATGCTACCTTTCAGTGTTTAGACATTTAGATTAATGGTAAAAAACCAACATCTATTTATTTCATTATTTCTTTTTTAAATTTAACCATTATTTTATCAGGAAAGGCTCATTTTGTGTAAAAGTCTCTTACAACAGCATCCTGGCCAAGATAGGCAGCAACACAATTAACCAGGTTGTAACCAGAAATGCATATACGCAGACATCATCTGGAATATAAAGAAAGTAGAAAATATATGCAACAGACCAGTTTAAATGGAAAACTCCTTAGGCAAAACATCTGCAATTAGAGGACTTTGCCTCAGTGTCATTTGCCATTTAAAATCCCTTTAAAATGTTCAATGAAAGCAGCTCCCTAAAGTTTCAGGTCATTTTGCAATTGATTCCAAGCAGAGGGTGCAGCATATTTAAAGATTTTTTTCCCCTGCTCAGTAGAGACCTTTGGAACAGACAGAAGGAGTAAATCCTCAGACTAGACTGTAACCACCTGTGCTTTAGTTTTGAAGAGTCCACAGAAACAGATTTAGGATACATTAAAAGATGAGAACACGCCAATGTTACATTCTGCATGTGGACGAGGCACACTATTAGATGGAGACAGAGACAGACTTAATTTGTCATTCTGGATTTTACATCAAAAATGAAATTTAACAAGAGTTTACAATCAACAGTGATGAGGGCTTTAAAGTTTTAGAATAAACCTTCGTGTTAAACAATGTTCTTTGAGAGGATGTATGCATGTATATTACATTACCATAGACCAGCACAGACATAAATGTTCTAGTGTCCTTTCAGCATCCTTTTTTTTTTCCAGTTGTTGAATATGCAGCATGAAAGAGAGTCATAAAGTAAAATGCCAAGAGCTGCTCAATCCAAGAGCCATACCTCAGTGATGATGACAAGAATTTTTCTATTCTATTCTATTCTATTCTATTCTATTCTATTCTATTCTATTCTATTCTATTCTATTCTATTCTATTCTATTTGATGTGGAACAAACAATTAGCTTTGACTTCTTTAAAGAGCATAGACCTACCTGTCTAGATTAATATGGATATTTTGTAAAATGAACATTTAACTCTATTAGACCTATTGTTCACACACTAAAGTGAATTAAATTAAATTTTGTTTCATTTAATTAAATTTTGTTTAATTTAATTTAATTTTGTTTTATTATTATTTTTTTTTAATTGTACTTTGTATTTTTGTGGACAGAAGAGCAAAGAGATCAGAGAATGATGACATTACACCTCTATGATTCTTTTTTGTACTGAACTTGCACCCGAAACATCAAACCTAGGTCATACAAGTGTATATGTATAAGTGTTGAAGTCAGAGTATTACCTGCAGTAAATTGTGGTCAACATGGACAAATGAGGAACTTTTCTGGTAAAATCTTTAAAACATACAGAATACACTTCGACATCCCAAACACTTTCAAGTTAAGTTTTTAACTATTTGCTTCACATATGGGTCTGATTAAGCATGTTCAACAGTCTCTAACTTGCAAGCAGAGTAACTTCTATGCATGCATTATACATATTTGGGTAAGTATTTTTAAGCAATTTAATGTATAACAAAATTTGGGGAGATAAAATTTTTAGGTGAAAAATGTCAATTTACCGCTCGGTAACACGTGAGCTTCAAACAGACATCGATTTTTTAAGCTTTACTCAAACTTTCATAACATGCAACTATGCTGAAAATATATTTTGGAGTAAAATATTGAAAAGTCTCTGTTTTATTGACATGAGAATATGGTAACATGTGGACAGGTTGCTATAGTAACAGGTGGATGACTCTTTACCAGTTTATGCATCACCCAAAATGTTGACAACAAACCAGATATAATCACAATGTTTAATTTAATGTATTTAATACTAACACAGTGTGGTGGTCCATACTGATACCAGGTAAATTACATGTAAAGAGTCATTTCTGGGTAACAGGTCACAGATAGTCTTTTCAAATGTGACCAGTGAATGAATTCACAAACTTCATCATTCAGAATTTGAAATTCTCAAAGTAATAGACAGCCTTTTGCATGGCTTTTTGTTAATTTAATCCAGCCTAGCAGAAGTTTCAGAACTTCTCCTGTACTGTGTAAGTGGTGTTTTAAAAAGGATAACGGTTTCATAAAACATAGATTTTTAGCTAAAAAATGAGCCCACTTGATAAATGATGTGTGCAAATTTACTTTTTCATTTTGATGTTCATGTTTGCTTGCATAACGTATCATGTGCAGACAGTATCTGAGGTCCTTGGTTTAAAGTCTGCTAAAACAATGGTTTGTCCAGGTGTTTGAAGTCATTTTTGTGTTTTAGTTTGTAGAGACATTTCGCAAAATGAAGTTTGAAATTTTCTTAAACTGAGGTATACTAAATACTTAGTTGGACAAATAGCTGTATTAGAGGAGACAGGTCATCAGACATTAGAGTGAAGACAAGAAATTATGATTTTTTTTTGACGTCTTTTAGTTCATAGTGGAGAGTATCTCTGCTGCTGTGTGATGTTGCAGAGGAACAGTATTTTAGTTTTCAGTTGTTGTCAGTACATCTTTTTTCTCTGTTTTTTTTTTATTTAATTTGCCCTGTGCTTTAAGTGTTAAAGAAAAGGAAAAAATCCCTGTCTCCACCCCTTTGTATGGATTCTCTTCATAATATAAGGGGTTTGTTCATAGTCCTTGGCCAACCTTTCCACCAAGTTCCATGTAAACCAGTGCAGTAGTTTTTGCACAATCCTCCCGACAGACAGCGTTGGTTGAACTGACAGAAATACGAGAATCACAGACCTTCCATGGTGGAGAAAATAAAATAGGCAACACTAATACCATTCCACAGCAACCACACTGATAATGTGTGTGCGCACTGGGAATGGGACTGCTTTCATATCCCCTGTTAAATAATTGGCAGCCAATGCTGGGAAATAATCCTGATTATCTCAAAATGGCAGATTAATTGGTTTATCAGTAGTTATGAGCTGGAATCAGTTAACCAATTAGTTGACTGAAAAAAGTATAATTAGCAACTGTTTTATTCATGATAAATTTTGCTTTTCATTTTTGATGATTTGTCCAATTTCCTGCAAATTTTTTGTCACTTAGTCAAGGGAGAATAGAATATTTAATTGATTTATTAAGAACACAAATGACTCCATTTCTCAGTTGATAATGACAGTGATGGAGTGTCACCCTACTGTACATCTCAGATCATTGTCAGCTCATTTTTTTCTCGGTTTTCTTGGTATCCTCGCTGGCTGAGCTTGTTAGAGGATTATCTTCACTCTGCCACTGATACGATTTAAATCTATCTCCGTCTTCTTACACTTTCACTGCAACCGCTGCTGTTGCTCTGAGTTTTTGTCACCTCTGTTTCTGGGTCATGTCCCATGTGGCAGGATTAGTGGTTAGCAAACTAACTTTGGACTTAACCCTGGCTGGCTTTTTGGTCTCACCACAGTGACTCGCTTTTCACACTGTGTGTATCACCATGGTAACGGAGCCTGCACATGTAACCTGCAGACTGTCAGGTGCAAGGATGTAAAAGGAGAGTCTGCTAATAGTTGATGTTTATGTGTTTAAAGGCTGAAGTTAGGAGAGGAAAGAGCCAAACACTGGTTTATTAGCTGATATTACGGAAAAACTAGTGACTTCTGAAGTGAAAAAATAAATCAAAGTAATAGCCTAATTACATAAATAACTAAATTAATATAAATGACTTAATGTCACACTGGAAATAATCAATAAGGCAGTTGTGAAACAATTACATTTCTCTATTCTCCACAAAGACTTTACAATTTAAAAAAGTATTACAAAAGCAATTAATAAACTATGTTAATCAGATTTGTTCTATGTACTCAGTGGTTATCAGAGTTTTTAATCACATTGCATTTGTCTATTTCAGGTGCCCTGTTGATGAAATAGGTTCAGTTA
>JAPTYQ010000019.1:27635913-27647081 GCA_029814465.1 Ostorhinchus cyanosoma
AAACGCGTTTTACATGATACAGCCCATGAGCATCATGTATAATCTGCATTTAAGTGTAGTTTTAAAAAGTTTTCTGTAATTTAGTGAGCAGCCAAGTGACATGTTTCCTGTTTTGGGGTGCAAAAATCTACACCTGAGGTCTCTCCCTTTACAGACTCTGGTTATAATTGTGTGCACAGTCGACCCCCTCCAAAACAAGAGACAGGAGAGCCAGGAGGTGCAAAAGTTTGCATCAAAGTACCACTCAAAGGAGTAAGGGCAGCCATGGCTCAGGAAATAGAGCGGGTCGTCCAATAACCGAAGGGTTCAGTTCGAATCCCGCTCTGTCCAAGTCTGTCTGTTGTGTCCTTGGGCAAGACACTTCACCCTCCTTACCTCCAGTGCCGCTCACACTGTGAGTATGAATGAGTATGAATGTTAGGTGGTGGTTGGAGGGGCATAAAGTGGTCGCCATGCTTCCGTCAGTCTGCCCCAGGGCAGCTGTGGCTACAAATGTAGTTTACCACCACCAGAGGGAGAATGTGAGAGTGAATGAATAATGGATCAATAATATAAAGTGCTATGGGTGCCTTGAAAAGCGCTATAGAAATCTAATCCATTATTATTATTATCAAAAATCACATCCCCAAAAGAACCAAGACCTTCTTCAGAAATACATCAGTGAATAGATCAGTAGGTAATACTGTTAACACAAATCGTCACTCTTATGCCCAAAAATTTTCCTTTTCAGACGGGAAAACGATGTATACTCTAAATAAATGAATAGCAATTAGAGATGTAGTCACACTTTTGATTGGTTAAATATTTCTAAAACCATCAGACTCATATAAAGACTGATCAGTAGAATTGTTTTATGACCAACAAAAGACAAAAATTAATTTACAAGGTTTCTGCTCAACAGTGACAATAGGCTTGTGGCTGGATAAGCTCAGGAGGTAACACTACTGCCTCCTCCGATGTGGGAGACCCGGGTACAAATCTTTAAAGTACACTTTAATTTAGATTCATATTTTAAATAGTGGTGGATGTGCTTTGTCGTGGTGGTATGTTATTATAGTGCATCCGAAAAGTGACCCACCAAAACATAATTTCACCAGCTACCACTGGATGTAGCTTATATTTATACATGTTGCGAGGACAACCACAGTTACCGATGAGGAGTAACTCCCCCTGTTGGATTCATGAAGCACAAAGGTCATGTGGTCTGTAGGACTTTCATGTGTAGCGTTTCAGAGGAAGCATCTAGAATCCGAGGGCTGTCAATTACTGATACGAACACGATAGAGCTGAGCTGATCAAAGACCTGCCTGATGCAGTCTGGCCTCTTTGTTCCTGTCTCAGGGGATGGGGGGAGGGGGAGTATCGATGCTGGGCTACATCTGGTTTGCACACACTCACTTCTCATCACTGCTTGCACAAACTCCCGTGCACTCGTTTGCAGACTTGTCCAGATCAAAACGCAAACAGAAATGTGACACAAATGACTTAACGCAAACTTGTACGCACTTTTCGAAACATGCATGCGCCGGCTCAGTCCACAGCACAGAAGAATGCCCAGTGATAAGTCATGCCATGGCTAGCAGGCGCCCAAGAAGCATCAGACTGTGCAAAACTGATATCGTGCATTTTCCTGTCGCACTCCCAGAGAGAGACCTGCCAGATGGATCAGATATATGATCATCATGCCTGAGATTGATTCTGACTTCTGTCGCTAATTATTTTATGCCGATGTTTGAACTGTCTGTAAAAATCCAATTATCAGGCAGTCTGTGTAGCTTACAAGATTGTGGCGACGACAAGGGGAGGGAGGATTCGGAGGAATAAGGAGGAGATAGTGAGGAAACATGCTGTCTGGCTGTGAGATATAAGGTATTTCAGAATGTAAAGCCAGTATAAAGTGCTTAAAGATGTGTGTGCTTTTGAAGCAGTGCAGTGGTTTTCTCTACCGTTGGTGGCCACAAGATGAACGAAGAACTCATAAGACAGTGTTGAAGTGAGAAGGAGCCTCTGGAAATCTCCATTGTCAATTAAGAAATAAAATGATGACAGGGTGTAATTTAAAAACTGTAAACTTTCCAGCAGGGAGCAAAGCAAATAGCTTGTTTTAAATTGATCCCTCTGGAAATGGGGCTGACTGGTTCATAATGACATTGCAAAAACAGCCTAAAACTAACAATCAAGTGCACCTCAAATGAAACTACGCCCCTCTGTGAAATGTCAATTTGTGTCGGCTGCCTCATTTGATTTATGGAGCGGCTGCTCGGTGTAGGTGGCCTGCATGCGTGCTCGGTATCTCTCTCTGTCTCACACACAAATGCCCTCAAATTAGTTGTCACGCCTGGGCATTGCGAGCTGCTGGGCCCCAGCAGGTCGCCCATATTCTTAGACAGATCGAGCCAGGACCAGAGCAGGCTCCGGATAAATAAGTAAATAAACCTTGGCCTTGGGCAGATCTCATCAATTCTGATTCTCCCAAATGAGTATGCCTGAGAATCGATATACCTAGGGGATACCAGTCTGTCTCCATTCCAGACCTGGGAATTGTGTGTGGATTGGCCATGGCGCTTAGCAGTATAGCTAGAAATCGCCAGGCTGCATCATCCAACTCATGTCGGCTTCTTTTGATCTCAATAATTCTTTCATTGCTTCAGTCTCTAGTGTTGCCTTCGTCTTTTTCCACTGACCTTCCCCACAGTCTTCCCTCTTCTTCAGTCTCCTATGGCCGAGCTCTCACCAGCATCTCACACCTTCCTCACCTCTTATTCACACTTTAACAACACTCTCACATCTTGCCACTTTCAATAGAGCACATCTGCAGACTTTCATGCATCATTAACCGCAGAACTGTGATTATTTAACATGTACAGACTCTGAAACGTTAAAGCTACTGCCACTCTCCGGATGCCTCTTTCTGCTGCCCCCCTCCCCCCCCCAGCGTTACTTTTCTCTGTTCTTTAAGTGTTTGATTTCCTCCTCTTTCATTCTCACTCTTCGATTCTTTTTCCTGCACGGTTATCACAGTGCACTGTCTTCCTCTTTCACACTGATTCTTCCTCACATTCTCCTTCTCTCCTGTAAAAATCATGTTCACATTTCTCCAGCCGCAGTATGATCCAGTTCCAATTTCCGCTCAATTTATTCACTGTACTTTGATGCTTCTCATTTTATTTCTGTCACTCATCAGTGTTTTTTTTTAACCCTTTGCTCCCACATTTCTCTCCACATTTCCATACCGTTCACTTATATCCACAATCTGTCTTTTTCTTCTCTTTCTCTCCATTTCCTTATTTCTTCTTTTGCTCCACTAATGGACAGAGATTAACCCCGACTCCATCTTTTCCATCAGTCACATCTTAATCCACAATTTAACTACTGCTCACTCACTTATTCTACATTTATTATATGATCAAGACCATGTACAATAAGTAGTGGAGGTTAAATTTTTATTACCCCACCCCCTGAAGGGGAGGCAAGAGGTGTTGTTTTTGGTTCAGTTTGTTTCTTTGTTTATTTAACACTCTGACAGCAAAACTATTCGTTGAATTCATACCAAATTGGGTTTATAGATTGCCTTTGGCATAGAATAGATCTCATTACATTTTAAGAACAGCAGGTCAAAGTTCAAATTTTTTATGAATTTTTTAAATCTTTTTTTTTTTCTCCATTTTCTTATAATAGGCGAAATTTCACATGTGTATAGCAGCAAAACTATTTTGTGAATTCATCCCAAATTGGGTTTATAGATTGCCAGTGACCCAGAATAGATGTCATTGCAGTTTGGGAAAAGTAGGTCAAAGTAAAAATTTTTTATGAATATTTTTTTTTTTACATCTTTTTTTCCTCCCATTTATTTATAATGAACACCATTTCAAATATCTGTAAAAACATCCATTTCTTTCAATTTACTTCAAACTTGGCACATATTTAGAGGTTATTGATGCTGACATCAGCACACATATAGACATGACATCAGCTGTATCCATGACAAAATACGCTGCAATAATAACGAGGGGCGGGGTTTGTTGTTCCTGTCACCACTTGTTTTGTTTTTTTTTTGCTCTGAAACAGATATATCAAATAAAGTAAATGTAAGTGAATAATTGTGTAAAATGCAGTGTAATATTTATTTGCATTGCCTTTTTGCTGTTTAGCTAACTTCATATTTTACAGTGGTAACAAACCTGCTGTGTTATGAAACTGAAACTCACTGAAAAGTTTAAAATAGATGTACCTAAGCTGTAGCTAGTACTATGCAATTAAAATGAGTGCTTAGTTTTACTCAGGTGCTACTCATGAGGAGTGCTGGGTCTATTTTTAAGCACTCACTCTTACATATTTTTGCAATTTTTGAGCTTTTTAGATTTTTTGAATGGGAAAAAAAAACCAAAAAACCTTAATGAAACCCTGTGAATTAGTTTTTGGCGCAGAAGAAGTGCCAGACTATTTAGCTGTTGGTTGCCAGTGAGCCAGTGGCAGTGAAAGGACACAGTCCAGCCTGTCTGGGTCATCGTTGGCTCAGCATCTCACTCTCAGGTGGCTCCAGCAGAAGACTTAATACAGCTCCCACATACACTCCACCCCCTACAAACACCATACAAACACACCATCTGTCTGTCTGCATCCTGGAAACATGAAAATTTGTTTGTGTGTGCGTGTGTGTGGGTCTCTGCATATGTGTGTGTGTGTTGTCGTAGGTGCCTCAGATGGATGTCAGTATCTGGCAGTTGCTGATGCTGTGATTGTGATGAGATGCAGACTGATTTAACTGCCCATCAAAGCAGCAGATTGCCCCCGCCACTGGGCTCCTTTGCACATCTCTTTGTGCATGTGCATGTGCGTGTGTGTGTGTGCATGTGCGTGCGTGTGTGTGTGTGTGTATGGACTCAGGAGGACACAGGGGCCACAGACACATATGCTTCCCAGTGTGGAGTCTGTTTGTGAGATGATTTAATGAGCAGTATAAAGGAAGATTGGATGGAATTTGGGAGTTGAAGTGCTGAAATATTGGACAGAAGAGCACAAAGACACACACACACACACACACACACACACACACACACACACACACAGACAAACACACACAATGTAATGAAATAGGATTTCTGAGTGCATTTCTTTCAAATATGGTGCATATATTAATGTTTCTTTTTTGGACTCTCCACTTCTTCATCGGTCTGGCTGGAGGATGTATTTATTGGATTTTAGGGGTATAAGGGTTGTAAAACTGAGAGTAAAATCACAAAAGATTGTATAGCTCCATATTATCCTTTAGTGTGAGGACTGAGAATCATTACTGTGCTATAAGAACTGGGTACCAGACTCAAACATGGACAGTCTTTTGAGAACAAAAAATTGTCTAGATTATACATTCACTCTATATGTGGTGTCATCTGCACCTTCCTGTTCAGCTCAGAGATTTGCATTATAATGAAGTCACAGTATTTGAAATAGCTGGATATGCATAAGAGTTAACGCATTATATGATACTAAACTGATTAAAATAAAGCGCTAAAACTCACCTGTTATACAGTCAAAGGTGTTGTATAACCTTGTTCCTGGGCTTCTCTGTAATCAGTTTGTTCAACAGAGAATATGCCTGTTGAGCTAGAAATACTTTTTTTTTTATAGCAGTGCTGGAAATGGCCACCGGTGGAATTGGCAGCAAGGTTGGGTTAAATTCTCTATCCAGTTTTCTTAATATACAACCAAAAAAAAAGTTCCCCCATTCTAATACTTAGTTCATTTTATTCATCTTTTGCTTTAGTTACAAGGTTCAACCAAGTGAAAGTGAACTTCAACATGTAAAGGGACATTTGCACACAGCATTCATAAAGTGGGCTCATATTTTGCATAAAGATCTGTATTTTATGGAACTGTTATCCTTTTTAAAATACCACCTGTAGAAAAAAAGTTCCAACCAATTTTATTGATTGTACTTTTTATATCATAGCCATGCCTCAGAAATAAAAATACAGCTCAAATTTGATGCTAAAAGTTTTATGTAAAGAATGTTAATATTTATTCAATCTGTTTAAAAAAAAAACTGTCTGTGAACAGTTACTAAGAAGTTACTCTTTATATGTAATTTACCTATATCAGTATGGATCACCACAAGTTATAAATAACACTGTGTTAGTATTAAATACATTAAATAAAGCATTGTGATTATATCTGGCTTTGTTTTGTTTTGTTAAGGTTTTTTTTTTTAACCCTGTAAAGCCTGAACCATTATATCACTGATAGAAAATTCCAGTTCTTTGAAACCAGAGCCTTTATTGGTTCTTCTGAACAACCAAACTTTTTTTTTTTTCAAATATCAATTTCCATGTGATTTTCAATTTTGTATCATATTTGATACATCAGGTTTCAATGCTCAAATCTTATTATTTTTAAACAAACATAAACATAATATAACGCAAACATGTCTAATACATTGGTAATTCCTTTTCAAAATTGGCAAAGTTCTGCCTCCTGACAATCTTGTAGCCTCACTGGAAAGGCCTCTGGTGAGCAAATTCCTCCCCCCTGGTGGATCATCCATGTATTGCATGTATCTAATTGTAAACATCAGGTTTTTAAGAAAAAAAATATCGCACTGATCATGTAGAGGGCTTCCAAACTCATGTATCAAATATAAAACATTCAGTGTCATAGGGTTAAAAAATAAGTCAACATTTTGGGTGATGCATACAATGACAAAGAGTCGACCACGTGTTACTATGGCAACCTGTCCACATGTTACCACTCTCTTAAGTCAATACAACAGGCTTTTCAATATTCTACTTATGGTTGAACATAGTATTTAAAAGCTTTTGTCCAACTTTATATCAATTTCTGTTGAGAACCACATGTTTTGAATATTTGTGTAAAGCTTCAAAATTTGACGTTCGTTTCAAGTCTACGTTACCGAGCAGACATTTTGACCTAAAAATGTTATCTCCCCACATTTCGTTATACAAAATGTTAAAGTACTTATACACACCTACTCAAATATGTTTAATACATGCATATAAATTACTCTGCTTACATGACGGAGACGGTTGAACACCAAATGTGTCCACCTGTTACAGCCTGATCGGACCCTACAGCATTTTTTTGCCCTAGATTTCATACCGATGATGGGAACCTTGAACCACTGTGTGACATCTTCTGCAGCATATAACACAGATTCTCAGTGGGGTTCAGGTCTGGAATCCAATTCACGCATGATGGTGACTCTGATGCACCCATTACTCTGGAACAGGGTCAATCTGGACTCATCAGGCAGGTGCATGGCTTTTTTCCCATTGCACTGTTCAATCTTTGTGCTTTCTGGCAAATTGATTACTTGCTAAAGGAGAAATGAGAAGCTGCTGACTGCCTCCGTTAGGGTTGAAGATCTTGCTCCCAATAGCAGTCTCTTATCCACTTGCTTAGTTAAATCCGAGTGGTGTCTGTTTTGGCTGGGCTGTTCTTATCTGGGGTCTTGAAGGAAATGTGACAGGAAAGAGGCGAAAAGAACTGTTTTTGGTATATTCACATGGAGCGATGTAACAAGCAGATATATTAACCCTTTAATTTGCAACCGTTTCAGTGTTCTAAAAGCTGCTGTGAGTATGTGCTTGTGTTTTCTTTAGTTGTTTTACTTTGCTGTGTGTTTTAGGGTCAAAACAGGGTGAAAGAACAGAAAAAGACCAAGAGAGGAATTGAAGTTTTACAATTTTATACTAAATATGGCACTCAGAATGTACATCAGTAAGAGATTTGCGATGTTGAACATGAACTGTGAACATGAACACACTGAACAACAAGTATTTCAATGTTTGCCCAGTAGTTTTTGTTTTGGTGGTGTTTTTTTTTTTTTTTTTTCTAAATCAGTCCAACTCCAAAAAGTAGTTAACATGGTCAAAACTCAGTAAAAACACAGTAAAACAAATAAATAAATAAATAAATAAAGGAAAATTAGGACAACACTGCAAACAATAGTAAAAACCAAAAAATGACAAAAAAAACCCCAAAAAACAGCCCAATCTTTTATTTTTATAGTGACTCTGTCTCACTCACTGCTCTGTTTGGCCCTTCATTACACAGGTGGCACAGGGGTTTACTGAGCATGCTCAGATGCCTGTGGAAAGCACAAGGTCTATTCTAGCAGCATGTTTTGAAATTTTTCCTTTTGAGCCAGCGATTGAATTTTTATGAATATTTCAAATAAATCATACATTCAGAACGAGCACCACAGACACGCTAGGTGTTAAAGGGTTAAGATACCGCCCTACGCCATATTAATTGTTTTTTTTTTATTGTCAACACGAGCTGATTCATGAATTTCCATCTTTTTCGATTTTAGCAAGGTCATGATAATCCACACCTGCGCATCCATAGACCTGCTATCCGCTGCTGCTTGTATTTAGATGAGGCGACTCTTGTAACTGTTTTTACTGACTGGCTCCCAGGCCTTTGCCCCATCATGATTCAGTGGCCCTGCGCTGCTGACTTTGATTAACTGAAGAGTTTTTACAACCTGCAATCAATGGTGAAGATTTACTGTATCCCATACATCCCTGGATCCTGCCGACAGACAAAAACAGACTGAGACAGACTGTAAAACAAAATGAGGACGAGTGAAGATACAGAGACATACAGGCTGGAGGGAGGCAGCACAGGAAAGAAGCATTATAGACAAGAGAAAATCAGAATGTGCGACAAAGAGGCAGAGAGGGAAAACCCTGGCAGCGGTCCCAGTGAAATATGTCCCGGTCCCAGACCTCCTTTAATAAACTGATAACATCCTTTCACCACAACTGCGTACAGCTGTACACCAAATATTGTTGTGGCTGGGGATGAGTGGGGGGGTGTGAAGGGGGATGTGGTCAGAGCTTGTCAATTACAGCCAAAAGCACTTACTGCAACTAAAGGAGCTGGACTACAGTGAAAGACCTTCAGGGGGATTGGGTCTGACCACATAAGAAAGATCATTTTATAACGGCTTTAGGCTTTGATTCTGCACCTCCTGGTTTTGTGTGCAGACATGGGTGAAAGATATTGATTAAGAGGCAGCTTAAACACAGTTGCCAACAGCCCCTCTTCATTTATTTATATATTTATTCATGTATTTATATATTCAAGTTCAACAGCCAAAGATGAGCTGGATTTTGTAATATTTAGCTCAAGGACGCAGTTATTGTCTGACATGATTTTACTTCTTTTGATCTGATATTTTAAGATGCTTTATCAACAAATAATGGAGTCAGTATCATAAAATCATTTAAATATATGAAAATGTATTTCTTGGATGGTTTTAGACAGAAAGTACAGCCCCTCACAGCCAAAGACATAACCTTGGGCTGTGAGGAGCATTTTCCCTGCAGTTTGTTATTTGTAGACTAAATCATTTTTCATTCAGCTTTAAATGTGATCAATAGATTAAAAAATGAACAGTAGTTATAAAATGTTTACTCACTCCAAACATAGAGTAGAGCCTGAACAAGAACACCTTTGGCTTCATTCAGACGCTCCACTCATCCCTATCCACATAAACATATGGGTGGCACTAGACACACTTTTATCTAGGAAACGCCAAGTTCTAAACCCACTCTGCCTTTTTAAACTCTTATGTAGAAGGTGTCGAACCTATTTTTTTCTCATGTACTTTGGTCTCGATCCACATTTATATTCTAAGCGAAGACAAGTAAGTGTCCAAGGGGACCTTGATGTGCCCAGTACAAGCTTAACATTTGCCACTGTATAAAGTGGCTTTGCAGCCCTGCAAATGAGAAGGCTCAGACATTTGAAAATTGCCTGGCCTCCCTTCCTGCACGTAAAAGCTTTCTGTCACCTCATTTTTCAGGAGAATCTCTCTCTCTCTCTCTCTCTCTCTCTCTCTCTCTCTCTTTCTCTCTCTCTCTCTCTCTGTCCTACACCCTCCGTCCTCCATTCTCTCTCCTCAATACGTACCTTCCTCCTCCTTTCTATCTTTTCCAATCTTTCACTTTAGCCCTCCTTCCCTTTTTGCACCTCACTTCTGACTTTTTTTTATTCACATGTACAGTAAAATCAGCTTACACTCTCTGGCTGCAGAAAGCAAAGTAATATGTATCCACCCTCCAGCTGCTGGTGGGTACATTGTATGAATAAGGTAGACCTGTGTGGCTTTCAGTGGTAAGTAATAGGTTTCTATATAGTTTTAGGCAGCCCTGGAGCTTATTCCCACTCCACACCATCAGGGTGCTCAGCGGTGTCACCACCGCTTCATATGGTGCAGCTCTGTGTGCTACAAAGCCTTTCCCTTTTTTTCCCCTTTACTTTCTCTTTTACTTTTTGGACTATCATATTTTGCAAAAAATGAAAGAATTAAAGCTAAAAACCAACCAAGCATGTACTGTACACATGGACACAGAGTACATTGAGCATAAAGCTGCTGTATAGTCAAACTGTACATAAACTCTAAGTGTGAGTACTTTTCAACTCTAGAGTCACATCCTTGCTTTTATTCACTCCTCATTACCTCTTTTCATCCCTCCTCCTCTTTGCAAACCCTGATTAACAGCATCTTTTCTTGTATGCATGAGTAACTGCTCAGTCATGCATAGAGTCTGTTAATAATAACCTATATATTAGTGGCACTTTTAAAAATATCACCATATAAAATGGTATTCAGCCAAACAATCCAATAAAGGCCAATTTTTTAAACAGTAATAGGCACACACTGCCGTAAGACACACTATTAAGCTGGAAGAAAATGCATCAAAGTAAGAATCATTCACTAAAAAAGTGAGTCGAGTGACTCTTGAGTTGAGATGTACGCACAGATGTACGCACTAATGATTTAGCGGTATATCATGTGCGTGCTTCTATGTCTCCACACTCAGACAAGCATCTGTCCTGTCATTTACATTCTAAGCGTGCCGGAAACATTTGCATCCCCGTAAGGTATTTTTGCACATCGCATATTTAATTTTCATATTATCGGAGATGTGATTATAATACAGAGCTACTTCGTGTTCTCCCGCTGCAAAACCTGCATGTTCTTCAACCTCTCCGGCAGTACGGGAAATCGTTATTACCTCAGCATGTCTGTGTTTGTGTGTGATGGAATGAAACTGTCTCTAGCTTGTATTACGTGTCTAAACCCATATGGTGGATCCTGAATGTGATGGCAGGATCTTCTCATTGGGAGTCCCGCCATT
>JAPTYQ010000019.1:27906518-27919127 GCA_029814465.1 Ostorhinchus cyanosoma
TCAGTATTTTATGATCCACTGTATCAAAGGCTGCAGATAAATCAAGAAGTACAAGAACAACACAGTCCCCACAGTCAATGGCTAATAAAATGTAATTAAAAGCTCCCAGAAGAGTTGATTCTGTGCTATGTAAAATTTTAAAACTAGACTGAAAAATCTCTAAAATACTGTGGTCCTTCAGAAAGGCCAGTAATTGAATAAAAAATATCTTTTCCAGAACTTTTGAGAGAAAGGGAAGCTTGGAAATGGGTCTATAGTTTGAGCACACTGAGGGGTCTAGATCCAGTTTTTTAACTAGTGGTTGGACTACAGCATGTTTGAAGTCTCGAGGAACTATACCAAAGACCAAACTGCTATTGATGTGGGTAAGAACAACTGAACCTATGGTTGGGAAGGCCCCCCCATCCTCCCATGTCAGGTCCAGCATCGAAATGTGGTTCAACAAAACTCATAATAAAGAAAGTAGAATATCAAGGGAAGCCTCAAATACTTTGGGAAGTTTCCCTGGGCAAAGCAAATTTACTCAGCACCAAAAGGCAGCCAGACTACCATTCTGCTGTTAGGACGCTGGACAAGACATGTTAAAAATAATAATAATAATAAAACACGGTCATAATTAGGCATGAAGTCAGCCAGGAAATTAGGAAAGTCACATATAAAGTCCTTATTATACTTTGGTGGCCGGTAAACCACAGCCCACAGCATTGGAGAATGACCCAACTCCAACTCAGTTCAAAGCTGGAGAAAGGTGCCGGTAATGGGAGCTGTTTATATTTAAAAGACATTTTATAAACAGTTAGTAGTCCTCCCCCTCGGCCCGATGTCCTTGGAGCATTAAAATATGTGCAGTCGTGGGGCAACAGCTCAGAGATAGCACTAGACTCACCAACATTCACCCATGATTCAGTCACACAGAGGAAATCCAATGACCGAGAGCTGAAGAAGTCCTTTAGGATGAAGGTTTTATTAACTACTGACCTGACGTTCACCAGACCAATCTAAATGGGAGCAGAGGCATTAGTTACTCGAGGAGCCTGCTGTAGTGGCTGCAAGCACCTGCTGCATAGATAGTTCACTCTGGTGGAGGGGGAGGAGGATGACTGGTTGTGATGATGATATCTATTTGTAATGTGAATAGGTATAGGCTGCCCAGTGGATAGATTGTTCCACAGAGGGAAGCAGGTGTGGGTGAAGGGTGTCACTGCCTTTGTTGAGGGCCTGGGAGAGGAGGGGGGGATCAACTGGGGTGATGTTAATTGTCGCTACATGGGGTACAGGATATTCTTAGAGTGGTGATATTTGATGTGGCCAGCAGGAGGTGCTGGTGGGGGGAACGCGCTGTGAGCTGTAACCTGAGGTATTGGCTGACGGTTGTGATAATGAATGTGGGTATTGTTGTGGTCAGGACAGTGTGGTGGATATTGTGTGCCAAGACACTGCTGCCTAATCTAGAAGGATGGACACCATCGGGCCTGTACAAAGAGGAGTGGTTCCAGAACAAATTAAAATTGTCAATAAAACTGAGGCCAGTCAGGGCACAAACGGACTGGAGCCAGGTGTTCAGGCTGAGGAGCCTGCTGAACTGTCCCACACCACAGGCAAAGGAGGGGAGGAGCCCTGAGATAAACACAGCCTTCCCGCATTCTTTCAGTTTATCATAAAGGTTTTTTTAAATGAACCTTTGTTACTTCAGACTGTTGGAGAGAAGTATCATTAAAGCCCACATGGATAATGATGCGGGTAATGGTGGATGGCAGCGAGAGCAGCAGCTCTGGCAGTTTATGGAGGATGGTGGTGACCGTGGAACCAGGGAAACACTTGGTTATGACATTACGGATGATGGAGTCCCCAAGGATAGCAGTGGTCAGAGGAAAAAGTGGTTGAGGTGACAGTGTTGAGGATGATGGGGCACTGGACCCTCCAGGTGGACCGTCGGAGTGACGGCCAACCGCCTCCTGTAGAAGCCGACGCGAGGCAGAGGATCGGGGTCCTGGTATCGGAGGCTTCATAGGGGGACGCGTGTCAACAACCGTCGATGGTAACCCTCTCAGAGGCAACCACGATGTCAGCAGGAGCCGGACACCGAACTGAGCCAGATGGAATGGGGGGCACACCAGCAGCGGCGGGGGAGGCTGGAGGTGGGGCATCCTCCAGAGGCAGGATGCTGAAGCGATTTGATGTGCTGATCCTCGGCAGCGATGAGACTTTGCTCGTGTTCTTTTTGCGGCCACGTATCATCACCTCGGACCAGGGTGTTGAACACGAGGGACGAGGACAGGCAGAAGATGGGTCCATAGTGTCATCGTAGAGAGCTTTTGACTTCTCTGCGCTTTTCAAAAAGAGGCTGGACAATTCGGGAAGGCGGCTGGAGAAACTAGAGAGCCGAGCGTCTTTCTCCATTAGTTCTGCAGAGGCGCAGTATGTTCTCTTTGAGATTCTCTCATACGCCTCCTGCAGTCTTTTCTGAACTTGGATAAGTGGGCTGTCTCTAGGAGATGTGGCTGCAGCCATGAGGTAGCAGCGATATCCCAGGGGCAGAGTGCAGGAGCCGGTCGGTGACAGGTTTCCACTTACAGGTGTCACTTAGCTGCTAGGCTAAAAACAGTCCTGTCAGCTTACGCCAAAGTCACTCGACGTATATTTAAAGTCCAGAGGTGGCTTTAAACCAGTGCCGAAATAGCCACAGCAGGTTAATCCAAGCAGTAGTGGCGGTTTGGATCGATGGTGCTGTATGGCAAAAAACACGGTGAAAACTTCTAATCGGTCATTCTGATTATTAGAATAACCCACTCCAGTTAAAAAGGCACAGTAAAAAAGTTGGGTTTGAATGGAAAAAAGCATTAATACGTATAGATAAGTAGGCTGCAATTCTGAGAGTAGGTAAGCTGGGTGAGTTGACAGACATGCATGCGTGGAGATATCTACAAGATCACGTCTCAGATGAACAGAGCAGTACTGATATTAACTTCTAAGGGTAATAATAGCCAGTTTGATGGTTTCATGTTCTGACTGAACCCCAGGTCCTGTCATATACGCACTACATCCTTTAAATAAGGAAAACTCTTAAAAGTTTGTAATTCCAAGTTGAAGAATTTCTTCTTACACAAGTCGGCACAATATGATAGATTCAAGCTAAATGCTTTGGTAGTTTTGTAGTTTCACTGTGCAGAAAATGCATAATTACTGTGTACTTGCATGCAAAAAAAAAAGAGTCCCAGAGTGTTAGAAATGGATCCAAACATATTGTTGCAAAAATGGTCGTGAAAGGTGTGCTTGTGTTAATGTTCCAATGCACAAATTTAGTTTAAAAATGCAACAAAAAACAAAAAGCCCAATGTCCTTCTGAAAATAATTGAACCATTGTCAAATGGCTACCATTCCCACACCACTGATTCTACAATTACACCGCCTATATGAAAAAAGTATGTGACCGATACCATGTACAGTTTTCACACACATGGTGAACGGACTGTTGACAACTGAAACACTCTCCACTCTAGCTCTCAGAGTTAGATTTTTTTTTGAAACATTTCTGGGATTTCAGCAACAAAATATACATCAAGATGTTGGGAAAACTTTTCAGACTATTCACATGTTAATCTTAAAATATTTTGTTCTTGATCTACAGGCATGTAAGTGCAAAGAGTGACAGTTTCTCTTCCTCTTCCGTTTAAAATTTCTGTCACTAACATGTTTGACAGACTCCACGGCCCTCAACTTTTTTTTCCCCACATATACATTGATGCTGTATTGGCTGCAGTACGGATCCAAGTGCAGATCTCAGACAAAGAACTTAATGTAAAACAGTCTTTATTAAGCTCCAGACACAGAAAAACAACAGTTCAAAGAGTCTGTGTCCAAAAGTCCGATATGCACTTAATGTGCAAAAACTCACAGCAGTGAGAAAACACATGGTGAAACACTGTGTGTAGATTATCCAGCTGGGATAAGGCCAAGGAAAAAAAAAAGTTGTGTTTCCGGTTTCCCGATGGACCCTAGAAAATCCTGCTGACCCTAGCCTTTTTTGGAGGGTGGGCTGCTGCCAGGGGACATAAATTTTGCGATCTGACACCAGAGTGATGAAACGTTGCAGAATAGGTTTTCCAACATGTTCTGCTCACTCCTAGTGCAATAGAAAAGATTACCGTATTTTCACAACTATAAGGCGCACTTAAAAGTCTTAAATTTTCTCCAAACTGGAAGGGGCGCCTTATAATGCGGAGCGCCTTATGTGTGCACCGAGGTCAAGGTTATTGTTTGACTTTAACGAGCGCTCCGCCTTTGGTGATTTTTAAACGGAAAACGCTGCTTAAGGAGAAGTCTCCAGCCGGGGTCATCGTTAAGGCCAATCAGAAGGACTGGATAGAAGAGGACAAAATGAAAGACTGGCTGATTGAGGTGTACGGAAAGAGACCAGATAGTTTTTTCCACGCATCACCGTCTTTGTTGGTTTGTGACTCAATGCGAGTCCATCTCACAGCCGCTGTGAAAAAACAAGTGCAGAAAACGAACCCGGAGCTTGCTGTCATTCCGGGAGGCTTAATGAAGGAACTGCAACTGCTGGACATCAGTGTAAACAGGGCATTCAAAGTTAAGTTGCGAATGGTGTGGGAGTGATGGATGATGCATTCCATTGTTAGAGGAGGTACGTGCGGGGAATAGTGGCCAAGTGTGGCTTATGATGTGGTCTTTATCCATGTCATGTCTAACAGGCTGAATAAATGTTCTAACTGGAAACTATGTGACTCCACTTGTCTTACTGAGCGATGTGTCTCCATACATTTAAGTTTTACTGTGTTATACTCCATTGTATAAGTTAGATCACTATAGTTTGGGCCAAAGTGTAAAAAAAAAAAAAGAGAATCCCTTCCTACCTACCCTAATTTTTTCAGGACTGAAACTGGAAACACAACATTTTTTTCCTAGGCCTAGGGGCATGAACAGGCGTGGTCGGGGACAGGTGAAGGTCGACATCAGGAGACGGGATATCCAAGGCGGAGACAGAGATGTGGTTGAGGGACGGAAGACAGGTTGAATAGCCAGGGCTGAGGCGAAGAGACAGGTTTCGAAGCAGACAGGTCAATACCAGGGGTTCAGGCTAGAGATATGGTCAAGCAGACAAAGGTTTGGGCTGGGAGCGGAGCAGAGGCAGGTCAGGAAATGGTCTGGGTCAGGATCAGAGAATCAGACCTGGAAATGCTGGAAAGGCTCTTGCCAGGTAAGGCGACAATCTGGCAAATGACAAAGGAGAGAGGTGAATATATACAGCCACACTGATGAGTGGCAGCTGTGCTCCCAGGTGGAAGTAATGGGCTGATCAGAGCGGGAAAATTACAACCTAGGTTTGGGTTCAGAGAGAGGGAAGGACAGGCCACAGATAGACACATGACAGATACATTTGCAAGAATCCCCACAGGTCTCACCTGCCAAGATTTTTGAGAGTGGATGCACGGTTATGGATTGATAGACTGCACTTTGTTTGAGGGGTGGTCCCTTAGGGACTTTAACCTAGACACCCAAGTTTCCTCCATAAGGAGGCTATAAAAGTCAATTTTTCCCTCGACTGCTTCCTCAGTTCTCACTCATTCTTCACGTTACAACACGTTATGGATGATGGTGTATGGACCTATATGTTTGTGCAGTGCAACACCTCATGAAAATTCCACAAGGACTGAGCACATGGTAGTGTGGTGGACAAGAGATAGGAACCCTCTTTCATTATAGACATGACTATTGACCATTTTGTCAAGTATTAAGTGATTTTGTTTGTGTTGTGTTATGCATTGTCCACTGATACTGAATGTGCTGTTGTGTTATTGCAGCACCTGTACAACCTGGTCCACGTGGATTTGGCTTATAACAGTCTGTGGACGCTGGAAGCTGCTCACACTTGCCTGGGAAACATTAAAACTCTGAGTCTGGCGGGGAACCAGCTGGACAGTCTGAGCGGCCTCACCAAGCTCTACTCTCTGGTCAACCTGGACCTGAGCCACAACCAGCTCACACAGGTAGGTCCAAATCACCTCATACAGGTGGATCCAAAGCACCTCAAATAGGTGATGAACACTGGGTCCAAAGCACCTCAAACAGATGATGAATACTGGGTCCAAAGCACCTCAAACAGGTGATGAACACTGGGTCCAAAGCACCTCAAACAGATTATGAACTCTGGGTCCAAAGCACCTCAAACAGATGATGACTACTGGGTCCAAAGCACCACAAGCAGGTGATGAACACTGGGTCCAAAGCACCTCAAACAGATGATGAACACTGGGTCCAAAGCACCTCAAACAGATTATAAATCTTGGGTCAAAAAGCACCTCACACAGGTGACAAACACTAGGTCCAAAGCACCTCACACAGGTGATGAATACTGTGACATTAAGTGCAGGGAAAAAGTTTGAGTCTGTGGAGATGGAGGAAGGAGAGTTCATCACCTAAGTGAGGTGCTCACACAGGTGATGAATACTGGGTCCAAAGCACCTCACACAGATAATGAACACGGGGTTCCCATCCTCATTGCGGCCCACCTGCTCTTTCTGGATGGTGTATCCATCAAAACAGGACATTCAATTATAGACCATCATCCTTTTATTTTACAGCTTTGTGTTTAATATCTGTCATTATGTTTATTCAACAGTATTTCTGTGTTTATGAGTGTATTTGACAATGTTGTGTTTATTGTGTTTGATTTGGGGAATTGTAGTAAATACCTTTGAATCACAGTCCTGGGTTCAAGGCCACTAACGTTGTGGAATTTGCATATTATTCCTACGTTTGCATGGCATCTTTAATTAATTATTAATCAGTTTTTCTACATTAAGAGTGTGTGGTTGTTTATGCATGTCACCTAGGGCTGCACAATCTTGGCCAAAAATAAAATCCCAATTTTCTCCTCTTAAAAACTCGATTTGTGACTTCAATTTTTGGGTGAAACAACAGGAGACAACAGAAGTTGGCATGTCATTTTTGGGAGCAGCCCTCAATGCAAGTCACTGCTCCCAACCTCAAATCTATGATGGTATCATGGAATCACTCAAAATTCCATGATGGGCTCACTGTAGTTATAGCAATGTAAGTCAGTGACAGGCATCAGGCGTATATTTGTGCATACGTGAACCACGTAAATATGAGTAATCCCCATTCAGTTCTATTTACATCGGGGGATCTGTGCGCGGAGGAGACCGACCTAGGACACACTGCAGAGACTATATCTCTGAGTTGGGAATGCCTCAGGATTCCCCTGGAGCTGGTGGATGTGGCTGTGGAGAGGGGTGTCAGGGCTGCTCTGCTGTGGCTGCTGCCCTCATGACCCAGACCCGGATTGGAAGAAGATGGTACGGTAGGGATCTGTGCGTGGACCAGGGCTTACATTGGTATCACCACTGTGGGTCGTTCACAGATTTAAGATACATGGTCATTACACAGACTTCTGTGAAAGACTACTCCCACTTAGGAGGAGGAGCCTACGGTAGCCCGCAGGCATGTGGCTTGAAAAACATGAGAGAGAGATGAAATCATTTTGACGATTTCCCTTTTTTTAAAAAATTGTCCTGACTAAAAAATCAGATTTAAATGTAAAATCAGTTAATCGTGCAGCCCTAATGTCAACCCTGTAGTGACCTGTAATGACCTCTAATGACCTGTAATGACTTCTAATAACCTGTAATGACCTGTACTGACCCGGCATGAGTCTGAGCCTTCACCTGGTGTCAGCTGAGACCACCGCTGTGCAACCCAAAAAACACCAGATGATGACACCATTTGTAAAATTATTAAAATATGTACATATTAAACAAGTTATTGTGTGTTTTCAGTTGGTGGAAATCAGGAATATTGGTGCTCTTCCCTGTTTGGAGAAACTCTACCTGTCCAGTAACCCACTGTGCATCATCCCAGACTACAGAACCAAGGTCCTGGCCCTGTTTGGAGATCGAGCAGCAGAGGTACAATACAAAACAGGACACCTACTCCATTAATACTGAACAACTACTGTGTTAATACTGAATTACTACTGCCAAACTACAGCATTACTACTGCAAAACTACTGTGTTAATACTGCAAAACTACTGCATTACTTCTATGTTAGTACTGCATTACTACTGCAAAATTGCATTAATACTGCAGGAGGAGAGCAAAGGTCAGAGAGGAGAAGGAGGAGCAGAGAGGAGGACAGACAGGAGGGAGAACAGAGAGGAGATCAGACAGGAGGAGGAGCAGAGAGGAGGACAGAGAGGAGGGAGAACAGACAGGAGGAGACAATTCACCCCTTGGTCCTCCCCCTGTACCCCTACTCCTAGGCCCTTGCACTTGGCATTAACCTCAGAAAAGGAGTTGTAAGGGGTAGGAGATGAAATATTCCTCAATGAAATGAGACAACCCTTCGAGACCTGTTATGTCATCAGCAGTCATCGATGCCACTGTCACCACATGCAACAACTTTGTTTTGGATAGAATTCACCATACTGTCAACAGCTGTAACCGTCTCTTTTGCATGGATTTTGAGCATCTTTTTGCAGATATCAACTGCAAACCACTGAAATGCAGTCTCTAACACATTGAAACAGCATTAATTAGTCAATCAAATGATTAAGTTGTTTTACGAAGAAAATACATGCATTTGTGTGTTTCTGTCATCACGCTACTGCACTTTTTTGCTGTTTACCTCCCATCTTTCTGTTTTTTTAATTACTTCTTACCTTGTATCTCTGATGTTGGTTGTCTGTGGGGTTGTCTGTTGAGATAGATCAGTGTGGGGTTTTTTTTGTTGTTACTGCTGTCATAACCAAATAATTTCCTCCAAAGGATCAGTAAAGTATTGTATCTATCTATCTTTCCAATGATCAAACAGAATTATGGGAGATTTATCATACCCCTCCATTTGTAATATGGTCCTGAAAAATCTCCCTTTCAAGGGCCAAATATCCCTGCCCCGTAGCCCTTCCCCTCCGACTCATCGAGAATTAGGACATCCCTACCCCTTCATGTGAACATGCAAAATGGAGGGGGAGGGCCAAGGGGTGAATCGGGTTTGGGCCTAAGTCTGCATCAGCTGAACTCAGATCAGCCTGCTCCATCCTAAGTGAAGTCAACTTTATTTATAAAGCACTTGAAAACAACACAATTGGCCAAAGTGCTGTACATACTACACAGACATAAAAACAAATAAAACACATAAGAAATGGATTAAAACAATAAAAGTAATTATATATTAAGACAATAAAAGTCAACCCCTCACACTGAGTTAAAGGTGGGGTTTGAGATGTTTTCCTGGAACAGTTTTTACTATATTCCTTACAATCCCCTTCACACCCCGATAACCAATTAATTAAATGCTGTAACACAAAAATAAAAAAATATAGTCACCTGTGGAATGGACAGGACAAAAAACACCATCCAATCATTTTGAGCATCCACTTGGTGATATATCTGTCAAACTTAACTGCCATTTGTCCCTTGTTCCCTCTGTGCGTACCCCTCCTGCATGAATCGTGCATTCTCAGAGGCCTGGAGCACTGGTACAGGAAACGAAGCTAGAGCTTGGCTACTGGTATTAGCAATATTAGGTGTGAAGTTCACCGGTAAACTGTTTTGTCACGAACATAAATCACTAGGAAATGTAACTTTAGTCAGATAGGTATGAACTGAGGCTGTTCTGTAAGAGAGGGGGTGTTGGAGGAGACTGTATGAGGTATGCATGGATCAGAGCGCGAGCAACCGGCATAGGAAATTGTTGCTGTGCAGTGCTTGTGAACCCTCGGGAACAAGCACTGTGCGTGCCAGTATTCTGGAGGCGTGGCTTTAGGGGGAGTGTATGAAGAAAGGGGTTTAGACATTTGAATTGTGCATTTTCAAAATATAGTTTGCTCGAACTGTTTTTCTCATACTCCACCTTTAAAAGCCGAAGAGAAAAAAATATGTTAGAAATAGAAATGTGCAAAGGTAGCTCATTCCACAGTTTGGGGGCAGCGACTGAAAAAGCCCTGTCACCCCTCAGCTTCCTTTGTGTTTGGGATGACTAATAGTGACTGATCTGCTCATCTCAGAGAGTGTGAAGGAGTGTATGGCTGGAGCAGGTTGGACAGATAGCGCAAGGCCATTGAGGCATTTAAAAATAAATAGGAGAATTTTCAAATCAATTCGGAAACAAACTAGGACCCAGTGAAGTAGTGCTAAAATTGGTGTGAAATGGTCTTATTTTTTGGCTCCAGTTAGAAGCTGAGCAGCAGCGTTTTGAACCGGCTGCAATAGAGTAATTGACATCTGGCTAAACCCAACGTAAAGGGCGTTGCAGTAGTCTAAATGAGTTATGATAAAACCATGGATTAAAATCTCAAACTGATGCCAAGGGAGAAATTATTTCAGTGATGTTGATAGGTACGCGTCCTGCGACCTTGATGCATTAAAATCTGAAAGGACGCAGTAAACTCACTGTTAATGCGTCCCAGGTACGCATCTAATTTTTCTCCCCCAAAAAAATACATAGATATGTGTAGAACAGCTTGTGTTTGAAATCACAGTAACTAGCAAAAGACACTTCGTTTTCAGCAGACCAGACAAGCACTTCCTCAGGGCATCTAAAGATGTGCAGACGAGATCCCTATACACACAGCATTGCGATATGCTAGCTTAGCCACTACCAAAACAGCTAGCCAGGCACTACAGATTTCTTTTCAACAATTAAAAATACGAACTTCATCGTAAGTAAGCCCAAGTTTCTACTCATTGATAGTGTGCTCATTTGTGTCGATGTTTTAATGTTTAGGGGATGTGCTATAATGAAATAAATTAAGCATACTCCGATGGCAGCGATGAAAAATACACTTTAAATGGTGGTTGCCATTTTGTTATGCTCAGACAGCATCTACGCATACATTGTGCTTCTGACAAGGTCCCTTTTTTTTCTCGAGAAGAGTGCTAGCAGGAATAAGATCGCAAAAAGGCCACCAAAGAAAAAAAGAAACCATTTGCTGGTTTCACGGTGATTGACTCAGTTCATTTGATATAGTCAATGTTCAGACAAGAAGATTTTGGTGTTATTTTGGAGACAATTGATTTGTTGATTGTCATGGTGATGAGGATTTTTTGTTTCAAAATCTGCACTTTTATTGATAATTTATTTTTGAGACTACAGACACCATTTTGTTTTAATTTCAATTTTAGTAATTTTTTTGTGCACTTTATGTTTGTACAAAAAATGCTATTTCATTTGAATTTTGTATGTCATGTCACTTTGACAGTTTTATAATAAACATTTTAGGTTTGGAATTTTTTCTGATTTCATAAATATTAATGTCTATTATAACCATGTCATACCATACCACCATCACAGGAGTTTAATGCTACAATTTAGGGAATAGAAGAATATAAGAAAGGGAAAGAAATATATCTTTTAAATTGAGGACCCATTGAATTTCCCAGGGACCCACTCAAATTGCCACCAGTGGGTCACCAGGACTCACTACATTGAAAACCTATCAACATCACTGGATTTCATTTTGGCCAACTGTCTCAACTGAGAAAAGCTGGACTTTACACTGATTTAGTCTGAGCATCAAATTTAAGATAAGTGCCCAGCCTGACACCGAGGTTTGTTGACCGATACCGAAAAAACAAAACCCGAGATCAACATAAACTTTGGAGGTATCGCTGAGCCCAATCCACATGACCTCTTTTTTTATCGTTCAGGTGTAAGAAATTTTGTGACATCCATGCCCTTAAGTTTTGCAATACACTGTTGTAGGTCTTTTGCTGATGTATATATTTTCCCTCTTCAGTAATAAAGAAATTTGACTGTCATTGGCATAAAAGTGGAATGCAATGCCATGTTTATGGAGAATTGATCCTAGAGGAGTTAAGTAAAGAGAAAAGAGAAGAGGGCCAAGTATGCAGCCTTGAGACCCTCCACATGTGAGAAGAGCAGCATCTGAATCAGTCGCAGCATCAGACTCATTAGGTCCAACAATGACACAAAAACTTCTCTTGGTTAAGTAGGATCTGAACCACTCTAAAGCCACACCCTGAATGCCCACCCAGTTCTCCTGGCGAGACAGGAGAATCTGATGGTCCACTGTATCAAAGGTGGCTGTCAGGCCCAGCGGAACCAGAACAACACAGTGACCAGAATCTGTGGCTAAAATAATGTCATTGAGAATCCTCAACAATGCTGATTCAGTACTATAATGAGTCTTAAAGCCAGACTGGATTACCTCAAAAATGCTGTGCTCATCTAAGAATGATGTCAACTGACAGTGGACAATTTTCTCCATAATGTTAGACAGGAAAGGAAGCTTGGAGATTGGTCTGAAATTTCAGAGATCAGAGTAGTCTCAGCCAGGCTTTTTTAACAATGGTCACAGTCCCGCACAATCATAATCCCGCTTATTAAGTTGAAAAGTGAATTGCAACAATCTAATCTGGATGTAATAGCAGCATGGATACATTTATCTACATCATTCTCTGTTAAAATATGCCTGATTACCTCCGCCAAGGTGGTTATGTGTTTGCCTGGGTTTGTCTGTCTGTCTGTCCATTCGTTAGTTAGCAACATAACTCAAAAAGTTATGGACGGATTTTGATGAAATTTTCAGGATTTGTTGGAAATGGCAC
>JAPTYQ010000019.1:27919227-27957473 GCA_029814465.1 Ostorhinchus cyanosoma
TGTCTCCAGTCTGAATGTCTGGGGTCGCCAGAAATTTGTGATGTTAAAATGGGGTCACGAGCCAAAAAAGTTTGGGAACTACTGAATGAACCTATCAGTGCATGTCTTCAGATGGTGGAGGAAGACGGAATACCCGGAGAGAACCCACGCAAACATGAGGAGAACATGCAAACTCTGGAATCCAACTCAGCACCTTCTTCTAGCTGTGAGACGACAGTGCCATCCACTGCACCCCCGTGTCACCCAGCATGTAGATTCAGTATCTGTTAATTACTTTTACATGCTACAGTAAATATCTGCTTTTTATTGAGGATCCTTTGCCTTTTATCGTCAAACATGACACTTTCGACACTACTAACAATGGTCTTGACAATCTTTCTTCTAATTAAATGCAACACAAACCTGTTTGTTGGCCAGCTAAGTGTGTTTTTTTGTTTATGAAGACAATGGCATGCACAAATCCTAACTCTTCATTTGATGTTTTTTTTTAAACACAATGATGAGAGCCTCCGCAGACTATTTACTGAGCCGCCCACACACCATGAGCAGAGAACAGCATCACAGAGCGGAAAGGGAACAAAGAGGACCCAGGACTGTAAGAAGAGAACGAATGAAACGCTCATAATGTGGAAACAATGTGGAATCGTATGAGCCTTGTTTTCTACTCAAACGTAGAGAGAGAAGCTCTTTTTTCATACAGAGATAGTTTGGAGTGTGCTTGCCAGAGTTAGTGCCAACAGCTGCTGGTGAACTATACATTACCTTCTGTAGCACATGTTGGCACATTCTCACCTCACAGCTCTGAGTAATGAACTGTAGTGGCTCAGCGCGGTTTAGTAGGAAACTGAAAATACAGTTTATTGTGGATTCATCAAACCCCTGTCGTTCCCACTGAAACTCCCTGAATACCTTTGTCACACCATGTAGGGGACAAGACAACACAACATCTTTCCCAAAAATAATATATGCTTATAAAATATAGCATTTAGTCATGTTGAACATGTGATAAAGACCAGTGGTTCCCAACCTTTTTTGGCTCGTGACCCCATTTTAACGTCATAAATTTCTGGTAACCCCAGACATTCAAAATGGAGAATTTATTTATTTTTGCTAAAATTAACTTGTTTTTAATCATGTAATAGTTTTCTATACTATGTTGCAACGTTAATTTTAGATGAAATTTAGTCTATATAATGTAGATTATAATGGATGGAGGCAGAAAAGCCAGGTGTAGATTACTGCAATAAAGTGAAAATTGTATTTTCCTTGGTCAGGATATGTACAGTCAGTCCATCTTCTATTTACAATTAATACTGAGCAAACAATAACTCAAACTATGTATTTTGAAAGAGCTGCAGCATCTGAAACCGACCACAGTGAACATTTGACAGAGAAACAGAACCACAGTGCTTCAGTTTGTCATGTCTTTTAAGAATTGGGATTGGCTCTCTAAAATCACTATGTATTTATATCCCCAAACCGAGTTCTGGAGATATAATATTTTTGGTCTGGCCGCTGCCGCTGCAACTGTCCTTTGTGTTAACGCGATAACTTGAAAGATATTTGGTTCAGAATTTCCATGTTTTCCATATCAATGAATATCATGGAGAGTTAGAACTGATTCAATTTTGGATGATTTACCATTTCTAGATTGCCCACAAGGGGGCACTCAAAAGTTTAACATCACTAAACACTCTTTTGTTCATATCTCTGGAACTATTTGTCTGATTGACTTCAAATCAAGTGCAAATGAAAGGTCATGGCCTGGGGATGCCTCACATTATGACATTATAGCTGTCTGGTTAAGGATTGGGGGCATTTGGGGATATACCCCTTATCTAGTTTTTAATAGTAAGTTTAGTTTTATTTTTATCAATAACTAGAAATTTCAGGCAACCCCATTTGAATTCCAGGCGACTCCACACGGGGTCCCCAAAACACTGCTATAGACAAATTAAACCACGGTGGTGCAGTAGGTACCACTGACGCATCACAGTAAGACGGTTCTGGGTTCGATTCCAGCACCAGGGCATGTTCTCCCCGTGTCTGCATTGGTTCTCTCGTGGTACTCAGAGTTCCTCCCACCATCCAAAGACATGCACTGATAGGTTAATTGGTCGAGCTACAATTGCCCATAGGTGTGAATGTGAGTGTGCTTGTTTGTTCATGTCTATATGTCAGCCCTGCGATGAAATGGTGACACATCCAGGGTGAACCCCACCTTCGCCCATGGGTAGCTGGGATAGGCTCCAGCACCCCTGCAAACCTCTCGAGGATAAAGCGGTTCAGAAGATGAATGATTAAACAGTTGCCTTTATCAAAGTTAAGGTCAGAACCCAGAGTGAGTTGCAGACCTCTTTTTATTAGGCAGAAAAGTTATGAAAGCATCGTAGGGGTCCCGGAGCCTACGCCAACTACCAACTACTGCAAAGGTGGGCGACACTTTGCAACTTCTACGTTTAACGTTTTGCTATGTTCTACACTGATGCTTTGTGTAAAAGGGTCTTTTGCTTTTGTGAACCTGGACCTGACACATGATCAGTTCAAAGCTGAAGTAAAGCTAATTGTGACACCAGTGATTCTGCGATGTCAGAATGAAACACAAGGAAGAGGAGACAGTATAGTCACCAATAAGACTACATGTGTTTTAGGCAGATATGCAGAAAGCTCCAAACTGAACAGACTGTTGGATACATTAGTCTTTAGTTCTCTTGGTGGCCAGTTTGTTGCTGGCTTGTTATTAGTTTTCAGTTTTTGCTGTGAATAACATTCCAACAATGTGAACTAGGCAGCAAAAACATCAACAGCTAAAACAGATATGGTGTTAGGGCAAGTCATTATGTATTTCTGTACATTTGGGTCCTGGAGGAGAAACAATATGTGTTTTTTTTTTTTCGGTCTTGTGCTGAAAAAGTTTGGGAATCTTTGAACTAAAGCATGCAGAGTCCAAATCCTACCAAGCAAGACTCAGTCAAACCAGCAAAATGAGTTTAGAATACTGTGTGATCTTGATGTAAAAGGGATCCCAGTTTATTTTTATTTATTTATTTATTTGTTTTTATCACTGTTGAAATAATTCTTAGCTGTAGCTTTGGGCAGACTTGGCTTATCGTAGAACTCTATTTTCTATTACTTATTGGGTATTGCTGAAATTATTATGTACAAGTATAATTTACAGATCACTCATATTCTCACTTGCATTCATGTTCTGTATATGCATTTATAAACCTCAGCAACATGGGTTTGGCTGCATTCACACAGGAATCAACTATGTGATTTTGTATTTTGCCAGTCACCCAATCATGCACATTATTCTGTGTTACACAATAAGTCTTTTTAATATTATAACATTGATTTAATTAGCAATTTGAAGTCCAACTCAAATGAATATTTCTGTTTGCGAGAATAGTCTGCCTGGTAGCCTAGAAGCCATTTTTAATATTCATTATAGGAGGTGATATAAAATGTTCATCATCATGTAATGGAAACACTGAAATAATAACTTACTCAAACCGTGAATGTTCAATGAAATAATCAATATATTTTGGCAGTTTGAAATAAAGTTTTTAATTCTCAAGTACAGTTTTTCAGTAATCATCAGATAACTGCATAGACCAGACAGAATGTTACTTCTCTTTGTATTTGGTGTCTTTCTCCTCACTGTTGGGTAAACCTGTCTGCCCCGGGAAGGGAGCAATCTTCAGGAAGAAATATGGGTTACTGTAGACCCGCATGGCCACCAGCAGAGGAGTGACGGCGTAGAGCAGGTTAGCCGCCAGCACCATCCAAAAAGCATCACCTGGGATACGGAATGGAGATGCAGTACGAGGGTGGAGGGACGCTCCGATATGGGCCCACTGGCACTGGAAGGAATCACAGAGCACAGAGTTGAACTGCACTAGCACAGATAAATATGTACCCAGCAGCACCAAGCCCTTTACAGCTGTGTGTTTCACTCTTTGTTCTCACTGATGACAGGTCGTTTGATGTCTTTTCCCTTTAAGCAAACCCTTCAGAGGAGTAGCTTAAAAGAAATTTGTTATTTTGGGTCTCTACCGACTCATTAGTCAGTGTAGAGTACAAAGTTCAGTGTGCTAAATCATATGTACATTAAAATGAGACTTTAATCAAAGATTCTTTCCTCTTGTGCTGGCAGTTGTATTTATCAAAAGAAATGTGTTTCTAAAGAATAAATGTGGTCAAGGAAATCATATGCATCATATGTGGGCGGCCATGGCTAAGGAGGTAGAGCGGGTTGTCCAATAATCAGAGGGTTGGTGGTTTGAATCCCGCTCTGTCCTACTCATGTGCCATCGTGTCCTTGGGCAAGACATGTCACCCCTCCTTGCCTCCAGCGCTGCCACTCACACTGTTGTATGAATGTGTGTGAGTAGTTGGAGGGGCTGTTGGTGCAGGCTGCCAGACACATGTCCGTCAGCTGGGGCTACAAACATAGTTTACCACCACCAGAGTGTAAATATGTGAGTGAATGAATAATGGATCCAATGTATGCGCCTTGAGTATGTCTTAATAGAGGAGCACTATATAAATGTAATCCATCATTATATTATGTAAGATTAAAGTTCACACAGTTTAACCGCAGCAACATTCGACCTCAGAGTGAAAACTGCAGCTTTCTTTAGAGGTCAGTAAACATCCCAGTTATTTGCAAACTAATCTTCTTCAGTATGCATCACCTGTATCCTATTCAAAGCCAGTTTCATTTATTGACTATTTGTCCTTTCAGTGTTACCTGGGTCATGGCTCCAGCAAAGAAAATTGTCCAGTCTGTCATCCATGTGCACCCAGGTTTGAGGAGACCATAAACAAAGGCACATAACAGGGGTAGTCCATAGAAGAACAAGTGCAGCATCTGCAAAAACAAAGGCATTTTCACTCTTTCCTGTATTGTCCATACAATCCTTCTTTCGCCACTAATTTCAGCAACTTGGATAAGGACTTATCCTGGTCTCACCGCTAGGAAGCAGGATAGTGTGACATGTAAATAGTTTATCCAGGTTTGTGAGCAGCTTTGTTGGTACAGAACATAGTGGCTGAGGCCCACCTGCATACAAATGACAGAAACCTGGAGACTCTTGTAAACAGGGATATGAATTATCCAATTTCTTATGTTCATGTAAATCCTATTTCCTGAATGTGATTAAAAATATGATAAGACTGAAAACCTGGCCTGCATGTTAAATGTTTGTGGTGTCCCCAGGAAATGTATTATATTTGTGAATAAAATCAGGCAAACATATTTATCTGCTTTAGAGTTGTTGTAGTTTTGAGACTTCAAACTTAGCTCCAATGCTTTACAGCAGGGGGCAGTAGAATACAAGAACTTATCCCCCAGTACAGGTGGATTAGCCTTGTGTACCCTGACTTATCTCCACTCTTTGTCAGCACAGTGCCAGGGGTGGACACTGTTGGTCTGGAATATGGTTAAAAGTTATCTGGGTTGTTTAGCCTATGCACAGAGAAGTTGTTTTGGTGAAACATGTGGAAACATGAGGAAGCGTTTCATGGTGTCAAAACTACCAAACACCTAAAAAGACGTGTATCCTCGTCGAAGCCATTTCCAGGGTATGGTTGCAACTCTGATCTGTTCTATCAGTGTTAATACACAAATAATGGAAGGACAATGACAACTCAGTCAGTGCACAACAGAAATATTCACTGTAATTCCGACAGAGAACTTCCAGGCAGCCAGACTAACCCTGGATTAATGGAAGGCCTATTACTCGCTGAAAGAAGTGATGAATTTTTAAAGAGTACATACGCAGTAAAACCATAAATCACCTCAATCATTTGGAAGGCTTTTCTTTACAGTTTGCGTGATCAATAGTTGCCCTGTTTTGAATAATCAAAAAAAAAAGGTCAGAACTGGCACAGTTTGGTAGATGAATAGTCTGAATAATGACTCAACATACGGTGATCTCAGTAAACATGATAAATAAGCTAACATAGTAACTTTGTGGCTTGGCTGTGAATACACATTTCTGCTGTATAATGTATTAATATTTCCAGCAGAATGTCAAAAATGTTCTTTCTCAAAAATCCGATGCATAATGTAGGTGTACGGTACAAATATTACAAATTGCTCTTTTAACTGGTATGTTATTAAATGCACGATATGACCAGTGAATGATGTGGTAAAAATGCAAAGACAGTATTCCACTTTAAAATGTAAAAAGTAAAAGTGATTACACTGCTGCTTTAAAGGCAAAGCTTTACCATATCGTTACTTTGTAGACACACATAATTTGCTTCCTCAGTGAAAATGACTGTTTCTCCACATAAGGGTCATTACTGAGGCTGTCGTGACCTTCAACTTTAAATATTTGGCCCATGAAAGCTACTTTGCCACTTTATAACATCCTCAAATTATACTACTGAACAGTTTCTTTTCATTCACTGTCTGAGTTCTGAATGAATTCTAATGAGTTCAGCCCAAGGCCTGAAAGCCAATCACATATGCCCTTCAATCTATTGTTAAGCTGTCGTTTTAACACTGCAGTCATAATAGGTCACATGTCATTTAACGTTACTGAATGAAGAGGTCAGTCAAAGCAAAACCATATAACCCCTATACAACAAACCTAACTTTAATACATTTCCTCACACACACAAACACACACACTACACACTAAAGTACTCATTAGCACCCTAATGCTAGATTAATGCACACAAAAATACCCACATGCACAAACAGATTTGCAAATGCTGCTGGCCAGGTCATACTCTCACATGCCGCACACATATACTCCTCCCACCCAGTAAGATGCGAGTGGGGGGCTTTGGAAGAGGGATTAGCTTATCAAGTTCACAGCATGCGCTTCGTCCCGCTGATCAATGACTTGCAATTGTGCCTGGACCGCAGCCCCGACAAGGTCTTTGGATAACCTATTGACAAAGATGTGTACGCCAAACAAAACACAACAAAACCCACAGCTATCATGGGTCACAAGAAGAAATAAAAGGGAAGCGGACCCTCTGCTGCATATGATAATAATCTGTTATCCAGTTTAAACAAATGAAAGAGAGGTGCAAAGATGCTCCGGCCTCTCAACCCTCGCTCATTGTCCCTGTAATGATGAAAAATGGCTCTGTAATCAGCAGCGAGCTCAAAGAGTAGAGGCGATAAGGGCAAGTTTCCAACGCACTCAGACTAATATCATTGAAAGCTGAGGTCTATTATGAGGCAGGTTATTTGAAAGAAAAGGTGGAGAGGAGAGTTCAGGTGTCACCGCAGCCCAGATAGAGGCTGAGTGTGGAGATGAAGCATAAAAGGACCCACCATAACTCTGGGGTAGCCCACGGGGTCCTTCAGGTAGGGCTCATAGTGCCTCAGGTAGAGGGAGCAGGCTTCAAGAGGAGAATCCAGAGCCACCTGCAGCGGGTTGACAAAACAATATATTACAATATCATGTAATTCAATCTGATAAAACCCCAAAATGCATCTGCAAATCACCAGCGATACTAACCCCTCCCTTACAAAGTCTAAATAAAATAGTAATGTGCTCACAAAAACTGACACACTGATATTATGAGGTTATTTTTTACTGTCCTGTTTACAAGGACATAAGGGATAATAACGTCCTCATTTATGATGATTTCTTTAGGCTGGATGACGGTGAAATGTTTGAGTTGTGCTTCAGGAAATGAACCCTTTTTGTAGCAGATTTTATTTGTCAAGCTTGAAAGAGACGATGATACTTTTTAAGGCAGAATTGTAAAAGAAATGGTAAATTTTTTACAGCATAATGAAATGTAACTACAGGAGGTATATTGTTGGTGTCATGTAAACACAGGAGGGTCGACTACATAGTGTAGATGACAAAAGAAAAGAATCAAACAATATATTAAATATGCCATGAAAATATGAGATGTTTGGTACAGGAGACTTTGAAAAACATCCGTTCGCAATACTACGCAGAAGTTGTAGGTCACTCTTAGCTCTGCTGTTTTTGCACAGTTCTAATTAGAATATTAGTCCCTTTATTAAAACATAACAGAGAAATATTGTGCACCGTAAAATAAATAAATAAAACACGTATATGATATCAATAGATAGACACATTCAACATTTGTTTAGTGAAACCTGGTGTAAAACACTAAATCTAAAGAGTCCAATAGAAGGTCAGGCTTAATAGTGAATTCTTCCGTCTGTTTTCTTTCGGAAATTTTAGTTTTTAATGAGTTGTGCCTTGTTACAGAGACAGACCTTCATTATATTATATCATTACACTCTTGTCAAAACAACAAACCTACATGTGGATGAAAAAAAAAAAAGTAGAGCACTGTAGAGTAGATGTCAGCACTAAATGCATCACTGAAGAGCTCTATCTAAATATGTTACAGAAAGCAAAGTCCAAATGTCTTTTCAATCCGTGAGGCGACAGGTCAGCCAGCTGTAACTCACCAAACCCCTGAGGATGGTGAATGCAATAGCGCCAAACAGGAGAACCACCAGGATCAGATCCAGGGGACGCCAGATCAGCTTCATGCTCTGAGCGTGCTGAGCCTGTCAGGAGAGTCCAACACAACACACACTGCATGAGGCTTCGGCCTTTTATTTATGAAATCATATCAGTGCAATCCGACAAAGGTCTGAAATCAGGCAATCTAGAAGTTGAACTGACTATACTAGGGGGTTGCATAAGAGCTTCTCTTATCAGATCTAACAATAGAAATGAAATCTGAGGAAGGGAATTAAAGTCATTTACTGCTTTTCATCATCTGTGGGGTTTTCAACTATATGCTGTGTGGTGCTGTGATTAAATGCATTCAGTAAACAGAAGTTCTCTTCACATTTATTTAACCAATGATGCACAGAGAGACTCACATTATATCCACCAATAAGGGGTCTGTCCTTGGGCCTGGTGAATAGCGTGACAGCTCCCCATACAGGCATCAACAGGAAGAGAAAGTTTAGCCAGAAAGCCGGTCGGATCTCTGACCCATATTTGCCTATCATAAAGAAAAGGAGACTCAGCCTCCACAGAAAAATCCAATCTACAGATCTCTGTAATTAAACTTTAGACTTGTATGCAGTGCTTCAAGCTAAAGCATACGGCGCGTCTATGATGAGAGAATACAGAGAACACCGTGGTGCCTCTAGACAAGTCTGATCTTGTGACATTTATGTATGCAGTTTGAAAAGTCAACAACAGATGCTTTAAGTCTGTTTCCTTTTTTTTGGTGGGATGTGACGGCAACTGAGGCATGGGGCATGTGTGTGTTTTGTTGGCAGGCTGAACTGTGTCAGTGATGTACACGGCGGTGCAGATGTTCACTGATTAAAGCTTGTCATTGTGGGAATGGTTGAGGGAGAATAAAAGATCAGGCTCACCTGCCACTATCCCAGAAATAAACACACTCATGTTGGCACACAAAGAGCCAGCCCAGAACAAGCCAATGGTACGGTAGGCTTTCCTGTGACAGACACCAGAAGTATAGGGTTATACTATTGTCATGGTGAAAGATGAGAATGATGATGACATGTGGATCAAGAGGACAAACCGTTTCATAATATGCAGTATTTAGAGGGTTGTTCATAAAATGTATTTCATTACAGATGCTGTTCAATGTTGTTTATAATATATTCTGTTGCATTACTCAAAGCGAGTAGCTCTAAGTATTTGAAATTACAGGTCGCTGAACCCGCAAGTCATTCTCAGTTTTTTCTTGACCTATTATTATTGTGTCATATTAGATTTAAAAACCTAGAAACAAAGATGAAAATACCAAAAATTATTTATCTCTGAAGTGCCTTTTGTTGCCTCACAGCTAATGGTTACAAATACAAATGACAACAGAGAAGACCATTTTTACATTCTCTGTTTTCCCACACCAGCGCACATACCCTACCATGGTGCACAAATGGTGTTGTGTTTTGTTTTAAAACAGAGGATTATGGGAAATTTGCATTGCCTTTAAAATACAGACATGAATAATTCAAACTCTTGAAAACGGGATGCCTTTAAGCCGACTATGTTCTGATTATCACCTGTTTAAATTGTCACTGTAAGCACAATTTTTCATATCCTGTATAATGCAGTTAGGGGTTTTGTGTTATTCTCTAACGCTGCCTGTACATGTGCGATCAGTCTCCTTATGTAACTATGAACAAGATGGTAAAGAGGGTGTTTTATAAAATGTGAGACTATTCTTTTCGTTTTACATGTATTCATGATACAACCTCACGCTCATCTATTATATACGTTTCATGTTACAAAACCACCACATTTTCCAGCGGTAGGTTTTACATGATTAAGTTGACGTATCTGCTCCGAGGCATCTTTCAAAGTGATCTACTGAACTCTTGAACTTGACAGTAACCTATCACTAACTCCCTCTCTTTAATTGAAACAGTCAGGATGTTTGCATTTAATATGATTAATCCACATAAGAAGGTCAAATGCATCATTTGTTTGACTGTGTTTACTATTGTTATAGCATGTTAGCTTTTATGTTCTTGTTATATCAGGGATGTCAAACTCATTGTTCAGGGGCCACATTCCACACAATATGAGCCCAAGTGGGCCAGACCAGTAAAATAATATTATAATAACCTATAAATAACATCAATTGCAAACTTTTCTCATATTTTAGAGTGAAAAAATGTTAATTATGTTAAGAAACTTAAGGAAAATGTTTAAATCTGCAAAATACCCTTAAAAAATGTGATTAACCTGTGATTTTATTGAGAAAAATAAGTACAATTTTAACAATATTTTGCCTAAGTTTATTATTTACCCACGTACATTACAACTTACAGATCACAGCGGATCTACAAATACACAAAATCAATTAGTAACAGGCAGAGTATTGTTAAAATTACACTTCTTCCTCTTTAGACATTTCAGGTTGTTCTTATTTGTTCAGGTTATTCACATTTTTTTCACTTTTTTTGTTAAATGATGGCTTGAAAAAGCAAATATCTTCATGTAATTTAACTGTTTTTACACTAAATCAAAGAGAACATTTGTAGTTGTCATTATTTATAGGTTGTTATGGTAGTATTTTACTGGTCTGAACAACTTTAGACACTTATTTTGATCACTGATTTTTACTGATATCACTGATTTATTAATATCTTCAGTTGAATTTTTGCATTTCACAAGTTCATCCCATTGGCCAGATTGAACCCTTTAGCAGGTCAGTTTTGGACCACTGGCCATATGTTTAACACCCCCGTGTTATATTAAAATTTGCACATACATACACATGCTCAGTTTTCTCCACAGCTATAGTTCGTCTTCTAGTTGAACAGGATATTTTCTCTCATTGTGTCATTTTTCTGGTCAGTCTGATGGGGGCCTTTTGGTATTAAAGCAAAGGTGCTTGATGTTGCTTTAGTTTATTATCACCAACCTGTCTGTTATCCTGCTGATCATTATCAAGTACATGATAAAATGTGCTATTCCATCCCAGTAACACATCATGATGGCATAGGATGTTCCCAGATAGGGCTCCCCCTGAAACACAGACACAAAAACATGTGATGACGGTCATATTTTTGGTTTCTTTATTGTGTTTATTGTGTCATTATCTATACTCAGATGTCGGATTAAAAAACCAACTGTTTTCTGGTAGAATTCCATGAAGCCGGAGATAATGCCATCATACTCCAAGGCGCTTGTCAGGTCAATGACACAGGTAAAGCAAAATTCTGCAAAAACTTAAAAGGGAAAAAAAAAATACCTGTTGTTGTTAAACAGCTTAACAAAAGTTTCCCTTTCCATGTTATTACTGAATCTGCTTTATTTCTTGTGTTTTGAAAAGTGAATACACTGGACTGGAATGATCATTTAATGAACCTAAGATCCCTCAAATGTTTGTATGATTGTCACTCTACCACTTTTATGTGTCTGTATATTTGATTTGAAAAACTTCACTTCTACCAGCTACAGACTGGGGAGCTAAACACAGGGAGAAAATTAAGCGCTGCACAGTGAGGTAGACTAGAGGATTATTTATCCATAGTGAATATGTTCACGCTATCTGAAGCTTAGAGCCCAGAAGAGCTGAAAGAACATGTCAACAAGACAGAATTTTAAGTGTGGTTTTATACAAACCTACCAGTTGAATGTATAAGTTGCTGAAGGGAAAGGCTGCATTCGAAGGCAGACGATGACTAAAAATGCAGTTTAAAGTGATCCTAATCCTAAAGGCAAATGCTCAGATGCAGTATCTATTAATACCCTCAGACAGGTGCTTTGATGTACTTAATATGAGAACTATCAGGCACCTCAGAACATCTATTGAAAACAGCATTCTTCACTATATGTATGTTAAGTCACGCCAAGTGCACAGGTACATCCAAGCTACGTCCACAATTCAAGATCAGATATCAGTTCATGAGAAACAGCTCTAAAGCTATGAGGATTTCTTATCTGGACATTGTAGACTGTCATTATTAAAGGTATCAGCATATGTTGTGACACAGGTGTCTCTCTGCAGATAACACAGCTTAAACCACTCTATCACATTCTTCTTGTGTGTCCTTCACTCATCTGTTACACACATGTGCATATGCAGCGTGCATATAGATGCAGGCACACAAGTCAAGAAAAAAAAAAGCACACAAACAAATACACATACATTGTGTCTGTGTACCAGTGTCTCTGTAATTGTCGGGACAACCAGTTTTATCTCTGTCTATCTAACAGGTGAGATAGCAGGGGATTACAGGTCCCTGTCATTGAGAAGAGGCTGCCACAGCCATGCCCTCATTGTTGTGGTTCTCCCACACAACACTAGCACTACCTTGGGCACCATTATTGATAAATCCTTTATGTCCTGCTGGCATCAGCTGGACGTATTTGCAGAAAAAAATCATGGACAGAAATTCTATGTATATACGCAGGGCCCTATAATTGTGGCACAAATGACTGTAGAAAACCTTCATTAAATGTGAAATAAAGGTATACAGTCAGTCAGGTATGTGGAGTGTCTTTAGAACCCACATGTTCTGTAACCAAACAAGCCTCTCTAGAGCTCAGAGTGTGTCTGTAATGAAGTTTAAATTGCATTATACAAGAGCAGCGTCCATGTAGTCAAGGTCAGTTTCAAGAGAACTGCTTGAAGGTTAAGTGAGTGCCACAGGAGTCCTCAGTCTGCAGAGGTTTTGGAATCAGTCATGCCTCAGAAAAGTCTAGCTAAGCTTTACTCTAAGCCTGATCAGTCTAAGCAGCTTTCGACGTATCAGGTGAACACATCGAGTACAATTCATGTTTTCACACTGACCCAGTGGTTGTGTAGCACATGGAAATCCTTTCATTGATTTTGAAATACACTTGATAACTGTGGTGCATTGTTAGTGCGTTATATTGCAAGCACGTTGAGAAATACACTCAGCTGTGTTAATTACCAAAGAATAAGGCGTCTTTTGGTGGATTGCCACGAGTGATGAGGAAATAGAACAGAAATACAATCACCAAGACAGCAACACCGATCTCCAGGATCACATATGGCCTGAAAAACCAGAGAAATGTAACTGTTATCCAAGAAAAATAAGATCATGTTTTCAATGTTTTGAAAGCAGCCTCAGTGCTGACACACTGCATTTCTAGACAGCAATCTCCCTCTGATTTTCTGCTTCATTCTCTTTACTAATTACTTTCTCCCATGGAAGCTATGCCAGTCTTCTCTGCAGTGCTAAATTAGTAAATGATGATGAATGGGAAGTCAGAGGGAATGATAATCATGCAGCACCCAAAGTTAGCACAGGGGAGAAATAATGCAGAAGTGTGAGAGGAAATCTGGTGATAGATGCAGAGCAGGAATGAGAGAAAAGATGCCGTTGGTGTGTTAGTTTATGTGTCCTGAGATTCCCGCATAAATTCCAAGTGGTTACCTCACACTAGCTGCTCTGCTGCTTGTCACCTTAATATCCAGTTTTATGAGACCTTTCCATTCGCTTGAGAGTCTGACAGGTTATCCACATTTTATCTGCCCCAAGGACATTTAGTGAATGATAGCTACACATCCATGCAGTATATTTCCACTATATTATAATTTCACCTTGTTAAATTGAAGTTCAGCAGTTTCTTGTGTTAGTAAAAACCTAAGTGTAAATCAAATAATTAGCTGAATTAAAAGTTTGGCTCATAACAATTATTGGTTTTTTCTGCACTGTAGTTTACTTTAAAACGCAATGCTGCTTATTCCAACCTTAACAACCAGTTATAACACTAGACCACACTAGTCCACATTGAATCTTATTATTATTTCTAACATTTATGTGCATTTTTTCATGTACTTTAACCCATAAGAACCCAGTGCTTCTTCTACGGCACTTCCTGAATGAATTTTTCTATCCATTTATTCATTCTTAACTCATTTATCACCATTTATTTTAAATATTATCCTTTGTGTTTTTTTGTTGGTTTTTTTTCAGTGTAAATCATGTATTTTCCTTGTAGATATTCGTAAAAGCTCAGATTAAAGTTGTATTTTATTATATCAGAAGTAGGGAAAAACTGAAGAAAAAGTAACTTTTTCAACAAAATATATCATTAATTGAACATAAAACAAGCGTCTTCATTTTCTGTCATTGATCCCATTCTATGGGTTTTACTTATGAATTAACCTCCTAGGACCCACTGTCCACATTTGGGACAAGAAATGAACAGCTTTATAAAAAAAAAATAAAACAAAACTGTCCACCACCGAGGACATTCCATAATTTTTTTTTTTAATGCATCTGAAAAAACTGTTGCATCATGATGTTTCCAATATAGGCAATTATTTAATTAAAAAAAAGCCAAAACATGTACTTTCCTGACATGTCCTAGTTCTTAGGAGGTTAATGCTGTAGAAGATGACAGTGTTTTCACGTTCACTACGGAGCCTCTCATCGTGAAAAGAAGATAAACTCCATTTTACACCAATTATTTACATGTATTGATAGAATTAGTGGATCAATAACAGTTTAGATCAGTAGATGGTTTTGCTCACCAGTGGCTGTTTGAGTCTTTATGAGTTAATGAATAAATGTATGCTTGCACTTGATTTGATATCCCAATCATGAATCTGGACCGCTGCAAGGATGTGTAATTCATCATATTTCTTGCAGCCGTGGTGGTATAGGTCCACCGGTGGCTTAAGAGCACAGTTTTACAAAAGCTTAATCAATCATAGACAGAGGGGTGGGAAGCAGCAAGCTGAGGCCATGTTAGTTCAGCACTGCCCTCCATGTTTACTGGTCAAAGGTAGAACTGACTCGCAATGGAAAAGATTAATGTGCACAAGGTATCTGCTAGTAAACAACATTACGTCCTCGGAAGCTCACAAAGTGTGCTCACAGAAAGAAAACAAATGCTGTGAGACCAAAGGGAAGCTCCCTTGCTACCCCACTCGATTCAGCAGTACAGGAAGATTTATGCACACAATACTGTTTGTTTGCAGAGTGGAAGAGCACTAGGCATATTGTATATCAAGAGCAATTTATCAAACTCTTCTGTGCAGTCTGTATTGATTGTCAGTGTCCATACATTTCCAAAAAAAAAGGAGCCAGCAGAGATATTTACACTGGAGGTACATAAAAGTCTGGAAGAAATATTGTGCAGTAAAAAGTTTGATGGAAGAGTCGGGTGTGTATTTCACCACTCAGGCTGTTTATTCATCTTATTTTAGCAGAATCCAATCATCTCCTACTGAACAGAAAATACTTAGTACGTTTTAAAGCAGCCTAAACTGATCAGTCCTAACAGAGAAAATCATCCCTCGCAGCACAGTCAAATATTTATCATTTAATCAGAATCTGATTATCTTTTTTTTTCCTCTTCGTTCTCCCGCTGCTTCACACACACTCAGGTGACAATGTTTACACAAGACACAACTAGATAATAAAAAGGGAATTTGTACTGCTCAATATGGCCAAGGGTTCATGAGGAATTTGCCTCAAATATACAGTCCTGAACATACAGTGTCCTCTAGTGGTGGTAAGTTTTACAGTATAAATGGTAAGACACAGTTGAACCAGTGGACATTTAGATTTTTGGAATTATATTTTAATATTATAATTATATATATATTATTAAAAAAAAAAAAAAGTGGCAACAGTGCTGTGATGGCAAGGTGAGGCAGCAGGGGCAATGGCATCAATACTGATGGCATCATTTTTAGATAAATTGTACTTTTAATCTCATTTGGGTTTTTTCATTTATTTATTTGCTTATTTATTTTTGTTACCCCCAGGTTTCCTCCTTTTTTTCCCTCTCTCTCCTATTCCTTTCTCTTCTTGTCATTTAGTTTCAGTTACCTAATGATTATCTTTGTTCATATCCTGATTTTTTTTTTTTTTCTTTTTTTTTTTTGAGAAGCCCACATCACAACATTCACACCACATACACATTGAACACAACCAAGACAGGACATTGAGTCATACTACCTGGTCAGTCAGACATTTTGTTTGTTTTGTACATTACATGCCATATATATTAACCCCCCCCCCTTCCCCCAAATTATGATGACTTATTGTAAACGTAAATATTGTAAATTATTGTACATACGTTTCCTTATCACTTGGTGTTGCTTCAATAAAGGTTATCAGGCAAAAAAAATTTTCTCCAAATAACTGTTTTGGGATGACTTTTATAATAAGCATAACTGTAAAACAATAATAATAATAATAATAATAATAATAATTCATATTGCAATACAGTATATAGTGATAATTCTGAGTCCTGGTATAAAACTAAGATTGTAAATTTTTCCTAAACTGTATGTAGATGTGGATGCAGTAAAAAGAAAATAGAAAATATTGCAACTTACTCTTGAAATTCTGGAATTGTGTTCATGGCATAAAGAATGCCAAGGGCAGAAAATGAAAATATAAAGACAAAGGTCTCCATCTTTTCATAAGCTGCAGCTGCAGAGTCTAAAACAAATACAATGAAGTTACCACTCAGTGAAGCTAACAACATCATTTAATCAATCAATACTAACATAGTTATACGACATCATCAGACAAAGGGTATGATATTTTGATAAAATAAAATTAACCTTATCTAAGTACAATTATATCATAGTATATCAATCTATTGAAATAAAATGTGTAATACTGAAAAGAGAGGACAAGAAGCAGAGCAGGTTCTTACCGTCTGGCTACCCTTTTGCCTTTTGGTGGATTAACCAAATTACAGCTGGCCTGAGGCAGACGTGGCCTTTACTGGGGAAATAATGAAGTGCAGACAAAGGAGCTTTTGGAGGAAAAGTTATGCAATTTGGTTTTGTCACAGATTTACATAAGTCGTATTAGAGAATAGGCCCACATTCCACTTAATAAGGCAACACACAATCAAATTATACATAATTATGTTGCACAGTCTACTTAACTTCATATGTCGATATATTCACAAATACTAACATGTATATTGTAATAAAATGGGAACTGGATGTGGGTTCTTCTTTTCCCTCAATTGTTTATCTCAGGCAAAAGTTTTACAAATGATGGTCACATTTTTTTTAAGTCTTACAAAAATGAATAGTTTTAATTGTTGTTTGTAACATACTTTTACATTTTTAACATCCATACACAAACACCATTGTACAGAAAAGAAATGTTTTTGACATGCCATTTCCTATGAACAGTAAACCGAGCCATAGTGCACAGTGTCATGTATTGTACTACTAATAAGAAACACAAGGTACAACAGCTGAAGAAGCAAAAGTGTGAGTTCTGTTGAATTTCTGAAACATTTTCCCAATTATTTCAGACCATTTGGCTGTGACTTTGCAAGTACAGAATAGAATAGAATAGAATAGAATAGAATAGAATAGAATAGAATAGAATAGAATAGAATAGAATAGAATAGAATCTCTATTTGTCACATAACACTGGCAAAGACAATGACAGTAAAATGGGAGCTGCAGCAGCCCTCAATTGTGCAAAAAACAGGTGTAAATGAAATAAAAAATACAAATTTGCATATACAAGAAAATGATCTATATTGCCCAGTCAAACCTAAAACATTTACTGTATTGAAATGCGTGTCTTAGTGTGTATGAATATGTTATGTGGGAGTACAGAAGCAAGAAATCTGTCCAGACTCCTCTTTTAATTTTTTGCTCAGTAGAAACTAATTCTCCTTGTTCTTTAGATATGGTGTCTCTGCGTTTTTCCTCGCCTACTGAAATAATTGCTTCAGTTTATATGTTTTTTGCTACTGAGCTCAAAGAGAAATGCTCCTACTTCAAAGTGTTGGCAGTGTGATGCCAGTAGGGTGCACCAAACTCAAACTAAAAGACCAAACACCTTGTCAGCACTGTGGATCTTAATAGATTGACAGTTTTCACATTCATTTATCAATAAATGGGATACATTTAGCCTATTAAACTCTTTATAGTCATCTTTCATTATGAATTGTAAATTCCAGGCATGATCTAATTAGAACATGAATTAATTCAGATACAGTAAAACTAACTAATGCCAAGATCAATAAAAAGAAACTGTCCAATGTGGTGGAGTAACATGCAATACAAAGGTGAACCTAAAAAATACCAAAATGCACTTATCCTCCTGTGACATTCTGTATCATCATGGAACACCTTGCAGACACACAATACTACAATATTGGTGAAGACAATCCACATCAATGCCAGAATCTTTAATGAACACACATACACACGGCTTTTTGCTTCCCACCACCGTCCTTTGTTGGGAATAGGGGGACTACTATACCAGGAAAGCAATGAAGCAATGGCACTATGTGTTTGCTGGAAACAACTGGAGCTCTTCCAGCTCTGTCGTTCAATAACGAGGAATAGACAGATGGATGCCAACATGAAACAACAACCGGCAGTCGGAGGATAAACACCATATCCTCTCATAGAAAAGCTGTCTGTCATCAGAAAAGCAGGTAAATGTGTATTTTTAGCTGCATGTTGAACAAATACAAACAGTACTTAGTCATAAATACACTGTATTTGTGACCAAATGGCAAAAATTACAATGCACTGGGTCAAAGATGTTTACTGGTGTGTATAAATAGGAATAAAAAGAGGAATGTGTCAGGAAACAAAATTATTCCAACTTTATGAGCGACAGTGTATATTAGCAATGTAAATTACTTACAACAATGTCATGAATGTGAAATATGGCAATCCATAATTGCATTCAAACCAATTTGAGCTTTTAAGCTTAATGGGGGAAACTGTAGCATTTGGAGTATTGTTTAGGTGCAAACTGCAAAACCTGGGAAGTATGCACTGAAAAAACTAACTATAGCAGAATAAATAACAAACTATATTCTTTACTAATAAAGTAAATTTCTTTTACTCATTTTCTTGCTTAATGCTTTGTTTTTACCATGGCTACATTTTCATCCAAACAATGTAGGCATCTGCCTGTGAAAATAAATAAATATGTGCTCGTTTTTTAGCATCACTCTCATGGGTGTAGGCTTAGATTTAATAGAAGGTTTTGGGCTTTTGTGGAACAAACACTTAATTCTAGTCTGAGACACAACACTAACCCTATTTACTGAGTATAATGTTATAAAATTTCTCATAGCCGTATAATTAATTTAATTTAACTGATAAATGAGGATGTGTCCAGACCCACCAGTCGAATAGCCCCAGTCGACTAGTAAATAAATAAATAAATGTGTGTGTGTGTGGGGGTGTATATATATATATATATATATATTTTTTATTTTTATTTTTTTTCAAGCACTGACCAGAGGGGTTTAATACCGAGTCAGACTGTTTGAGATAAACATCCTCTACTGCTCTCATATAGAGAACAAATGCATGAGTTGAGTAAATCGGGGAGCTGAATGCCCCATCTGGTCCAAACCCATCCCTGTGCTCTTAAGAACACAGGTCTGTCCGAAACACACCGAAGACCCAAATAAAATCGACGCGTTCAACAAGCGGCACTGCGCGTGACGACAGCGGCGGAAATATTTTTCGCTATTCAAAATGGCACCGTCTCAATCAGGAAGTGGGGAAAACAACTAAGAAGAATAAGTTGGATACATTTTCTTATTTCTGTTCCTTTGACGCGACTCTTCGCCCAAAACCAGCCCGCGTGTGTGACGTTTGGATTGAGAATAAGTAACACATTAGAGGTGAGTGAACTTCGAAGATATTGTGAAAATGCAGGCGACACATCGGCAGTTGCCTAATAACAAAATGCGATCGGGGCAGCCTCTCCTAGGCACGCACGTTTTTGACGACGGGCTACGCCGGTCTTTGATTGCTGCTCTCATTCAAGTGTTCTCCTGGAAGTTGTTTTCCCAGAAACAGGGACTGGGTTGAGATTAACAAATGTAGCAGGAGCTGTGGCAACTAAAAAAGCTGTAGTTTGCATTGAGTATCCGGCATAGTATTGAGAGATAGAAAGGCCGGCACCGAATGAAGCTAAGCTAGCTTACTACAGTAGACTGAAGTGGGTATTACTTTCATGTTATACGTCAGATTAGGTGTGCTTCAAAGACCGACTTGGTGTCTTTGTAACAGCAACTTTTCTGTTTTTGTGAAAGCTATTAAATCCAAATAGTGTGCATCATATGTAGAAAGCCGTAAACGACTTTTTAATGTAAACTCCAGACTTGGTTGGTTCACCTTCGGACACAACGTAATAAATCGAGCATACCCCAAGTCGGAAAACGGCTATAAGCTATGCTAGCGCTGCTAGCACATTTAGCTACAAAAAGTAAGCTTGGTATTGTTAAGTAGTAATACCTCTTTCTATCCTGTACCGACCGTGTTATTATACACATATAAAAGGTATTCGAGTGGACAAATTATAAATGCAGTGTATCTTACGTTAGCTCGTTCGCTAACACTTGATAAAGGTATCGTTTGTCGTCCGACAAGCTAACAGTAGCCTAACAGTACTGTAGAGCTTTGGCTGCCGTCCTTTGTGTAGAGACCAATGAGTCTCTGAACCTTCCTTCGTTGAAACTCACATTTAATCATTTATTGTAGGAAAATGATACACCGTCCCCAACAGAAGATTTACTTGAGCAGCAGTAACATGTAGCCACTTAGAAGGACACTATGGCACAATATTAGCAAAGTAACATAAGCTTGATTTCAAGCAAGGAAATACTTTGGTATAATCGCCGGCCACCTAAAGTTAGAAAACAACTGTAGTTTCAATATGAGTCTGAAAAGATGAAGCCCCGTCTGTTCGGTGTTCTAGAATGAGTCATTTATTCACGAAATGGGAACAGATCGAATTAATTCGGTAGTTGTAGGAATTCTTTGAAATGATGATGACCTTGCTGTTACTGTGTACTAAGTCGAAAAAATGTATGAACGCACAGTTTCTTCTTTGAACATCAAATGTTGGAGTTGGTAAATGCATTATTACTTAGTAAAGATTAACTTGCCTAGCAATAAATATGTTTGTATGCTATGTTTACTCTTGTCACCACACTACATGTTGGGGCTTTAAGACAGATAGAGAAAACTAGAGGAATGACCAGGAAGAAATGAAAATAGCTCAGACAAAGCTGTCCCCTCAAGTTCTTTTTCATCCTGCAATTTTCACTCTTTAGTTTCCACTGGGTCTGTTGCCTGCAGCCAAAGCTAGTCAAGCCTCATACAAGCCTTGACATATTGTAGGTTGCCCTGGTGGCTGGCTATTTATCTAATTATGTCATTTCCCCCCCTTGTTGATGGATACTATTTGGCGACTGCAAAGTGAATGGCAAGCTTGGTTCCTGTCCCTGCTCGAGCTGAGTGCCTTTAACCCCTGTGACGTGGCCAATGGCCTTGGTGTCACTTGCTCTCAAATCCTTCTTGCAGCCAGATCTCTCTCTCTCTCTCTCTCTCTCTCTCTCTCTCTCTCTCTCCCTCCCCCAGTATAGACTCTTAAGGCAGCACACAGACTGTTTCACTATGCATTATTTCACTAGCTAATATTTATTCATCTTTTGTCCAGAGTCTGAAAATATCATTGTCATTTGATGCTTTGTTTTTGCTTGTGTCAGAGTACAACATATGTTTCTAAAGATATGTGTAACTGCAGCAACAGTCTCTGAACAATGCTTGTGAATGTGCGAGTGAAGCTGCATGTTTGCGCTGTCTTCAAATTTCCTGCCGTGTCAGACAATTGATGGCTGCCTGCCCTACAGGGACACTGAGGGTCACAACACATCAGATCTGTTGATATTTTCTCTTTAGAGCACACATTAATGGTGTGTATGGCACTCATAATTTATGGATGTGCTTAATAAAGCAGATATATATTAACAAGGTAATTAAAAAAAAAACATATCTGACATGTCTCCGAAAATGAGTATTGTTTTCTACTCATTCAAAATGTGATGGTTTTAGATCTACAGTTGAGGTTTTGTTAATATTATCACCAAGATGAATGGATGCAGGTTTGTTAGATGAGTTCAGACTAGTGTGATCCAGGGCCTACCCTGCCACAAGCCCTCTGCTCTTTGTGACATGGCTTCCACACTCCCCTGTTCTTCCTATTCGCCAGCCCTTTCTTTTTCTCTCTAGTTGTTGCCAGCGATAATCTAATTTATGGCCCATAGACCGATTGGACCAAGAGTGAAAAATGTGGAGTGGGGGAGGGGAATCAGAGCAAGGTAATAAGTTTGATTCAGTTCCTGCTTTCCTGGAATCTGGTCTTCATTAGATAATGCCGTAGTTCTTATATTTAACATAGCATGGATGCATGATCATAAGAGAGAGAAAGAACCATTGACAGTTGTTAGGATTATGTGGCCACAGTCCTCTCCTCTACACTGCGACACAGGCAGGTCTTTCATGATTAGCCGTCCCAACTAGTGTAGACCTGGAGGCTATGTGGCTCCCTCCCAAGCCACATAAGACCTTCACAAGATATGACTGAAATGCACAACAGCATGCCACGCTGATGTTTTCTGTGGAAAAAATATGTCAACATCTCTGCGAAAAGCAAACAGGCAGTTCAAATGGGACTTATCCAGGACGGAAATGTGAGAGAAATATTAGCGTCCACATTGATGGATGACTGAATCATGTGTGTCATTGTTTTACTTATCAGCTTGAATAACTGCTAGTCCCATGTGACCAACTGAGAAAGTACAACAACAGAGTATTTAAAGACTTGCATGCAGTCTTAATTTCACCCCTCGTGTACTAGAGATGTTGCAGGATTGTACTGCATGGATTTCTCTTATTATTCCAGTGTTGAGACTTTTACACATGTTGGAAGCATCAAAAATTGGCTGGAAATTATGTCATTATATTGTTTACTCCATGGTACTGCAGTGAGTCACTTCATCCAAGGTGACCAGTTTTAATTCTAATTCTGTCTCTACACTTCTTATTGTAAATGTGACTGGAAAGAGGTTTAAACTTAAAGTAAAAATTGTATTGATGTTATTTCTATGATATAACCTTATATATTACATTATATAGAAATTATTTGATATTTATATTTGAATGTTGAGTTATTACAAATTCAGGTAAGAGCAGTAGGGGCTAATGGTGTCTTTCACATAATTATCCAACTTTTTGACAAATTTCAACATGAGTGACATCTGGACTGTTGTCTGCATTCTTGACCTGATCTAAGTGGAACAAAAGAAATAACCACAGTGAGTTCTTTGTTGTGCTGAGGCTTTAAAAACTAGTGAAAGATGAACAACACAAGCCTTTTGAGATTGTGCTCTCTCTCCCTCTCTAGCCCACAACTTGACCACACACTTTGTGCAAATCAGTTTACTGTAACAACACGGTTAAGTTGAGGGTAGAGGCAGTTACAGTTTTTCCTTCACCGTGGATGCCTGCCTTGCATGAAGCTGAAGTGGATAGGTGGCCACGCCATGCATAAACAAAAACACTCTCTAGTCTCTATTAGTGGAAAATAAGTTGCTGACATTGCTGGTAATTTCTTAACTCTACTATTGTCATTTTAGTTTTTCAAGTTAGTAGATAGTTTACTAACTGCTTAGTTAGTAGTGCATTTGTCTTTCAAAATTCACTTTTCCTTGTGCTTTACTTGAACATGTTTATTGTTTTTTCCAAGAGGGAGCAACAATAGGCCTATGCTGATATGTAGCTGCTTCGAACCATTTCAATTATATATAAACTGTTTTTTAAGATTTATAATGGAAAATGCAGTCATTAAGTTGTTCTCTTGTGTGAAACCACACCAATACAGGTTGTTAGGCCCAGATAGTTTTATATACAATTGTGTATAGTCTGGAAAAATAACCCAACAATGAAGAAAACATACATTTTTTTCCAGAAATGCACAAAATGATGAAGTAAATTTTATTTTAAAAATTAGGACTAAAATAAGAACTGTGGTGGTGGTCCATCCACTGTTGCCTCACAGCACAAAGTTTCTGGGTTTGAGCCCACTGTGGAATTTGCATGCCCCCCCCCAATCTAAAAGGCCTGTAGGTGTGAATGTGAGAGTAAATGGTTGTTCATCTGTATATGTCAGCCCTGCAATAAACTGGTGACATATCCAGGGTGTACCCCGCCTTTGCCTGTGGGTAGCTAGGATAGGCTTCAGCACCCCATAAGCTTCCTGATAATTAAGCAGTTCAGGAAATGAAAAGTACCAAGCTGAAGCATTTACTTGTCCTTATATATTTATCTCTTTTTTTAAATCAGTGATTACACCCAGAAAATGGAGTGAACATTCATGCAAATACTGAGGAAAACGTCCTTGGTGTAATCAAACAAAGTGTACCTCTTAATTGGGACATATTTCCAGACCCAGAGGCAAGGAATCAGCTTCAGTGGAACTCAGGATCTAGGCAGAACTACAACTAGTTAAATACAACCCACTTTGGGAAAAAAACAACTTTATGTACTGTATATGAGACTTGGTGGGCATTCATACTAAAGACAGCCCTTCATAAAAACTGCACATGTTACTGCATTGGTGAGTGCGTGTAGCTTCAAGTACCAGCCAGACATGAAATATGATCCAGAAAGGTTGGTTCAAGTAACAGTAACAGCCTACCTGAAGCTGCAAGCCCAAATCAACGCAGCACCTTGTGTTGACTTAACAAATGTCTGTTTTTCAGTCTAATTACCATCAGGGTTGGTCTGAAGGTGGCCTGGGGCCCATTAGATGATAATTACTTGGAAAACTTACCTGACATCACCACAATATGCGCACTGCCAAAGAAGTTATTGACCCAAAAGCAAACAAGACCGTCATGCATGTCTGACAACAAATGAAGTGTTCTAGACAGTTTCTTGACAAATCAGTTCACAGGTTGAGAAAGATGAGAAAGGTCATTGAACAGGGGCATACGGCCATAGCAAGGTGGTGGAGAGGAGGCACACTAATGCAGGTTGTAAAATTTTGACTGGAACCTGTGGGATTTGTATCATCTATTCTTTTTTGCACTATTTTCTAATTTTTACACATCCTTTCCCTAAACTTGTTAGTAAAAATACAATATGTCACATGTTCGGATCGTTTATTTACCTACAACACTAGAGTGGCAGTGTGTTAGGTAGAAATGGAGGAACAAGGCGTGTCAAAAAAACAGGGTGTGTAATATTCTGGCAGGCATAAAAGCGATACGCATAGGACAATTCCATCATGAGCCTCCTGCTGCGCCCCCAGCCCCAAAATACGTTGGGGGGGGGGTGTACGATATTCCCAGCCGAAAATGAATTGCTCTTACACGGGGTGCCGCCTCCATTGACAAACACTAATAGTCCAACCGCTTGCATTTCAACATGGTAATATCCATGACAAGGTAAGAGAACAATATATTGATAATTAGCATGGCTTTCAGCAAGCTGTGCACCATTTTTTTGACTGTGCTTTTCCAAAATTAACCGTGCAAATTATGGGTGCACAGCTCACTGCCTAACACACTGTAGAGTGGCATAATTAATGAAATCACAGTCAGTGTGAATTTATATAACTGCAAAAGCCTGGGTGTATTGTTATATTTTGATTGCAAAGTGAAAATTGCTGCGTTTTGTAAAAATTGTTTTGAAGTTTTTGTAGTGGTATACTTAAAATAACCAGTAATCTGCATTTTCCTTGGTGACCCAGTCAATAGACTCAGATTGCAATCACTATATTGGCCGCAGTAATCACAGCATGATATTTTCACCTAATTGTGCTGCTCTGCTAAAAACTATGCATCTTTACAGAACGATATATATCATCATTGCAACATTTACAAAATACCTCAATTAAATTCAAAACAAATCAGCTTACTGATGAAGCCAACAGAGTTTAGATTATGTATTTAAGTCTTATAGTAGGGAACTTCAAAAACTGAATCTATGGTCTTGAATGATCACAGTCTACAGGACTGTGGTTGGATGTTCTTCTGTTCCTTTATCGTAGGGATGTGCAAATATTAACATAGAAATAATATGCTAACGTCAACAACTGACACACTCCCAGCACAAGACAGGTTCTAGCCCAAACCTAAAGGAGGATCACTAGCAGAAATTGTTCAATTTTTGACTTTAAACTAGTGTCTTTCATCTGTCACCTAACCACAGTTTTTTAAGAATGGATAATTCCTGTCTGAGCACTTTTGTACATGGTATAATACACAATAGTAAACCATGCGGAAGAAGATGACTACAATTGTAGACTATAAGTGTGGTAATGGCCTCAGTCGATCCCCTCCATCTGCCAGCCCCTCACTGAAGCTCAAAGATAAACTAAACTGAGCAGACAGACAGACAGACAGGCTTGCTGTTGCTGTGCATGTGTGCAATGTTCACAGGCCTACCAAAGAAGTGAGGTCAGTGTGATTGCAGTCATACGCTGCCTGCATTTGAACAGTGTTCAGACAGAAAAGTGGTGCATGTATTCAAGTGATTACTTACCTTAAAGACTTTCATTTTTATACACAAAGACAGTACAAAACACTAGCTACTCTCTAAATAAGAATATGTTGATGATTACACATCTGCAGGGATAATAGAAAGTTGTAGTTCATATTCCACAATATATTTAGTAGTAATTTGGCCATGTTTTGGATCCATGCAGTGCAAGACATATGATTAAAAACCTTTCCAAATACATCATCCACTTAAGCAGGCCTGATCTCTCCCTCTTAGTGCTGGGTTGTTTGCCTCTGAAATGTGCATCTGATAGCTTTTGCCTGGTGTTGTGACTGACTCTCTGAATAACTCTGGCTGAGAGGGTTGGGTAGGGGGGCGGGGGATGTAAATGCAGGGAACCAGCTGCCTCCAATCAGCAGCAGAACCCATGTGGGGGTCAGACTGGGTTAGAGGAAACAGCCAACGCCGCCGGCTTTCTCTGACGGGAGGCAGGGAAAAAAAGGAAGAATGGACGTTATAAAAATGGGCTTGTTTAAGACAATGTGGACAGTGAGACAATGCAAACCAGCACGTGGCTAGAAACTGTGATGTAAATAGCAAAATAGTTAGCCTTGACTAAACAGGAAAGAGGGACAGTGATATGAATGGGTATGTGAGAATTCCCAGAAAAAATATCAGGGTATAATGTAGAAATAGGTATGAATAATATATCCATTAATATGTTTACTTATATAGAGTTATGTTCATGGAAAATGAGCCATGGCCTATTTGGTTGTAAAAGAGTAATATAGAATAGAAAGCAGCATGCAGCTAGCAAATATCGTCATCTCCCTATTCTGAGGAAATCAGATGACAGAGGAAAACAGGGCAAAGAGGCGGCTAAGTGGATCTTTCTCTCTTTGATCTAGTCAGCGTTTGATCTATTTCTGGTGGGTGATGGTGGCTGCAGAAGTACAGGGATTGCTCTTAAATGAGTGTCATCAAGCCACCGTAAACCATTGTTTGTGACCTTTTTTGTGCCTCTCGGCTCTTTGCACTCTGCACTTTGTTACGGTCGTCTCTGTTTAACTCTCCTCTGCCCTCACTTGTCTCTTCTGTGTTGCTCCCTGTCCCTCTCTCAACACCCTTATTTTATTTAGCACAACAAAAGCATTCTCTGAGCCACGAGAGCTCAATTAAGTTCCCTCTTTATAGATAAATCACTTTAATGTCTCCTTTAGCTGGTGTTTGTGGGTACAAAGATATTAATCACCATGGCAAAGTGGTGCTGAATAGCCACTTGGAGTAGGTTGATGATCTAATGAAGATTAATTGGTATCCTGTTGTAAGTAGCCAAATTTTTACACCGCCTTTCAGTTCAGACCAAATCATTTAAAGGACTGCCTTTTTCTTCAATTTGTTCTTATATTCTGTCCCAGTCCAGAGAGCCCCCTTGATAAATATTTGAACGAGCGAAATGCAATAACAACAGACTCTTAAAACCCAATTTGTTTCCATTTCCCAGCTTTTGATAAGATGGCAGATTTGGTTACACAGTCATCTGATCATTACTCTCCATCCAGTGTCCTTCCCAGTCTCTGGCCCATTCACAGTCCCTTTACGGCAATGACAGTAATACTGAATGGAAATGCAGTTTGCAGGAAGGTAACAGGAATAGATGGGTGAAGTCTCTGTCCTTTTATGTATGTGCTTAAAGGCATGGGTGTCTATGTACGTGCACATGCTTTAGCGTCAAAAAAAGGTGCTAATTAATAATTTAGGTTGTTTTGAATGACGGAGCCGTGTGTTTCCCTGGGAAGTAACTTGTTCCTTTTATGAATATTTCATCACTGTAGCTAATGAATCCAACCAGTCAAGGCAATCATAACCAACTAACAGGCCCCTTGCTGCTCTGGTGTAAGGCAGCTGCATCTGGATCATTTGTAACCTGATTACTGGTGATGCTGATGGACTCAGATTGGTGATGAGTGACTGCTGTGCACTGGCTTGAATGATTGTTGTCAGCCAGCGTGTCGGTACTTGGTCTACTTATGCAGAGTGACATGTGCCCAGCAGTGTTTTGTCACATGCAAATATGTGCGTAGAGGTGCAGCCACACTGTGCATTAAAGCTGTAAGAACATTTTGATACGCTTGAGTATTAGAGATGTAACAATATGAAAATTACATGTGATCAAAATTATCAGTTATCATTATTGTAGTGGTAGTGTTGAAATGTGCTCAAAATGTTCAAAAAGTACTTGTACACACACTGACATAATTTTAACAAGTTGTATTAAAAAAAAAACCCCAAAGAACAAAAACTAAATAACATGCACAATGTACTTTCAGTTGACAGTAATATTGAAATATTAACATCAAACATACAAATGTGCATTAAAGATGGCACCTTATGGCCAGAAGACATATCTGCACTAGGAGTGGGAATTGATAGGATTTTATCAATATCAATGCCATTGTTGATTTTGTTTACCAATCCAAGTCCTTATCAAGTCTCTTATCGATTCCTGATTGGGTTTTTTTGAGGTGAAAAAAAAGTAGTTGGACAGGTCATAGTCGAGCTTGTTTGACCATTTTCCATAACAAATCATTCACAATAACACAATGAGTGGACTGGGTCTGTGTATGAGCGGAGCAGCGGGAGGGACTCCACAGTTGAGGTCCTGCGGGCAGACACTTAAGAGCAGGAAATGAGAAGTATCACCGGGAGTTTTCAAAGTGTGGTAATCGAACACGGTTTTCGTAATAATTAGAATTTAAACAATAATACTAACCATCAGGAATTTTACCACAGTTTATCATTATACCGGTAATCGTTACATCCCTATTGAGTATTGATATGATAATACTGTGTTTGTGATATTATGTTAGGTGTTGATTCTGAAAACACTAATTTATACATGACCAATTTGTTGCAGACGGAAGTTCATTTTGTGTTTAAATACTGGTCTGGTTGGATTGCATTAAAAGGAAACTTTTTATTAAGTTTCCCTAAACTTTGGCATATAGCAATATATCACCCACTGCTGTACAGTTTTGTGTGTGTGTGTGTGTGTGTGTGTGTGTGTGTGTGTGTGTGTGTGTGTGTGTGTACATGCCAATACAAAAAGTGCCAGTTGTTTAATATTTTAATGCTAAATCATTGAAATTCAACATTTGTCAATGGGGTCATTCTGGACAGGAAAAGGACTCCACCCAGCTTAGGTGTAAGTGCTAAGGTTGTTTATTAAGATCTAAATAAAATAATTAAATATGATAAAGTACAGTTGCTGTATCGTGATGTATATGTCTCTTTGTTATACAATTACATATACGTCATTGAAGAATTTCACTGTGGTACTCACCCTTAATACCACCTGCTCACACCTGCTTACAGCACTGAAATATATATCATATATTTCTGAATCTCAGTGGCTTTGACATGATGTTATATCACCACATTCCTATATGATCATGTTCATGCACACACCTACAGATCCTATGAGCATTAGAAGCACAGATCTGTTACTCTTCTATTAAGAATGCTTTGATGTATCATGTACTTTTCTAGATTTGTACTTGAAAGCAGCAGTTAACCTGCAGAACACCACCTCCTCAGAACCTGTTCAGCCACTGCTTGCATTTGACTGAGACAAACACGCATATTGAGGTGAGCTCTGTTTAGCATCAAACTCCCTTGTCCATTGACAATGCAGTTGATGATGAAGCAGAGTGTTGTGTTTAAGGATTTTCTCAGTACCTTAAGGAGGATTCAGTACAGGCATAAAGAAAGTGATTGCATACATTCAACTGAGAGTAAAAGAAGACATGTGAGGAGGATGAGGCCACAGTTGTCGGTGACATGGGGGGATGTGGTTGAAATTTTTAGTAGGAACTCATGAGAATGAACTATTCATACCATAAACATATTACAAATAAAAATGTTGAATGTTGAATCTGCCATACTGCAGGTTTATTTACTTCACATTTAACTGCATGAATATTAAAATGGAAAATTCGTGCTGGACAATTAAACCAACTGCAGTGTCAGCTGGTGCATGTGTGTTTGGTGATATTTTCGATTCAGTGGCACAGTGAGCAGAGGGAGGTGCAATGTATGAAAGTCAATTGAAAGCCACAACATATTTTCTTTAGATCACTGCAATTTTTTTTCAGGTTTAGGTGTCTGAATTGGAAACCAGTACACTTTTCAAAATGACAAATTTTTTCTTTGATAACCAAGCAAGAAGACTTAAATTGTAATCATCATTTACCGTACTGTCCAAAAATAATTGCGTTTTTTCATTCCACACAGCTTCCAGAACACTGCACATATTTGAACATATGCATTCTGTTCCATCGTACTCTACATGCACTTCAGTATGCATGGAAGTATAATTGTATTTCAGATACAGCCTGTCAATGCGTACCTCACATGTGAATACATGCTCGAGTCAGGGTGATTGCCCTCGTGAGTGTTAATCGTGACTTAACAGCTTAAGGAAATCACACTTCCCTCCATGATCCTCATGTGCTCTGGCTGCAGCTGATGTCACCAGTACACAGGGAGTCCTCCATTCCGCATATTGGGTCTTACCTCTCACATGATGTAGTCCCAAACACAGGTTGCTGTTACTGGTTTGTTCATTTACACCCATCTTGCATTTTTGAGGTGACCGAGGTACACTGTGTGTAAACCGTTGTTCAGCTGACGCAGCTTCAGTTACACACATCCAAAGCAAAACCAGTGGCCAGATTATGAGAAATACAACTTCTGATGTCGCTAAACTGCTGTGTTTGCAGTTTTAACCTTGAAAATAGTAAAATGGTTAACATTTTTGAAACATATTGTGGTATTAGGCCACCCAGAGAGCGATTGGGGGGTGGGTGGGCATGTACAGTAGAGACCCTTGAAGTACAGATTTAACAGATTAGACAGTCTCTTTCTCTCAAACATACACACTACTACTCAACAACAAAGGACCTCTTCAGCACACATTTGGGTCTCGGTACAAAATATGAATTTAGATATTACCAAAGCACTTACTTTTAATATCCAGCGAGGGTTATAAATATGTTTTACTTTGTGTGCAGCTTTTTGTTCAATGATCCCCTTGCCTTCCTCTACTTTTTATTTTAAGATTCATCCTGGGAAATCAGATCCTAATCATAACCATCACTTCTCTTGACCACAAAACCTTTTTGTATTGTATATGTTAATGTGTCCATGGCAGGCAAATATCTCATCACTTCAGCATGTGGTGGTTGTTGAAGTGACATTGCACCTGGAAAAGAGCACTTATGTACAATTTCAGGAGTTTGGAGTGCATGTACACACACACACACACACACACACACACATGTGGTTGTGTGGCAGTAAAGAAATCCAAATGTTAGTGAACAGCTAGATTCTTTTGGAGATGGGAGGTAAAAGGGAACGTATCCTAGATTTTCATTTGTGTCTAGATCACTAACAATTGTATTCAATTGCCCAGTGAAATGTTATTCATATTGTTCACATTTCTCCCCTCTTCACCTTATTATTAAAACCCCTTCCTGCTTTTTTCTTTATTGGCTTCCTTTTTCTCTCTGTACTTAATTATCAGATGCTTGTGCTGGTTTCCAGTATTAAAAGGCTTTACTGGAACAAGATATCTGGGACCACTCTTACAATAATCAGTATTGATTATCCGTAGTAGCTTGGAGGAGCGGTGGGGGTCACAGAGCAGAGGACAGTGAATGACTGACACTTTTCTGTTGCTAAGAGACAGTTGGCATGGTACAAATAGCTGACAGCTCTGTGTGGTTCGAGAGACAAGGCTTTAGTGCATTATAGGAAGGCATTGCATATGATCTGAAATAAAATGCAGAAGGTGATGCAATGAATGTCCAGTGAGGCTAATTAAGAGAACAACCTTCAGTTTTCTCGACTCATCATTCTGTCAGATAAAGAATTTATACTGTGTCAGACACCAGACACATCACTCTCCACACATATATATATACACATACACACACACACACACACACTTACACATTCCTTAAGGTAGACTGCCAGCTGTGAGTGTGACCTCTTTTTAGCTGTCTGTGTCTGTCATTCGCTTCATCTCCAGGCATAATTCGTGGGCATTCATGTGTTATGGCTCTCACTTACTTAGGTTTATGGCTATACTGAGCTTCCCTCCTTTCATATAAGAAATCTGTATGTGGCACACATGCTTTCAGCCTATGTTTGCTTTGTGGTGTACAGTCACAGAGTAATCCCTGGAGGATATTGTTGAGAGACTGTACACCACTGCTCAACCACAGAATTAAGATAGAATTTTGTTCATTTGCATTTCATAAAATAAGAGAAAATTTGAGGTTTATTCTATGAGCACACCATTACTCTCTTCCTCTCTGTGCTCTTTTTAGCAGTTGGGTAATTCAATACTTAAATGCTATGTGAACATTAAAAGCAGTACATCCTACTAATATATAACAAAAGTAGTTGGCTGTTGAAAAATAGTAGTGTATCAGGTTCAACATTGTACAGTGACCCGTTGAAACTTGACGACAAATGTGTGTTAAATCTGTGTCACATGTGTGCTGCCTGTTAGGCTAAAAGGGGTGTACCAATCCTTTCAGACCACCATGGATTTGTTTTGCTGCTTTGTTCGAACCCAAGATGAACTGTCAAGAGGCTTGAGAACCTTTTCTCCATTCAAGCTGGCGGCGTCTTTGGAGGGTTGTCACACCGAGAGCACAATTTCGACATTGTGCAAAAGCAAGGTCATTATTTCTTCAGTGCAAGTAACTGCAAACTCATGGTTGAGCCACAGCAAAGAACAATAAATTTCTGCGGACGTGTAACCATTCTCTTACTCAATACAGGCTTGTGAAAAAATTTGTCGACAATATTAGTAGTATTGTTAAAAGGAAAATTTTGTTTTTCGTTGTAATTTGAGAAAACTTCCTCAGTGTTTTGCTATGACAGGATTGTGGAAAGTATAAATTCTACTGGCTGCCCTACAACCTGATCTTTGAAGAGGGGAAGCTGACCACCAGTACTTTAAAACTTTCTATGTACTTCTGCTGAAAATCTTCAATTGCTTTTTTTTTTTTTTTTGTATTGGATGACCTCAAATGAGAGGTTTGCTTGTGCAAAATCTGAACCTATTTCACTGGCAGCAGGGGAAAATGGCCTTCCATTGTGTGGATTGCCTATATCAGTAGTGAATGTGTTGGGCCGCCAGGTTTCTGTCTCCCTCTCACACACTCACATGCACACGCTCCCAACACACAAAGGCCCTCTTATTTAGACCCTCATGAACTCTATTAGGATTTATTACCTCAGTTTTGTCCCCAGTGAACATGTCTGGCCTATGTTCCAGATTGGAAGAGAATGGAGTGAGGGAGAGAAAGGGGTTATGAAGGTAGCAGTTTGATTAGACTGGGGCCAATGAAGTGTTAGTGATGTTATGCAGGGATTCAGTGTGAAGCATTGGAGTGATTTAGGTGGTAAACCAGTGGCATTTGTGGAATATATGTTGTCTGGAACACAGAAATGAGTCAGTTATATTTTTCAATATTTTGTTCACTAAGCTACAGTTAAATACATTTCTTTAATAATCTGGACTGTAGTGTTAACAGAGGCAGCAGAAGTACGCTCTGCCTGCTTTTCCCTCAGGGTGTGAAACTATATCAGCACAAAGTAGGTCCTTGTGGTCACTTTTCCAATTAGAACTTGGTGTGTCAAATGTATTCAAACACATTTAAAGCTATACCTACCGATCTGGCATGTCTCACAGCACTTAGTAAAAATTTGAACATGAACAACCCGCCTCCCTCCAAAGCCCCACCCGCTTCCCCCTGCCTGAGCTCTGACGCTCCCCTCCTCTCGCTTGATGTGTGCAGTGGAAGCGGAGGTAGAGGCAGAGATGCGGTCTGCTTTGGCGTGGCTGTGAACCCCTCCCTCAGCAATCAGACACATCATCCACCTGCTGCACAGCGGCAGCTCCTGTTTCATTAGCAGATCCTGTATGTAAGGGTCTGGTCTGGGCAGCGATGGGTCATTGTCTTCACTGCACCTTACCTGGGCAGACTGAGCCGTACCGTGAGCATGTGGACTCTGCCACTGTCCTTGGATATTCGAGGATTCGTAGTCCATACATTTATCATCCTATTTTGTGTGACACCATGTGCATGTATGCGGAGTCCTATAGTCAGAAAAATTGAGCTTTGTGCAGATGTGTCTGCAGAGTCAAGTACACCCAACTTTTATTTCCATCCTTCATTTACTGGACTCTTCTGCAATCGTGTTTTTCTGTTTGTTCTCCTTGGTTGTTTTTTCTGTTAATAAATCAGTTTTTTCCCTTCAACACCATGCATTTGAGTCCCATCCACTCACAGCCCTAGACAGCAGACTGCGGTCAGTGACAGGAGGAGCAGCGTGAATGAAACATCAGATTCAGAGGCACCACTATCTGATGTGGGACGGCGGTAATGGATGACTGACAGGAAGCTCAACCATGCTCAGCCAATTATTTTATTTGGACCGAATAAAATGATTGGTCATATTTTTATCAGAAATATATGAGAATCAAACATTTTTGAGTTTAAAAATTTGGTGGATTTCTTTTACATTTTAGTTTGACACACTTATTAGAAGCATTTTAAGATTACAAAAGAAAACTGTAAAAATGCCACATTGTACGGTATAGCTTTAAGGGAAAATCTGTACTCCGACAGTCGACAGATATCGGATATTCTACACTAGAGTCTTCTTATGCAATTTAGGAATAGTAATTGGGGACTGGAGCTAGAGAGCTTTACAATCAGCTCGCCGCCCATGTCCAGTCTAGGAGTCACACCTGTCATTGTATGTGACACCTGTCTGGTTTAGCTGTAAAACACATATACTTGTTGTAAGTGGATAGTATGGGCAATGTAACTGCATACTTACACTTTAAAATGCTGAAAATTAATGTAATTGTACAGCTTGCTGGATTTAACATTCTTTTGATTTTTTTCTCGGTTAAAGATTAAAAAAGATTATACAAATAAGACAATCTGCACCAGTTAGTGTGAAGTCATGGTAGTTAATCGTGCTGAGTGAAATGTATGGGAGCTAATATTGTAGCTGCAGCCTCCTCAGATAAGCCTGTTCTTCTGCAGCTCAGGCTATTCACTCTGCAGACTGCCTGCTGTGAGTTTAATGGTTTCTCTGATGAATGTTGAACCTGAAATAATGTGAGAGGACAACAAGCTAATGAGGGCTGTCAATCAGTCAATATAAGCTATGTGATATAAATATGATTTAAATTCATTGTGTGTGGTGATGAAAGCAGTTGTATTTGTCCAGAATCAGGAAGATGCATTAATTCTCCTCACTTGCTTCATGAAAAACTGTAAAATAGGTTGGAACTATCACCTTCTTAGTTTTTTCCCCTAGGTTTGATATACTGATTGATCGTCATATATTTTGACACATAATTTCTGATGCCATTTCTCATCTTTACCTCTGCAGGTCATGGAAAGGATTTGCCCTTGTTAGAAATATTTTCTTGGACACAGCCAGCACGTGGGTGGGGTTGGAGGGTGTGTAGCCGAAGTCAGCTGGTGATCATGTCTGAAGCTGTGGTCTGATGCCAACCCTCCCCTCAGCGCTGGCCATGGACGGGGAGAACTACCTGCATCCAGAAGGCCCTCAGCTGGACAGCAGCTTGTTCTCTGTGGCCTCATCTAATATGGAGGTATGTTTTATTGACATCTTTTCAAACCTCATATTCACTTTATTGACATGCTTCATTTTGTACATAGACTTATTGTACTTTGGCGAAAACAATGGCACAAAGTCAATTTATCACTGGCCTATAGATCACTGTATTTGACTTAAAATAAATAATTACATGTCTGATTAGTGGCTAGGGTTTATTTGAGTGAGTCATACCCATCATCAGGAAGAGATTCATAAATACAGATTTTACAATCCATGTTTTACTACTCTGATCCTGTTGGGACATGGAATTCAATGAAATTATTGCATTGCATCGATCATAGATGTTACTGTGGATAAAAATGACTGCGCATATGTGATGATTGTTGTACATTTGGCAGTGCTGTGTGTTGTGTTTAGTCAAAATATTAGTTCAGTGTCCCGTGTTTCTGCTGGTAAGGTTTTGCTGTCAAAGTCCTTGCTGCCACACCATACATTTGATTTAAAACATTGATAATAGGCCTACACATTAGGCTATGGATCTTAAAGTCTTGAAATTAAAATTTTCAGGTTTTACAACATGGAACAGTGGTTGCAGTAGTGGTGTCTTCCACCAACCTGCCCCACCCCACGCAATGGCTCACCACCACACAAAGTGATCATATCCACAGGAAACACAGAGTGTCTTTGAAATTATGCTAAAAAACACCATAATAAATTAGAGCCTCTTGTTGACACAGAAGAAACTGCCTGCATAAACAGTATCTGGTACAAGGGGTAAAGATATTTCTTCTGATATTGCTGAACTGAGTAGAGGTAATTGGAAATCTTTTTTTAGTGTTACAAATACATATCATGGAACAGTGAGAAAACACTCTGTGTTTTTGTGTCAGCACTAAGAGAGACTTTTGTTGTGTTTATAATGTGTCTTTTCTTGGGTTCATATTGTGTCTTTCAGAGTTCAATATTTGCCTCCTCTGGTTCCTGGGATTCCTTCTCTCAGCAGGCTGGGTACAGCATACACTGCCCTATGCAATCTGGAAACCAGTAAGTTTACAGTCATCAACTCCAACACAATATTTACAGTACATTACATTATCACTTGAATCATGGTCAGAAGATCAGAAAGTATTTGTTTGCATGTACTGCATTAACTCCAACAGACGATGAGTGTTTGAAAAAAGGCATTAAAATATTCCAATAAGGCAGTAACAACCTCAGGACTTACAGTTCATCACATGAGCGACCGCAGTGTGTGATTAGCTGTAGGGCTCACACTTGGTCTGATATAACTGATGTGCTGTCATGGTATATATTTTACACTTTAGTATCTGTCCACAAAACAGATGCTCTTCTGATTTGCCTGCCGACCTTCTGTTTAATCTCATTGCCAATATGTTGCGGAAAAATAAAATGCATGAAAGGTAGTCAACAAAACATATATATGCTGCTGTACAAACAATTCATCATGTTGAACTTATACAATTTAAAAGTGAAGTCCTGAAATCCTTTTCTTATAAATCATGACTTGTAATATCTGGAAAACATGTCACCTTTACTTCTCACTGAACCAGAAGCTGAACTATCATTGGAGGTGGGGTCTTTTAATAAATCTTGTTTTCCATAGTGGGTGCCCTGGTATCAGCTTTACTAGGGGGATTTATCTCCACATCTTGCAGCTCGGCTTTTTGTTATGACCTTGCTGCTAAATGACAGGTGTTTGTCTCTTTTCCACCCAACTGTGTGTGTGTGTGTGTGTGTGTGTGTGTGTGTGTGTGTGTGTGTGTCCATGTGAGAAAGATCTTTGTAATTCAAAT